>CM065687.1:5435699-5470699 GCA_017654935.2 Phymorhynchus buccinoides
AGAGATTTTCACTCACGTTGGCTCTTTAACTAAGACATTATTGTTGTCAGTAGATGTTTGCTTTGTTGTTAGATCAGAAAAAGCTCCGCTGAGCTCCATCGAAGCGATCAGTAGCAATGCAGTGTAACCTCTGGTGGTTGTGTTTTGAAAAGCCTGACATAGATTTGCTGCCTTTGGAATGCTGGTTTCTAGGTCTGTGAACCTGACACGCCAAGGTGTGCTGTGAAAGTTAGGACTCGAAATAAATGGCGTAGATGCATTCTGTATAAACAGAAAGATTGACATAAAAACGAATGTGGTTTCCTATGCTATCATCTTGGTTTTTTTTACTCTTGCCGCAGCAGAAAATCAAACAATTTAGAAGATTAAAAGAAAATGTAAAATCTAGTCTTGAAGAATTGGCAAACAATGTAGATACTTCAACTTCAATAGCTGTTGATAATATCAAGGTGTTTTGCATGTCTTGAGTAAGAGCCTTCTTTAAAACACAATTAAAACACATACCAAAGCAAAGAGCGCAACTCATAAGAACACAACATGCATTGCCACCCTTTCCAAATGAAAATAAAAAGTTGACAACTGTTACGCATTCCCTAACCAGAATCTTATTTATTTTAAATCTGAAATGTATGGAGTATAAATTAAATACATAATACTCAAATACATATTCATATAACATATAAATAGATTACTTGTTTTCAGTAGATTTACCAAGAAAACAATCACATTGTGCTAACAAGACTGTCATTTTCCGTTAAAGAAACAACAACACAAAAAACCTTTACATTGTGATAAGTAAAATCAATCTGAAACTTTCCAATTTTGTATTTCCTCAAATGTTTGCACCTCCATTCACGTGTAAGACCAGTTGGTTTTCGGAAACTGTAGGCGTAGTAGGGACAAACACTGTGCGCATCCCATCCCACACCGGACGCAATGGGACCGCAAGGAAGACATGCCATGATGATCACTGCGCTTGGTCCATTACGCCTGTACCCTCCGCTTCCATTCGCTGGAAACGTCTGGCTTCTTGAAGGCTGTCAAAGGACACGCTCATCGGTCACATACTTCACTGGAAACATCTGCAGGACTTCAGTATGTGCAGGTCTTGCATTGTCCGGTGCTGTCGTTACGTTTCCCTGGAGTGATTAACCCAGCGAACACACGAGGAACGAATACAAAACAATGAAGTGTTTGGGGATGACCATGAAGGGCATACTGACCATGATGACGTGTCCAGCCGGTACAACTAGCAGAGCCACTTTGGTGTAACCCATTTGTAGGCCGGTTTCTGATCCAGGGTTAAAATCGTAGGTCTGCACATATCCTGAAATGTGGGATAATGTTGGGCTTATTGTGAAGTTGACCGCGAGATTCGTCAACAAAACTATTTTAAATATCTAGCATGGTCAGGATCGAAGAAGAAGGATCTGGAGGACAAAGGTCTAACAGACTAAAACTTTCTATTCTGTCTGTCACGGGCAGACCCCGTGTCTGAACGCACCCCATATTTGTCCTCTTCCAACTCTACTCCACTATAACGTCGTCTATTGGGCACCCACTATGTCTGCACTCAGCAATATGCCCCATCCCACTACACTCACTCCCCCTACTACGTGGAGAAAAGAAAGGAAGGGTAAGATGGTTAAGAGAGCGAGTGTGTGTGTATCCGTGTGTATGTGGATTGATTAAAATTCTGATTAAAACCTTGCATGCTTTTGTCGTTTTTCTTTCCTAAGTCGTGCTTTGTGTGAAAGGAATTGTCTTCCGGCGATGCGAAGAGTTCGGATTTTAGAGTTGTTGTAGGACCCTTTTAGTCTAAATCGAATCAGTTGCGTTTTGACACTCCTTCTGAAATCGCCTTTCAGGAGAAATTGGGGGCGACCCTGGGACGAGCCACGACTCGTTTGGAATCTTTTTCTGCTGTTCAGTCAGCCTACCAGCCGTTTCAGAGGGAGAAACACCAGCCCTGCCGGTTTGGGAACTACCACCTTCGTTTGGCGTGGGAACACCAGGTCTTGGGCTATCTTCGCTGATGTTCAAGGGCCTTGGGAACGTAGTTTGTACATAGCAGCCACCGGGATTTGTGGTGAGTGTTTAGTTGTCGGTGTTTGTTAGTTTGTCTAAGAGGACTATTATCGGTTTTCGTACAGCCTCAGGTCTAGGCGGACAGTCACGTTTTAAGCTTCGCTGCCTCGTCAAAACGGTGTTCAATTTATAATTGGTTCCTGTAGTTTTCTTTCCTTTTGGTTCTAGAACGTTAGCGGTAAAAGTGTCTTCTTTTGGTTAACGATTTTGTTTCCGTTTCGCCTAATTTCGTTTCCATAGTCCGGTAGCAGTTCTCTCCCATTTCCCATATTCATTCTCGATTCATTTGCAGGTATGCTTAGTTTTGGGTTCTTCTGTGTCGGTGGCGACCATTGGGGAGCTTCCTTTATTTTGTTTGTATTAATTTTAATGTTGTATTTAGTAACATTTAGATTTTATATTACAATTTTTAATCTTCCTAGCTTTTGAGTCCGAAAGCGTGTCACGTGGTTGTGTAGTAGTTTGTTTTGGGAATCATTAAGTTAAATTAAATTAATTAACCAGGCTCAGAGAGGGGACTCACCGCGAGGAAGAAATGTATTTATCTTTTAAGGAACTTTGAATAAGCTCTCATTTATTTTCGTGAGCACAGTATTTGTTTTAATGAATGTTTTAATAAGCTATCCACAAAAAGTTAAGGATCACTTGCAAACTAATTCATAACTTTCCAAATAAGAAAGCCAATGCGTTGAATTTTGGCCAACATTTAATTCAATGCTTTAGTGATAACGATACACAATTGCCTTCAATTTCGAGCAATCGTTTGGTCTGTACATTTGATCAAAGTGGGTACGTATCGAAATTTGATTTCCCAAAGTCATTGAAATCACAAGACAGGGCATTCTGATGCTCCCAAAAGTTCAGTAATGTGTGTATCCGCCATGGCTGTTCTGGCAATCGACGCAGCGAGTCCTCATGGAGTTGAACAGGGTGGTGAAGATCCTCTGTGGAAGCGCCTCCCACTCAGCCTGCAGCATCTGGTAGAGGTGCTGGGCATCCATGGGAGGGGGGTAGTTGCTCCTCACTTTGCGATCCAGCTCAACCCAGAGGTTCTCAATAGGGTTGAGATCGGGACTGCATGCTGGCCTCTCCATTATGTTGACTCCAGACTGCTGCAGGAAGACGTTGACCACCCTTGCCCTGTGGGGGCGAGCGTTGTCATCATAGTAGACAGCCGGCGGTCCCATCTGCCGCAGTGTAAGCACAGCCAGCGGTCGAAAGATCTCATCCCGGTATCGGAGGCCAGTCAGGTTACCCCGTACATGATACAAGGGTATTCTGTGGTGAAGGCTGAAGACCCCCCAGACCATTACAGAACCGCCACACCAAAAGGCCACCTTTGCTTGGAGCAGTGGCCAGTCAATAGAGAGGCCAGTTCCCCTGGGCGCACTCGAGCAGAGCCCTACAAGTCGGCCGTCGTTGTGTGGTTCAGGGTGAAGCGTGAGTGCCACAACTGAACGGGACCGGAAGACCATTGCTGACGTGTCCACTTCACGTGACGTCTGCAGAAGGCGCGGTGTGCTGCCCTATGGGCTGGAGTTAAGAGTGGCCGTACAGCTTGGCGACGAGAACGGTGGTTAAACCCATGATGGCGGTTCCGTTTGGTCTGCTGGCTGTTGTTGATGTTATTAGCCACCCTCAGCTCCTTTCGAATGATGCTGGAAGAGGCTGTTCTTGTCTGCAGGGCCTGTCGTTCAATGAGACGATCTACACGAGGAGTTGTCTTCTTCGGTCGAACAGATCTGCGTCTTTCATGGACCCTCCCTGTGGCTGTGAGAAGAGACGGAAAAGAAGTGTGATAGCGGAATGAATCAGTCTGACAATGACAGAGATGGACACACTGAAGTCGCCTGAACCCAACATCGCGCTTGGGAAGACACCATATATGGAACCAGTGCAAATAGCTCGTCCCACATACCAACTCACTCAATTTTCGTCATGGAGGCATTGGTCCAAATCAGGACCAAAAAGATGGTGGTATGTCCTTCGTTAGAAACCACAGAGACAAGAGACACCAGCATCTCACACAAAAACAGCATTGACACTTATGCACGTGCATAAATGGTTTTTCCTTCTGGCTTGTGCAATGTGTTCATGAATAACGATCCAAAACAAGGTCCTTTTTCCGCAAGTTTCCGCTTTTTCTTTTGCTGCCAAGCTCTGTAATAGAGAATCACGTGCAATGTTTTCACTAACACAACATCGCCCACTTACATCTGAACAAGAATTCATAACAATTTGGATTGACTGAGAAAAAAATAACAGGAGCAAACGGAGTTTATTGCGCACCTGTTTTATCATTTCTTAGTGATCCTTAACTTTTTGTGAGTAGTGTAGTTTGATGTTTATATGGTGTACCCAAAAGTGCGCACTCTTGCTTTTGTATTAATTGTTCTTTTTGCAGCGCTCTAGTATGTCATTGAAATGTAAGGTTTGGTGCGCAGCCTTTGGGATTTGGGGACACAACACTGTCCCCTTTGTGTTCACTGATTTGCTCATCGTTGTGTTGTTTAGAACTTTTGCGCAAATCATCGTGAACTGCGTTCGCCACAAGTATGAAAGAAAAGTTATATTTTCTTTTAAGCATTTATTTTTTCTGCTTCGAACATGAGTCAAAACTGTAAAAGGCCTTTATGTTCTAACTTTTCGGCAATAATTATTTTCGGAAATTCAGTTCTTTCTTTCCATTTCAAAATTGTTTCTCAATCTCATTAAATTTTTTTGGCAACAACACGCAGTTCACGAGGCGCATAGTTGGATATGATTATGATCCCCGCCGGGGTTAGTCCCTGGATTTTCTATTTCATGAAGGGGCTGAAGCTGCGAGTCCGGTTTCCAGCTGAACGACGCCTTAACTGAGGCTCACCCTGCATCCTGGACTCGAGACCCCTTGCTGTGGAGGAAGCACTAAGGACCTGTCAGCGCACCAGACCCGAAGCCCCCCCCCCTCCCCCCCCACGGAAGTGTGGGCTGATCGTCAACCCAGCCCACTTCTCCTTCGTCGTCGGATCCTGCACTTCGCCCGTGGAGTTGGACTCTGGAACGTTCTTGCGCACTCGCGGTGAATGCATTTTGTTTTGTTGTTGTTGTTGTTTAATGAGATTTCCTTTGTTAAAAGAAAAAGTAGTTCCGTTCCATTCTTTTCTTATTTGTCTAAAAGGAATCGTTGTTGAGCCTTACTGAGAACATAAAGGCTTTACGGCTTATGTTAATTAGTTTTCAGAGTCAGTTCATTTATTTTGACTGCATTTCGAGGGATACTTGTGTTTAAAAAAAGAACGAATAGTAAAGTTTTCTTGTTGTCAATTTTATTACTTTTGTTTGGTCTGGTGTGGGTGTGTGAGTGTTTGGTTGTGCGACTCGGAGATCCGTCTACCCTTAACTGACCCCTCCCTAGCACGTACTTCCTTGCGCAAAACTGCAGGAGTATCGTGACACTGTCATTCAGTCCATATTGATCTCGGTCATCCTTTATGTGTCAGGCTTCACTAAACATTGGAGAAGGCTCAGGTCTCAGAAGGAGAGGAATGCCACACCTTAAACTCTGACATTACAAACATGTCTAACTAAAGCCCAAACCCTTTCAATGTAAAACTTTTCCTTTCTTTTCAATCAAAAACCTATTCAGCCAGAATCTTGCCACATTAGCGTGTTTGCTCCATCTGAACACTATACTGTTTTGGTTCAAAGTAAAAACTGCATTTTGTCTGGTGTTTTAATAGCTGCTAATTACAAATGTTGATAGAGGCAAGCTCTCAGTGTATTATTTGATGACGTATGTAGGGCATGTCTCAAAACAAGTGCATTCTAAGCCTCAAATTTGCAAGATTTAGCTTACACTAAATCACACTTTTCAACATACAATACATAGGCTACATACACAATTTACCTGAATACGATGACACGTGTTTTGTTTCTAACTCCACACCTCCAAAGGTGTCCATATCCTGTTTCCTTGAAGCTGGCAAAAGGCCAATGTTCAGAGACACAGTATAATACTGCCGCTGCAAGTCCAGAATATGCACTTCTATGTACAAACTCTTAGCCCCTGGTGGGTAGAAATCAGACATTGGGTCTTCCAAAAGCTCACAGCCAGTCCATAGTATCTTTTTCCATTGGCGATGCTTCCTTTGAAAAACGTTTTTACAGCTTTCAGTAAACGAATGTATCCAGACATGGTTGCTCAACGTGCAAGTCTGTCGACCCCACTGAACAAACAGCTCCTTGCCTGGTGAATTTCCTGAGACCTTGATCCAGCAAACAAAGTTTGGATAATTGTCACTCTGTGAAGGAGGTGGATGGTGACTGTACAAGAGTGTGAGCCCAGAAGGCTTGAATTTGAGATCAAGGCCGTATTTCAGGCACCCTGACATATCTTCCGCTGTTATCTCGCTAGTGTTATTGCCACCTGCTTTGGTAAAATCCTTTGACTCTGGCAAAGCGGAGAAAAGTTAGACGAGGAGAGAAAGGGAAAAACGGACGCAATGGAAAATAAAAAGGCTAATCACTCACAGAACTAGAACCATTAATAATATCAATAATAATAGTACATTTATATAGCGCTTTACCTCAAATGAGCCCAAAGCGCTTTACAATCAAATATTCATCAATAAGTAGATAACAAAAATAGTAACAACGCATGTACAAAGCAACTCTCTGTGTGTGTGTGTCTCTCTCTCTCTCTCTCTCTCTCACACAGACACACACACACACACACACACACACACACACACACACACACACACACACACACACACACACACACACACACACACACGACACATTTATTGACATCGACTATTTATTCATCTTCATTCAGTAAGCCATAGCAACTGAGTTGCACGGACTGACCACATACACCAACACACAGACACAAACGTTAGAGGATACACATACAAATACACTCACACACAGTGTATGCACGGAGAGTGACACACACACACACATTCATACAGACACAAACATACACATGCGTGCACACACAACCCACAAAACCAAAACACACACACAAGCACACACGCACGCATGCATGCATTACTGTCACACGCAACATGCGCATGTCCTCACACATACACAAGCACACACACATACACCACAAAAATTACAGTACAAACTTTTTATTCAATCTTCCCTCACGTGCACACAACAATAGACAATTGATCAAATATTTAGGGCGCAGCAGGAAAAAGATGGGTTTTTTGAGAGGTTTTGAATGAGGAGACTGAGCTACCACCCTCGTCCCTCCCGTTTGGGGCATGAAAAAACAACATTTTTAACAAGCTGTAATATGTACAGTTTTGTTAAGTATAATTTTCAGGGCTACCTCAAAGTGAATGCTACTCATTCGTTTAGAGAAGCTCAGGATACAGGGGAAGTACGTACAGGTAGAATGTAGGACTAAACAAGGACAAGTACGTTCATAAAAAAAAGTCTTTAAAAAAACTGGGGTTATTGTCTTTGTAAGATCACCAGGGGTTTAATGACCAAATAATAAGATTTATTTCAAGTGAAAACAAATATACCTCATTGTTTGACAATAACATCAAAGACAAATGTGCTGGTGTGGAGTGGAATGGTGCTGAGACAGACAGGAGTTAACTGGCAGGACAGACAGGAAAGCAGAAACAAACAGCAGACTGTAGACAGCAACAGGCAGTGGAGACCAGCGCATGTTCTTTCCTCTTTATTCTTTCCTCATGTCAGTGTAGGGATGACCAACGGACACTGCCATTCACACATCATGCCCTCCCTTTTATGCCCCACTAATGGGCTGCAAAGCCAGCGATACGAGGCTGCACGCAAATAGATCCTCTCGAGTCATCTTGCGGTACATTTTGTGCTTGTTGCGGCAACTTTCACGTTGGCTGGCTCCTCGGCCGTTTTGCATAACAAAACGTGTTGCATAATGGTTAAAAAGCCCACGAAACATATAATAATATGAAAATCATCAACAATCGGCACGTTTCCTTTCAAAAGAAATACTTACGATTAAACTGCGAAGCTACACTGAGTTTTAACAGGCCCAAACCATATTTGTCTACAATAACAGAATAATTGCTTCACATAGCAAATAATAAAGTACTGATAAAATAATAGAGTACACAAACTTTCCTTTACATAAATTTCAAGTATTAATTCAATCTGTAAAGTTTCCAATTTTGATCCAGAAATCTTGAAAAAAACACAGGTTGGACTTTCGTTTTCAAAGCCCCAAAATCATGGTTTGGAGCAAATCTTAACAAGGACCAACATCATTTTAGATGCATAAAACAAGTTTTGTTAGTCATTAGAATGACAATCATTAGGGTAAATCAAAATAAAATTATTTAGATTGGGAAATCAATGGTTTGATCTAGAATCGTGACAGGCGCCGAACTAGGAACAAAGAAAAGGGGCATGTATGACTGTGATCGTTTTGAGCCACTACAGGCTTCTGTGTAGAAAAATATGGGGCATGCCGTACACGAAATGAAAGGGGATAAATCATACATTTAACTTGCATAGTTCGAATTTCAAACATTTAATCAGACTTTAGATCAGATTAAGAAATGTGCGAAATGACTGGGCTGAATTTTGGATTGGTGCGATTTACTCTGACCACAAGATTTGAAAGTACAAAAATTGGGGGCCCTTCTAATTAATATCATTTTATGATTTTATATTTTCTCGTCTTAGTCATATTCAACATACATCTGTACAAATAACAACTTAACCGGATTTCGAGAAAGTAAATACGAATAATAGGAATATTCGGCAAGGGAGTTAAGCAGGAAGATAACTCTGAGAGCAAAAAACTGTTGTCTGCTACAGACCAATGTCAGCCGCTAGGCCAAAGCTTACACATAGTGATCAGAAGCACACTGCTACACAAAAATCAAGTTTGAAACGTCACGGAATGCCAGAGAAGATGTACATCAATGAGTGCAACATCCCCAAATTACAAAACTGTCATAATTAGTTGAAAGCATGTTGGATCACTGTTTGCTACCAGGCATTCAAGGCAATGCCATCTCATGCTCTGGAACAGTCTCCTGATGATTTGCTGGAAGATTAATGTTTTCCATGGCCCGCCAAATGGTGCAAGTTGAAATTGAAAAATGCCAGGGTTGGGCAGACTTTAACCCCCAAGATGACAATTCGTGTCTCCATCAGGTACATTTTGTACTTGATTGCCTTCACATCCGTAAAACTCAGATCATCTCATGGCCTGCAAGGTCATCTGAATTTCTACAATCAAATGCCGAGCATTGCTTAACGCGAAAATGTGACTCAACATGCTATTAATGTTTAGGCCTGCATGATTTTGTTTGTAACTTTGGGATCATATTGTACGCATTGACGTCCTCTTCTCTGGCAGTCAGGTGATTTTTTTAATTGATTTTTTTGGGTAGCACTATAGTGATGTTAGAAAGTCAATATCCCAGAAGCATTTTTAGTAATATACTTAGGAAATCTTTCACAGTAGCTTATATGATAAATAAGACAAAAAAGTGTTGCTTTTTCCACTGCAATATCCAAATAATGTATATTATCATGATTTTTTAAATTCTTACAGTCAAATTGTTTTTAAATGAGCACATTCAAATGTTCTTTGTTCACTTCCTTAATATTATTATTATCATACTGCTCTCACGTTACATGAAACAGCACCCAATATTTTCACTATATAGACAAAGACTGTATGTATTCTTTGGGTTATAAACAAGAATAAGAAAAAGGATACAATATAATAAAATACACAGTACGCTGAAATGCTTATGCTGCATAAACAAGTATTTCGTTTCTTTTCATTATCAGCGAGCACTTTTCCAGCATTACGGGTTGGGTTTTGTTAATCTCCTCTCTTTTCCACAACTAGTTGTTTGAGATGCTTCAACAGCCGCCTCTCTTTGGCCTGACGCCTCTTCTCCAGCACCACGTTCATGGTGTACAGAAATGGATTGATGGCAGAGTTGAGGGGCATCACTAGGGTGGCCATGGCCACGTTCACCTCACCAGGAATGGCCATCCCCGAGGAAGCTAAACACCCCAACAGCCCCACAGGGAACCAGCACAGAAAGTCTGTGGCAGCCACGGTTATTAAACGTCGAGCGATGCTCAGATCCTGCTGCTTCCTGTCAGAGTCCACGGAGGGGGTCATGGAGTTCTGTTTGATGGCCAGGTAGATCGCTGTCTGTCCAGCCGCTATGGCCAGGAACAGGGTCATGTTCAGGACAATCATCACCCCAAAGGAATAAGTGTGTCCGGCGAAAGTAGCGCGGGTGATGGGCAGTGGAATGCAGATACCTGTCTGGCTGTAGAATCTCCAGTGGGAGTTGCTGGGAAAGAAGGGGACGCTGAGCAATATTATGACCGCCAACCAGAAGACATAGCATACTACATGGGCAGATTTGTTTTGAAAACGCGCTCTGCTAAAAGGAAAACGGATGACCAGAAACCTGTCCAGGGTAATGAGGCAGACGATGAAGGCTGACATCTCGTTGGACATGAGTGCCAGATAACCGGACAGTTGACACATGACACTGGACCTCCAGCTGAAATCATGGTACTGGTATGAGTTGTGATAGTATCTGTCTGCTGCACCCACGATGACCAAGTAGATTCCCATCAGACAATCAGACAGACACAGTTGTGTGACAAACACGCGATAACCAGACCCTTTTTCCAATTTGTGTGACTTCTGAGGACGTGCTCTGATGGCTAGACTACTTGTGTTGCCCAGCAACGCAAGAGCGGCAAAAATGGATAGAAACACGCGATAGACGTTTGACCGGAGAAGATCACTGCAAGAAGAAATGTCACTTACTGGAGCTTCACAGTCATTAGGGTTGAAATTGGTGGGTAAAGTTTGTAGACAACACAGCTGAAAATTGTCACCCTGCATCTTCTGCAGACTGTGCAAAGATCTGAACAACTCTGGAGAAAACTGTATGGTAGGACTTCTACGTAAATCAATTATTTCAATAGCTGGCAAAAATTCATTACGGGAATTGTACAATCGTTCTAGACCGCACCCATATAAGCTTAATTGCTGCAAGTTCGGAAATCCATTAAAGATACTCACATCTATGTGGTCTAGATCTACAAAAGACAAATCAATACTTTGCACAGTCCATAAATGCATTGATTTATTTAAACTGTTTGAAAACAAGTGTGTGACAGGATTTTGTGACAAGGAAACATGTCGCAAGTTCTGGAAACCAGCCAAGCCCCTTAAACTTACAACACTGATGTTATTGCTACTCATGTCCAGCGTCTGCAGATTCGGCAGGTAGATGGCATCTACAATGCTGAGGTGGCAATTACTCATGTTCAAAAAGACCATCATAGTGAAGGTCATGAGTTGTTCAAAGTCAACACTGGTGTGACTAACGTCCAAAGCACGGATTTGATCGAACGAAGATGGATTCGCTAAAAAATGGAGGGTGGAACATTTAAAAGCTCGGCCAAGACATAGACAACCATCGGGGCAAACCAGGTGGCACCACCATTCGTCATCATGCTGAGAGCATTGAGGAATCTGGTCACAGATATGGTGGGAGTGGAGGCACACTGCGGACCCCCGGCATCGGTACAAGCCAGGGCAGAGCGGATCGTCACAGCCAACCTCGTCTTCCTTTCCTGGACAGTCGAAGACTCCGTTACAGCGCACAAACAGCGGCAGACAGAACCCTTCGGGTGGACACAAAAAGTGAGTGTCTGGGCAAGACCACTGGTTTTCTTCTGCAGAGCTGGATGTCATGTTTTTTGCCACGTTTTCATCACGTAATAAATAGTTGCCTAATCCATTGAAATGAATAGAGGCTGGTGGCTGAATGGGTTTTCCTAATAGAACATTATTTACATGGGTGCAGTACCGTTCGTCAAATAAGTTCAAACACCATATGACTGTATTGCAATGCTCTTTTTCTGGATAACACTGTTGGAAAAACCTCCACAATAATTAACTAATTAAATGAGCTTACGGGTAAGTGAAATTTAATTGGGATTATTATGAGGTTAGTAACAGGTAGTGGTAGTACATATTGAGTATTGTAACCCCATGCCAGGAGATAAGCACTCAGTATTTAGCGAATTGCAAGTTCTCTAAGCCGACAAATGAGCTTACAGAGAGGGAAACCCAGGAATCATCAGAAGCAAGCAACAGGGTGGGAATGTACTACCACTACCTGTTACTAACCTCATAATAATCCCAATTAAATTTCACTTACCCATAAGCTAATTTAATTAGTTAATTATTACTCAGTTAGTAACAGCTTACGTGGTAAGTACATTTTGAGACTTTAGATATAGGCTTAGAGAACTTGCAATATAAAATTGATAAGTAGTTTAAGAACTGTTTGTTCCCTTTCTCCCAAAGATAGGTACGATGATAAGGCATAATTCATCAGTCCACACTTCAATCCTCAATTCTTGGAAAATGATGATGATGATAATAGTAATAATAAGGGGCTTCAGTCATACACTTCATTGTATACCGACCAACTTTGCGTTTGTATGCAATTGATATAATTTTTACTGACTACTTATGATATACAATTTTTATTTGTCATAATTTCCAGTGCTGTGCAAATTAAGAATTGAACCTATACCACAGGTGGAGCTATCGACAAAACCAGAATTATATTGCTATTGAAGCTTTTGTTGCTTCCCATTGAGACCTAATGGTCCTTGCCATCGATTCTTGCTCTGCCTTGATTCTTGCATTGCCTTTGGTATTAAGCTTCAAGTTAGCTTTCCCATATATATATAAATATGTATGTTTGCTTGAGTAATTAAAGCCTTAAATTGGTTTGTTGTAAAGTACTAAAGCACTAAATTAGTTTATCACCCTGGGGTTCTGTGAGGGAATGAAACATCAGCTACAAAACCCATTTAATTACTACCTGCCTTTCCTTAGTTGAAACATTCACACAGGTCTGTATGTAAATAATATGACTTAATATGGAGACAAAAACGACAGCTTGTGATTCACATAGGCAGTTTTCCTGCAGACTATCAGGGACAATTTGGGAGGAAAAGGTCTAACAAACATGGTAGTAGATTAGGTGCTAGCTGCATGGAGACCACCTCCCGAGAAAGCCTACAAATACTGCGTTATGAAGTAGCGCCCCTATAATCATTAACATAAAATATCACCTGCATCTTTGAATGTAAACATACATTTCAACTTTGTTGCGTACAAGAGGTCCGAGTTACAGTGCAATTATTGATGCAAGGTGTGCCTTAGGGCTCATCTGACCCCAGAATATTACAAAGGACCTTCAATTGGCCTGCAAACACCCAGACGCATTACTGTTGAACATTGAATGTTGTTTTTTTGTTTTTGGCCTTGCCTAAATACAAGATGCGGAGCAGTTATGTTGTTGTCTCTATTAATAAAGGACATGCTTGTGTACATTGAACATCAATGATGAAAGGCTACACCTTGATGCTATGCCCAGTTACGCACAGATACAACATAATTTCATGATGGATTATAAAAAGTATGAGAGCTAAATGAGAGTACCGCATGTCAACGCATACTGCATTACATGTCATTAAGGCCAGCAGTAACATACTCTTTCTGGTTGGAAGCATCGAAGATAAGCTCAGCTAGACCTCATCAATATAGCTAGGCTTTAGGCCTCAATCAACACAGCAATAACAGTCACAATAGTATGTACATGTGCAAAAGGCCTACCCCTAGGTGAGCCTAACCTACTAGGCCAGCGACCAGCGCTAGGTCAAGGGCCCAGCCTACTCTTAGTCTATCAGCGCACACGCATTGGAAAGGGGGGGGGGGGGTGCAAGGCCTTCAGCAGGCTAGGTAAAATATACTACTAATTTTCATAGCAATTTTACTAGTTGAGCCCGCCTGTCTCCCTTCTCCCGTTACTCAGGACTGTGTTAATTAGTCTTCAAACAAATCCTTATTTTAAGACATACAGACAAAAAGACAGGGGGGGAACGCGGAATAACACAGAATATACATTGCAGCCTAAGGCCGAATATACGATGCAGCCTAAAGCAGAAACAGTGCAAAGTGACAGTGCAGCTTAACATAGAAATATACAATGTCTCCTAACACCGAATGTACAGTGCAGCCTAAGACCGAATCTACGATGTAGCCTAATGCCGAACTGTACCATGTCGCCTAACACCGAATATACGGTGCTGCCTTAGATTCTTTGTACGATGTAGCCTAATACCGAAATGTACCATGTCGCCTAACACCGAATCCAATTTCAATGCATCCTAAGACCGAATCTACAGTGCAGCCTAATGCCGAAATATACCATGTCGCCTAACACCGAATATACGGTGCAGCCTAATGCCGAATATATGATGCAAGATATGGTGATCACTGTTAGGTTGCACTGTCATATTCCATGTCAGACTGAACTTCTTCGCACTTCTTTAATTTTTTGGGTCGAGATTTTTGTGAACTTATGCTAGATTCGTCTAATACCACCACCCCCCCCCCCCCCCCCCCCCCCACCCCCAAGATCAAGTTAAATACTTTAATATTACAATGGAAAAACGGAATAACACCGAACATACGGTGCAGCCTAAGGCCGAATATATGATGCAAGATATGGTGATCACTGTTAGGATGCACTGTCATATTCCATGTCAGACTGAACTTTATATTCGGTGTTAGGCTGCACTGTATATTCGGTGTTAGGCTGCAATGTATATTCGGTGTTAGGCAGCATTGTATATTTCGGGCTGCAATTATTAGGCTACACTGCATATTCGGTCTTAGGCTGCACGGCACATTTCGATTTTAGGCTGCATTTTACATTCTGTGTTGGGCTGCACTGTATATTCGGTCTTGGGCGACATGGTAAAATTCGGTCTTAGGCTGTACTGTATATTCGGTCTTAGGCGACACGGTATAATTTTCGGGAAAATTCGATGTTAGGCGGCAATGTTACATTCGCCATGTTTTTTCGACCTTAGGCTGCATTGTAGATTCGGTGTTATTCCTGTCACCCGACAGGGGTCTACAAAGTTAGTGTAGACAACTTGACTTGGGAAAGCAATGAGCATCGTGTATCATCCACTTTAGGGGTTCCAGTTGGGATAACAATAATTGAAAGTATTGACTCTGAACAACGCATGGTAGGCGAAATCTCACTCTGCTGGACCAGCAAAAGATCGGAATCCTTGACAGAGCCCCACCACGGATGTAAAAAATTCTACCCTGTGTGGAAAAGGCGCGAACTCTGTGGTGTGTAAAGAATAATTATTAGCCACGCCTCGTGGTACAGAGCTAGAGTTCTTCTTCGTTACACTGTCAGCCTTCAATGTACTGAATGTTCACTGCCACACTGTGGTGTGTGCCGGGGTCCACCGGTTTTGTCCTTGACGGGGAGTGCCAGCCTTAACGTGTTTAGGATAGGCTGATTTTCTCTTAATAATAAAAATAATAATAATGCTTATACAGCGTTATTAATTATTTAATAATAACGTCCGTTCAAACACAACATGGGAACTCAGCATACATTTTGTTGTTGTTGTGTGTGGTGGTAATATGGCGACTATGCACAAACTGTCGACCGCCACACTTGTCTGGCGTCTGTGTCTATGTTAATTCCGGTAATAATATTGTTAGAGTAATAGCAACATAATCTTCACATTGTTGAAGTAGGGTGCTTAATTGAAAGAAGAAGAAGAATAACATCTGGCAGGATAATATCCTCTATTCCGGTCATAAAATCCGGCGGGATTATAATTTCTGTTACGGTAATAAAACACAGCAGGCTTATAATCTCTGTGCCGGTAATACAATTTTATATCTGTTCCGCTAATAAAGTTCGACAAGATAATAACCTGGTTCGTAATAAAATCCGGGAGGATAATTATCTCTGTTCCGGAAATAAAATCCGACAGGATTACAGTGTCTTTGCTCTTGGCAATATCGGCCATCCAGACTGATCACTTTAATGTTGCAGATTTCGGGAGCAACTAAGCTCAAATAAGTTGGTGTATATTTGGAATTTTGTTTTATCAGAAGCCAACATAAAGAACATTCTTTCGAATTTTCCATATACGCTCCGGAACCTCCCTCTCATTTTGCATCAGGGCTTGCAGTGCCAATTTTTCAGTTAAGTCCATCATACTAAGATGCCAAGTCGTAGCCCAAACAAAGTGGGAGTGTCAGGAGAAAGCTGACCTTGACTGTGCTCGAACAAAGCGGCTGCAGCAAGTAGTAAGGAGCAAAAAACCAGAAGCTAGGCCTAGTGAAAAAGGGAAAATGCCTGTAGGCCCAGTGCAAATCTCGATGCTTGGAAGGGTGGTTCATATCGCGGCCGACGGTAGTATAGTCTGACAGCAATCGGCAACGCTCATACACCACAGAGAAATAATGTAAAACCGGAAAAAATACTCTTACCTGTTTCGATGCTTGAAAAACGCAAAACAAACACACACTAACACACAAACCGTAGTTAAATGTCCTCAAAAGGAAGCTTTCGGACAAATTTTATGGTATTTTTGGCTAAGGCACTAGGTCCATTTACCGCCATAATGCATGGTAATCACACTCTGTCAATTTAGCACAAAACTGCTTGCAAACCAAAGCAGACCAATATCACTCAAAGTTCTACCAACACCATTCCCAGAGCAATGGGACCAAAGATGCTACTCACACAAGCAACCAAGGCACAAACATCATCGTCAACCACAATGTCGCAGAAAACATAATTCGAGCCATTTGCCGCCAAGGGCCAGGCACAAATCAACAGAGCGGTAACACTGAGAGCGGTAACACCGGACTACAATAAAGACAACCGTGCTAAGGCAGTGGTCTCCTCGCACAAAACAGCAGCGCAAAACGCCGGTTATACTGTGATATAAATGCCAAATCTGTACAAATCAAACAGTGTGGAACACCGGATTAAAATAAAGACAACCATGTTAAGACATTGGTCTCCTCGCCTACTTATGCTCACAAAACAGCAGCGCAAAACATCATTTTTAAAGAGCGGCCTCAATTCGAAGTGTAGCCTCGATTTGAAGTGCGGACAATTTTGGACCGACAGCACCGGGACGGTTATATTATTTTGACCTACTGTAAAATACATCATTTTAAAGCGGCCTATAAGTGCCAAATCTCTTGTTCACATGTATGGCCCCTCGCAAAACTTTAACAACTGATCTCTTGTTCACATGTAGTAGTTTTTCTCTGCCTCATCCAACTCTGCTTCTAATCCTGTTAGAAAGTTTTTGTCTTCTACTGCTAGGCCTAAGTCTAAACTTTCCTCTTCACTAGGCCTATCACCCACAATCTCACCGTCCGATGAATCAGAAAAATCTTCCCGCCTAGGTCGTTTGCTGGTAGGCACTCCCAACTGCATTCCATTCATACTCCCTAACCACTTTCTTTACTCTTAGAACTAGACTGGGTCTTTTCATGTCTCTCTTTTTGATTACGTTTTCCTTTATTTCTTCTAACACTGATGAAATCACTTCAAAGTTCAAACTGTTTCGAATATTTTGCATTCAGTTTCTGAATTTCACTTTCGTTGTTGTTTGTGTTGGTCTCTAAGCCACTATTGTCCCCCATGATAACTTTGTTTAATTAACTAAAAATAACACTGAAAATTGACTGCACTCCTATTCACACAATCAACAAATTGTTGAACAATGCCAATATATATATACAGTCCTTCAGAGTAGGGGTACGGAGCTCAGCTATTCCTGAGATTTTCATAACCACCAAACACAGATTCCATAATCCATGATACAAACTGCAGCAGTCATTGCACCATGCAAAATACACAAACGCAAAGGCCCCCGACGCAAAAACGCTCAAAATACAAGTACAAAAACACAATAAAGTTCAAAAACAGCAAGCATGTTAGAGACAATGCCAAAAGGGTAATTGGTAAAACCCATAGCGCAAAAACACCCAAAACGGGGAGCTGTTTCACACGGAGAAATACAAGTCAACTGATCACTCTGGCATCAATGCTACAACTGAGTGCTTATCTCCTGGCATGGGGCTACAATACTCAAAATGTACTTACCACGTAAGCTGTTACTAACTGAGTAATAATTGTGTTTAAATACATAGAACAGCTTTGCGTGTTCATATTCCATTCTTTGTTATCCCTTCGCATTGTGATTGAAAGATGTACTAAAGATATATGTAGAGTAGGACATAGAGACTGTCATGTGATCTTGTTTTCCCCAAAATATAATTATGTGTGTGAAATTCCCGTGTAAATCATACAACCCAAATCAAATTCCAAGTGCAGCCAATAGTGTGCAATAATGATCTGTGCTTTCTCGTCATACCATATACATTATGTGAACAGTCAACTAAAATATCATTTTATGTGGTATGGCAGTAAAACAAACCATCATCTTTAATTGTTATCTATATGCATATTTCTAATTGTTTCCCTTAAAAAAAGATATTTTGTAACGTTGACAATAACTATAACTTAGAAGCCATTTAAAGTACTAACACGGTATACATGCACAACTGAATTTTTAAAATGAGCGTTATCAAGCAACATATCAGTTTTTCACAACCTGTTTACTATTGCTACATTGAAAGTACTCTAATGTTTAACACAAACGCTGTACAAAAGCATTGGCAAAGATGTATTTATTTTTTGCTTCCCACATCAAATGTCCTTATTAAACATGTTACCATGAGGCAATATTTTGCCTTGCTTGGCTAAGAAACAGGGATAGGATCAGGTTGGGGATATTTTTTACGAAATAGAAAGAACATTACTCTGAGATTGAAAGTCGAGAAGGTGAATGGGGTTTCTAAACTACACTTTTGCCAATAATTATGCTCACAAGCAAGCAATATGTTAGAAGTACCTGTTTGCTGTTGCCACACTGACGCAGCTTTTGATCAGCACAGGAGGGAAACACGCAAAAGTCTTCATCACTGCTGTCCCAACAATCTTGACGATGGTCACACACCAAGGTGTAAGGCAAAGGGTGGGATCCGGTGCTGCACAAAAACTGCAGTGAAACCCTTGTCCACGCCAGCTGGCATCCGTCAGGAGGGAACTTATCCTGATACTCAAACTCTCGTTCCTTATCTACACCGTTCAAGCAATGCGCATCTGCATCAAAAGCCAAGAAGCAGTGAGTGAAATGACCTGAACCACATACAGTGTAGTCTGCTGTTGTTTTGTTCATTGTGGGATTCCTTGGCTGAAAAAGTATCCGCTTCCGATGGTATTTCTCCCAGCGGTTCTCCGTTTCGAGTTCACATACATGAAAAATAGAAAAGCTTTCAACGTATATGTTATGATGTCGGGACAAACAGTTTTGAATGTTGACAACAGAATCTATGTCTGCTCCTATGTGCCTGGAATTGGAATTCATTTCATGGACCACGCCACAGCAGGGTCTGTAGCAGACTTTGTGGTCACGAACGAACAACCCATAGGCAATGGTCATGTCACTCCACTTCAAGATGCTACCATACCTTTGGAACAAGACGGTTTTTTCCTAGCTGTATTTTATATTTTATAAGGACTGCTCCTCTAGACATAGAACTAAACCTCTATTTCCTCTTGGGAACCTTTGTAAATATTATCCGTTTGTTTTGTTTTGTTTATTGTTCAAAAGAGATTGCACTCTGAACAAAAAATGAAATAATAAGCCTCTTTGAAATGTTAATTCAGTTCGATTGGGATATTCCTATCATATGCAACAGGCGAGCTTTTTTAATTAGTTTCTGAGATAGGACGTTTAGACGCTGCCAAACTTAGGCTTTTCTTATTTTTCTTCGATCGCTCAGTTTCCTGTTAGTTATTAGTGCAGATGCATCATGCTGGGCTATGCACCTAAGTAAGAAATAATTAGGCCCAGCAAGTCCGACTTCGGCTGGAGGAAATCTTTTGGAAAGTGTTTCTTGAAAAAAAAGGCAGGAGAATGGACATGAAAGGCAGAAAGCAAGCAGATGACAGTAAGCAAGAGATAGAGTGACAGATTAGTGGAAGCTACAAGCACAGAACTTCTAGAAGGTGGGGGAGCTATTTATACAAAAGACCCCCTGTATCCCCACAGGGGGAGAAAACTTAGGTCCATTAAGGCTACAACCACTGTTTGGACAACTAATGTTAACATCACCACTGTTACCACCACAAGCACTGCTACGACCACCACCACCTCTACCACCACCACCACTACTACTACTACTACTACTACTATTACTACTACTACTACCACCACCACTACTACTACTACTACTACAAAATTATACTTCTACAACGAATAACAATAAGTACATGTTGTTATTATAGTACCTTTCTTAAAAACTAGACTCAAAGCGCTCATATTCACCGATTCACACACAGAAGCGCTAACATACACAACCATTCTCCCACATTAATTCGACCATCATCTAATTAACATGAAAGTTACAGAGAAAAAGCTCTTTGAAACAAGATGAGTTTTCAGTTGGGTTTTGAAAGTGGGAAGTGCTGATTGGTGACGGAGTTGAACGGGCAAGGAATTCCAGACAGTTGGGGCCACATAAATTGAAACTATGTTGGCTAAAATACTTTAGATTCACTCTGGGTAATTTCACCAGTTCGGCATTGGAAGGTCGGAGTGAGCGAGAAGGAGTGTAAGGGTGGAGAGCACTTGAACGGCAGGATGGAAGGGTCTTTTCAAACTATTGATACTACTGCTGCTGCTACTACTACCACTTCTACCCGCAGCACCACCGCCATTATTGCTACGCCACACCTGCTGCTGTTACATGAATTGTAAGGTTCGTCTTCTTCTTTTTTGATCGCTCAGACAGTTTCTTGTCACATAAGTGCAGATGCGCCATGCTGTCGTTATGCACCAAACTATGACATAATTTGGCCCAGCATGCCAGTCTTCGGTTGGAGAAAAATCTTAGTGAAGTTTTTCTTGATAAAGGGCAGGAGAATGGATCATGGACCAATAAGGCAGAAAGATAGTAGATGACATTAAGCAAAAGAGGAAAGGCAGAGTCATAGAAAGTGGCAGTTAAAGCACCGAACTTCAAGAAGGTGGGGAAATTATTTGTACAAAAGACCCCCGTTACCCCCACAAAGAGGAGGGTGGGGGGCAGATTAATGTTAAGCCCTGTAGTAATTTTCTTAATAACTGAAATCCAAGGGTACCCACATGTAAGGGGAAGCCGTGGATGTCTGTCTGCAGTCCGATGTGAAAGGGAAACCTTCGCTTCCTCCACAGCACCGCCAACACTCTCTCCTTCTCGCCACGCGTGTTGAAGTTAACCAGGGTGGCCCCCAAAGGAGCGCAGGTCCCGTTCGCAGACAGAGCAACATACGTGGTGTCCTTGCTCAGGACGTAGCACCTCCCGTCCACGGAGAAGCCAGACTCGGCGCAGCTGGTGTGGTTGCAGTGATCCTCGTCCTGCCCCGCGTCGCACTGGTGCCAGATGTCGCAGCTCAGGTGGGGTTCGAACTCCGGCCAGAAAGGGACCGAGCAGTTCCATAGCTCCGTGACCGTGTCTAACCTGGGCAGGGCCATAGGCTGGAGAAAAAGGAGAGAAGAACGATATGCGTCCGGGTGGAGCAAAGGCTCGGCTACACGTCAGTTAAAATCGTACCACTGTACAATACGATTCCATGACATGGTCTCGAAGCGCGAATCACATTTGTTCTTCAAGACCACATGATCGAATCCTGCCGCACAGTCGTACGATTTTAGTTGATGTGTAGCAGAGCCTTTATTGTTGTTATTCCTTGACACCAGGTGGCGTTGTATTTAGAGGCCGTTTCTAATAGTTACGCAATGCAGATTCAAAAACCCCTCAACGCCTTGGTTCAATGCGTTTTTCAGTCGGGCCTTGAATAAAATATATTCTACTGTTAGCAAATGCATATTTTTAATTGTTTCAAAGGATGAAAATTAGCTTGAAATATAGAAAACGAAGGAGGTTTATATGTATGTGCTCAATCTGCAGTAACAAAAGCAAAACTGAAAAAAACCCGGAAAGAACAAAGAAAATGGAGAGGGGGTGTTAATCTGCATCTTTGCCCTCACGTCCTCTTTCTCCATGTGTCCCTACAGTTCTGCCGTGCGCGATCAAAATTTGCCTCTTATATATTTGACAAAGGGAAGGTGGGGAGACTTGTTGATTTCGTACCACCTAAGGATAGAAAATGTATATCTCAAGAGCAGATTATCCCAAAGCTACAAAACTTTCAATATGGATACTGCTGGTAGAGCACTATAACTGTATGCTTTAATTATAAAGATAAGGTTTATACTTTTGGCTAAATAAAGGGTTTTTTTCCTTTTTCTTCAACAGGTACGAATTAAAAGACCTGTAATGTAATTCGCACCACCTAAGTATAGTTACTGATATTGGATCAGGGTGTTTGCAGCAGTAATTCAACAGTAGGATGCGCGTGACTTGGCTTAAATCATAGGTCGTTCTTTCTTCTAAATGTGCCAGTTCGTCTCTCGAACGTCAACGTAACTCGTATGTCATTTTCTCATGAAAAGTTGGATGTCACTTAAAACAAGCTTGCAGATGTCTTAGTGTGGCTGCACCATTCAAGAGACGTAGGAGGTACGATTCATAAGTAGCATTACAAAAAGGCAGCCCAATCATATTTGCTTGGAATATTTTCATTTGCCAAGTGGACAACAGTGACCCTAAGATTTGAAAGATTTGAAAGGCATTTCCAGTTTTAATGTTTGCATTGTCCCTTGTGGGCCAGCCTTCGCGTGGCGGGTGTGTTCTCGACCAAGCTGTGCCCACCCCTTTTTCTTACCTTTCCTATTTTTCTGCCTACCATGTCTTTTACTGTCTCTTTTCCCCCCATAAAGTCTCCCGACAAGATCTGCAGTTTTCCATTTCGTCTGATTTCTGTCTCCCCGGATCTTCAATCTGTTCTTTCATCTTTCCTTACACTGGCGTCCACACGTGAGACCTTGCGCACTTGAGTGGGCACCTGTTGTTCATTCTGCAGTGCATATTTGCCTATATGGCAGTTTTTATATATCTTTTTTTACTAGTACTAGCAATCGCCCCGTGGCAGTTACCCCCCAATGGCAGTTTTAACCCCGTGGCAGCTATCTCCTCCCTACACCTACCCCCACCCCCACATTTACTTGCTCGGGGACTTATCTGCCACTCAGCGACACACTTGTTTGCTATTGTGGCTTTCAACAGACAGCCAGTCTCAAACACACGAAAGTGAAACTTTCGGTTTTACATTTCCAAGAAGAAGGCAGCATTTCACCTTCCAAGAAAATGGATCACAAATGTGTAAGGTCTTTCTTTTCAGGGGGGGGGGGGGCACATCTTGACCTATCGCAGAAAGTGTTTCATAATCATTTTGACTTTGACCTCGCGCGCGCAGAGAGAGAGAGAGAGAGAGAGAGAGAGAGAGAGAGATAGAGAGATAGTACTTCTTCTTCTTCTTCTTCTTCTAAGTTCTTGTTCTTCGGTCGTTCAGGCATGTTTCTGTCAATTACGAACGTAGATGCATCATGCTGCTGTTATGCGCCTAAGTAAGAATAATTAGGCCCAGCATGTCTGACTTCGGGTAGAGGAAATCTTTTTGAAAGTATTTGTTGAAAAAAGGCAGGAGAATTTCTGTCAATTACGAACGTAGATGCATCATGCTGCTGTTATGCACCTAAGTAAAGAATAATTAGGCCCAGCATGTCTGACTTTGGCTAGAGGAAATCTTTTTGAAAGTATTTCTTGAAAAAAGGGCAGGAGAATGGACCGGAAAGGCAGAACGATAGTAGATAACAGCATGCAAAGAGACTGACAGATTAGAGGTAGTTATTAGCACATAACTTCCAGAAGGTGGGGGAAACTATTTGTATGTATGAAAGACCCCCCCCCTCCCAGTATCCCTAGGGGGGGGGGGGGGAAGCTTGCTGTGTTCTACTCCCACCCCCACACCCCCACCCCCACCCTCGTACAGTCTCTCTCTCTCTCTCTCTCTCTCTCTCGCATCTCCTCTCTCTCATCTCTCTCTCTCTTCTCTCGCCTCTCTCTCCTCTCTGTCTGTATAAAAATAGCTGCAGCGCGCTCACCCGCGGGGAGGCAAGCAAAGAGCCAAAGACATTGAAAAGAAAAGACTAACATCTGGTCCATTTTCCCTATATGAATAGTGAGGACAGAAACACTGGTTGTGTCCCTTGTAAAGCATCTTTACACATAACACGTCGATAGGCCAGTTGAATTCTCCGTTCAAATTCCAATCTGAGTCTTTGCATAGCCGCCATTGTGAACTACCCCACTAACGATAACTCTATCAGCCAGGCTCGCCGTAACTCTTAAGTAGTCCATCTTCCCCTTTTAGAGTCTTTTGGTTATGTGTGAAGTGTTTGGTTGAAATTAGCGTCCTGCAAAATAAATCGGTTTATAGCGCGTGTTTATAAACGGATGGTGTTGAAATTTTGCACGACGATAGTCACTATCCTTGGTCACGCATGTTCCAAATCTCGAGTCAATGTCGGGTCTGGTTACGCCGCGGTTTGTGAAAAATGTGAAGCAAAGCTGTCGGCGCCCGTATCTCCAGCATTTTCTGAATCGATTCGCTTCCGGTTTGGCACACGGATAGTCCCCGGCCCCGGTCATCTTTCTGCCAAACTCGAAGGCAATCGGCCCAGAAACGCCGGAGATACGGGCGCTGAGAGGCCGGCGGATGCGCGTTTCGCGCATTTGCGAAACCGCGCAAATGACACGGCCGCCTCGGTTTGCCGTTTGCCATCGCCCCGTTAGGGCTCACAAGCAAATTTGAAGCGATTCGGTCGAAAAACGGCGGAGTTATAAGGCCCGTTTTGTGTTTCAGACACACAGACAACACACACACACAGAGACCGATCTGTTGTTTTCTTTGCAAAATTCCTTTAGTTCCTTTAAGTAATTTTGTGTCGATCTGTCATTTAGAATAATTTAGTTTGCTACATTGACAAAGTGTTCGTTAAGTTCATCAGTGGATATGTTTTTGGAAGTGGATTGTTTCTGAGAAACGTGTTTGTTTGTGATACAGTTGATTGCCTTCCATAAAGATTTCGAATCATTTTTAGAGCCTGCTAAATCTTGAAAATATTTCTTCCTGGAGTTGCGTAACAAGGTAGTAACTTTATTTCGCTGTGTATGAAATTCATCTTGATTTTTAGAGTCGAGGAGCAAATCTCTGTTGTTCATTTCGTTATCAATATCTTTTGTTATCCAGGGTGGTTTAGGTTTGTGTTTAACTCGTTTACATTTAATTGGTGCGTGAGAGAGAGAGCGAGAGAATTGAATTGAATTGAATTCAATGAATTTTATTTATAGAGAGCAATAGAATAAGCAAATAGTACATGCTTTTTGTTTTCCTTTTCTTTCTTTTTGTTAAAACATCCAGCCCTCGTAATAGCAATTCAAAAAGGGTACAAAAAAGGGACAAACAAACCAACATAAAGAGCATGCAAAACGCAGTCATACATAGTATGCTAAAACAATCAAACCTAATCTTATATGCACACAACATGTTGAAGCGGACGAACATTTTGTAAATGAAGATGATACAGTTAACAAGCATAAGATAGTAACAGTCATTCACACAAGCATTCCCTATGTATTCATTTAATAGTGCATACATTTATAATTTATACTGTAAAAATGGCGTTTACAGCATTGGAGTTAGTCTGACACAATTAAGCTTAGCATCAAAGTAGTTTATTCAAAAACAGTGGGTCTTCATTAGCTTGTTGAAAGTTGATTGGTCTTTTGATTGTCTTCAAGTAAGCTGGCAGGTTATTCCAGTAGGTTGTGCCACTATACGTTAGACTGGTGGTGTTGGAATTTTCAGTTTTTGTAAATGCCTGTAACTGTTGATCGAAAAGCGGTTTATCAAAGACTGAGGAGCATTCCCGGTCATAATTTTGTGCATCATCACCGCTTTATTGTGTTCCAACTGAGATTTAAAAAGCAAAATATCAACAGCTTTGTAATCACTGGTCGTAAGTGAAGTTGATTTGAGGAGTACCAATTTAACAGCTCGTTTATGCAGTCTAACGAGAGGTTTTAAAACATTTGCGCTTGCTGAATCCCACAAAGTAGATGAATAGTTGATAAGGGAATTAATATGTGCATAGAAGAATTGCTTCCTAGCATTTATATCAAGGAAGTGTTTAATTTTCGATAACTGGAAGATACTTTGAGATATCGTTTTGCTTAATAATTCAATATGTTCTAACCATGACAGTTTATTGTCAATCGTTAGTCCAAGGACTTTGTGAGAATTAACTTCCTCGATTCTTTGGCCGGATATGTGAATAGGTAATGAAGTAAATGACTGATTTGGGCATTTTTGGCGCGTTGTTAGACACATATACTTAGTTTTAGTTGGATTCATTAGCATATGATTTAGTTCAGCCCATCGTTTCAACTGTTCTACATTTTCTTGGACGTTTGATGACAAAACAGGTAAGGAATGATGACTTGACTGTACTGAGCTATCATCTGCAAAGAGATTGCATTTATCCTTAACAAATAGAGGCAAATCATCGATGCATAATAAGAACAACAGTGGACCTAAAACTGAGCCCTGTGGAACACCATAATTATTCGGGAGATGAGTAGACTGGCAAAGACCAGTGCATACCGCTTGCTGCCTATTTGATAAAAAATGGATCAAATAACTCGTACATTTGGTTTCCTGTTCTGTAGACGTATTATTTCCTCATGAGTAGTGAGTGGTTGATAACATCAAATGCTTTGCAAAGTCAGCAAAGATGATTCCAGTGTATTGATTGTTGTTTACATTTGTGAGCCATCCTCAGCCATGAGGAGACCGAGAGAGAGAGAGATTGAGAGAGAGAGAGGAGAGAGAGGGAGAGAGAGAGAGAGAGAGAGAGAGAGAGAGAGAGAGAGAGAGAGAGAGAGAGAGAGAGGAGGCAGGAAGGATGACAGTCATCTCTCCATCTGTCTCTCTCCCTCTACCCCCAACTAAGGATTTAACTAAGATTATACCCTATTGAGTTGGTTGCCACATGGTGGTGACATCGGCTAGCTAAACCGCTCATTGTGGAGTGCATTGCAAAGCAGTCTATGTAGGCCTGTAGTTGGAGCAAAATGTTTCTCACTTCAAAACAGCCCTACACACAGGTTTTTGGTCCTTTTTTGTGAGCTTGGTTTCTTTCTTCTTCTTTTTTCTTTTTTGTTTCACTCTCTCTGTCTCTCTGTGTCTCTCTGTGTCTCTCTCTCTGTCTGTCTGTCTGTCTGTCTCTCTCTCTCTCTCTCTCTCTCTCTCTCTCTCTCTCTCTCTCTCTCTCTCTCTCTCTCTCTCTCTCTCTCTCTGCTTTGCTACCATTTATGTTCAATTATGTATGTGTAATTTTTTGGGCCTTGCCATGTTTGTATTCTATGTTCGTATATGTACAAAGGTGCTACCTTTATGTTCAAATCTGTATGTGTAATATCATGCCTTGCCATGTTTGTATTCCTATGTTCGTATATGTACCAAGGACAGATTGGAAGAATAGGCGTTGCCTAAAATCTTTATCCTTGAAAAATAAAGTTTCAAGTTTTCAAGTTTTCAAGTTTTCAAGTTCATCTCTCTCTCTCTCTCTCTCTATCTCTCTCTCACTCGCTCTCTCTTCTCTCTCCTCTCTCTCTCTCTCTCTCTATCTGATGTGTTACAATATAGGGATGTTTATTTTGCATGCTTTATATTACTTTGTATGTGTTTATTTTCGTTTTCCATTTTCTACTTTTATACATGTATTTGTCCAGAGGGCTGGATGTAAAAAAGCATGTTATTGCTTACTCTATTACCCTCTATAAATAACATTAATTAATTCATTCATTCAATTCTCCTTCTTTCTCTCTCATACTTGTGTTTGTGTGCGCTATTAAAATTGACAAGTGTAATGAGCGTTTAATATCATAGTTTGATGCAGAAATGTCTGGGTTTCTCTGTCTGACCTAGTGTGTGGACGTACACACAGTTGGAGCAAAATGTTCTTCTTTGTGAAACAGCCTACATTATAGTTGTAACAAATGTTGTGCATTGCAAAACAGCCTGCAAAACAGTTTGAGCAAAGTATTCTGAGTTGCATCATAACAGCGTCGCTATAGTTTGAGCAAAACATCAAGCATTGCATGCACAACAGCCTACGTACATTCGAAGCAAAGGTTTGTGCATGGCAAAGTAACCTAGATATAATATTAGCAAAATATTGTGCATTGCAAAACAGCCTACATGCAGTTTGAACAAAATACCGTGCATTGCTAAACAGCCTACATACAGTTTGAGCAAAATGTGGTACATTGCAAAACAGCCTACATAATTATAGTTTTAGCAAAATGTTGTGCGTTGCAAAACAGCCTAAATACAGTTTGAACAAAATGTTGTGGGTGCGAAACAGGAAACAGTCATCAGTTGCTTGTTCCATTTCTATACCAATAGTTCTACTTCAATCATTTTGAACATGGCATAAAAATACAACGGCAGAAAAGACTATAAACTTGTCGAAGTTTCATGTTCTAAGTTCATTCCACACCAATAGATAGCGCAACATAAGTTTCCGTGCAGAATGTGTCTTTGTGTTGCATCTTAGAGTGTGAACACTTAAGAAACGCTCCACACAGAAATACCAATCTTCCTCTTGGTTTTTTATTCAAAGACAAAACATCCGTTTTGGGCTCACTCGTATCAACGAAGTGAGTCTATGTTCTCATGCTTCTTCGGTGTCCCCGGGTGGTACGTGTATCTGTGTGTCTGTGATAACTATAACATTTGCTTTTTCTCGGGATCTAATAGGCGTCCATCAATCAAATGTTGCACACATATAGATGTTTATGCAAGCTTTCAAAAAAACATGATTTGCATATTTAAAATTAATCAAAGACCTTGACCTTTGACCTTTAACATGTACGTTTTTGTCTTGGCCATATATTGCACATTTCCGCAGTTATGGTCCTCAAATTTGGCATGTTGGTGCATTACCTTAAGGTGATATGGTATGCTGGGTGGAATATTACCCTCTTGCCTTCACCACGACCCTTTGACCTTCAACATCGTCAAATTATTATTTGTTTTGGACATATCTTTTACATCCGGCCAGATACAATACCCAAATTTGGCAAGTAGGTAGACCATGGAATATTAGTTATTTTGATTTGGGCAAGGTACATGACCTTTGGGCTCTAGAGAAGCGTGTTCTTTAGCTAACGAGAGCCTTAGCTCGAGTTATCTAACGAACACAGCTTCCAGAGAGCCCAACAGTCATGTACCACCCAAATCCAAATAACATATATGTACTGATCTGCTTTGATCAATTTCAGAGTTTAAATAGCTGAAACGAGTGAAAACAAACACAGTAGCTATGTCCCAGTAGATCTAAAGCAATCCGACTGCTGCACACAGTTCGACGCTCAATTTATTCATGTGCAGATGACATAGTCCTATAGGCTATGAAGTCTAAACGTGATTTTCATACATATTTTCAAACGAATTTCATGCATTAATCATTACCTGAACAAAATTCTGAAAGATGCAAGCATTCACTGAATTAGAATCACCACTTGTGCATCGAAAACAAGAAACCAGTTCCTTAAACTGGCCTAGTCCAATATAAAGGAGAGTCGTGTGATCTCAATAAGAACAAAATAATAAATTTGCTAGTTCTTCAAGAATATGTTTGACCTAAAAGTGCAGTGTTTAAAATAATAACGTAATAGACGCAATGTTTCCATCCATCAGTTTGTTTTTAGGACTTACAATAAAGTTATGATTTCCCCCAGGAATGATAGGGCCTACTCTGTCTGTCTCACTCTCTGTCCCTGTCTCTCTGTTTCACTCTCTGTCTCTCTCTGTAGCCTCTCTCTCTCTGTCTGTTTTCCTGTCTGTCTGTCTGTCTGTCTCTCCCCCCCCCCCTTCTTCTTCTGCATTCCCAGGCCATAAGACCATAATGGGTTAACTGCGTAGGGCCTACGTATCTGTGCGGTTTTCAGATTTCACTGGTCTCCCCGCTGCATTCATCTGACACTCCGATTTCAAAGGACTCTCTCTCTCTCTCTCTCTCTCTCTCTCTCTCTCTCCCTCCCTCTCCCTCCCTCCCTCTCTCTCTCTCTCTCTCTCTCTCTGCAGCCACTCTCCCTCTTCCGAATCATCTCTCTCTCTCTCTCTTGCACCAACTTGTAACCTCCCCCACCCGAATCACCCCCACCTCCTCCACCCTCCTTGACCATATTCTTAAAAATACATGCTTGGTATCAAACGTTAGAACTTTAAATAAAAGTATTAGCGACCATTTCCCCATTTGTTGCACTTATCTATTCAAGCCTCCAAAACAGCAAAATAAGGGACACACTACTATTCATTACAGATCGTTTAAACATTTCAGTCAAAATGACTACTTTTACGACCTTAATGTAGCTAATTTTAATAACATTTTGAATTATACTGACCCTGCGAGTGCTCTAGATGCCTTTTCTAATACGCTTCTCCCAATAGTGAACAAGCACGCACCGCTTCGCAGGAAAAGAGTCAAACAACCTTCTCTCCCTGGTTGGCTCACACCTGACATACAGGGGTCCATGAAAGAGAGGGATATACTAAAGAAGGAGAGAGATCAGTTACAAAAACAAACAATACCTAAAAAGAACGAAGATAATGCGCAACTCTCCGATTCTGCCAAAGAGAAACATAAGCTTGACAGAGAAAAGAAGGAGACTGAATACAAGAAACAACGCAATAAAGTAGTTGATCTTATTGAAGAGTCAAAGCGAAACTACTTTAATAAAATGTTAGCCACAAACAAAGATACGGCTTCATTATGGCGAGCAATAAATACTTTCAGTAACAAGAACTGCACTAAACGAAACCACAGCTACACCTGGTCTCCTAACTCATTCAACGAGCACTTCCTCAACTTAGCAAGTTCAACAATGCAGTCTGACACCTTATGCCCTAATAAATACACGGTCCCCTCATTGCTCCAAACCTTTTGCGAGGAGAGAACAAACCAACACTCCTCCTTTCAGATACCTTTACTAGCAGTTCATGAAGTAGGAGCTCTTATTACTAGTTTAAAGAATAAAAAATCAATGGGACCTGACACGTTAAACGCCTCTCTTTTAAAACTTTCTCTTCCATACATTGTCGAACCCCTTACATATAAAATTATATATAATTTGTGCATAGACCTAAGAACAATACCCTCTGCCCTAAAAACAGCTAAAGTTATCCCAATACCCAAAACAAACGATAATTCTGACATAAGCATCTTTAGACCTATTTCACTTCTGTCAGTGCTATCAAAACCCCTAGAAAAGCACGTCCACAGTCACCTATCTAAATATCTAGAAAACTCCAACCTCCTTCACCCCCTTCAGTCTGGCTTTCGTAATCACCATTCTTGTCACACAGCTCTTGTCCGTTTGTGTGATTCTTGGCTCTCAGCAATAAACAAACATCAGTTAACTGGTTCCGTCTTTCTTGATCTAAGAAAAGCCTTCGACCTTGTCGACCACACAATACTTCTCAACAAATTATCACACTATCTCAGAAACCAGCACTCCCTAACATTCCTTTCATCATATCTGGATAATAGAACGCAATACGTTTTTTGTAATGGCGAGTCCTCTTCTACAGGCAAGGTGAAATGTGGTGTACCCCAGGGATCTGTCCTCGGTCCATTACTGTTCTGTATTTTCATTAACGATCTTCCATTGTCTATATCCAACCCAAATGTTTCATGCGATCTTTTTGCAGATGACTCCTCCCTTCATTCCAGTTCGGAAGATGTAACTGTCATCCAAAACTCTCTTCAATCAGGCTTACATGATGTATCTAAATGGTGCAAGGATAATTCTATGTTAATTCATCCCAAGAAAACAAAGTGCATGGTTGTAACCTCCCGCCAAAAGCATCAACTAACACGCCATTCCCTTAACCTAACTATTGATGGCAACGATATCGAACAAGTCCATGAACATCGAGTTCTAGGCGTCATATTTGATGACAAACTCAACTGGCAATCACATATAAATCACATTAGAAATAAACTAGCACGCAACCTATTCCTTCTCAAACGACTTCAACCCTATCTGGACCTAGACGCACGTAAAATGTTTTTCTATGGCCACTGCCTCTCGCACATCAACTATGCATCCACTCTATGGTCCTATGCTGCTAAAAAAAAAAAACACCTAAAAAAACTAGCATCGCTCCACAGAAGAGCGATCAACTTAATCCTGCCAGATCCATCTCTGTCAACTTCAGAAAAGTTTCATAATCTTGAAATGTTACCTCTTGAACACCAGTTACAGTACAACACATCTGTCCTAATGTATAAAGTCCACAGTAACTTGACACCCCAGTACCTAGAAAATCTCTTAACTCCTTCCACATGTAGTTATCGTTCTGATAAATATGTTCTTCCACGCACCCGCATTGACCTTTACAAAACAAGCTTTTCCTTTTCAGGGCCATATGCTTGGAACTCACTGCCTTCAGATGTAAAGGCATTTTCGTCAGTATCAAATTTCAAATCTAACTTGCGGGGGCATCTCCTTAATCCCATCCATTAAAACTTTACTATCACTTAATGCACCACACACGAGCCATTTTTGTCTGTTTAGACTAATGCTGTCATTTTGTTTCTCTGATTATGTTTGCTTGGTGTGTTTTTTTCTTTTTTTGTTTGACATTAGGCTACTTGTGTCATTATGCTTTTATGATTACTTTTACTTTTTATTTGATTTACATTAGCCTACTTGTGTTATTATGATGCTATGATTATTATTATTATTATTATTATTATTATTATTAGTAGTAGTAGTAGTAGTAGTAGTAGTAGTAGTAGTAGTAGTAGTAGTAGTAGTAGTAGTAGTAGTAGTAAAGTAAATTGTGGTGGAAGTCATTTTTTTTACTTTCTTCATTTATGTTTTGTTTGGTCGGTTGGTTTCTGTTTTGCTTGTTCTTATTACTGATGGTGATGTTCTGCGTACCGTGTTATTGCTACATTACTGTGGCACTCTAGTTGTAATAGTAGTGGTAGTGGTAGTAGTAGTGATGGTGGTGGAGGTAGTAATAGTAATAGTAGTAGTAGTAGTAGTAGTAGTAGTAGTAGTAGTAGTAGTAGTAGTAGTAGTATATAGTAGTAAGTAGTGGTGGTTGTGGTGATGGTGGTGGTGATGGTGGAAGTAATAGTAATAGTTGGTGAAGACGGGGTAGAGGGTCCATGGGCGGGTGGAGGGCCCGTGCCGGTTGTCTCATGGAGTGGGGCGGGTTTCGGTCGGGTTTGTCCATGAGACGAATGCTAAACATTTACACTTGTCTCATGGGCAGAATGTGACCGAGATTTGCTTTGTTTTGTGGCATAGTTGGAGTGGGCTTCTTACCTGCCCATGGGCTTTTTGCTCCGTCTAACACTAGTAGTAGTAATTGTAGTAGAAGAAGTATATTGTAGTAATAGAGGTGTTTTTAATCTATTACTTTGTTTAACTGGTTGGTTAGTTTTCTATTTTATTTGTTTTTTTATTGCTTATGTTGATGCTCTGCCTGCCATGTCGTTGCTATATTACTGTTTGTTGTTTAATTTTTTTTTTTTTTTTTTTTGGCGATGTTCCTGTGTCTCAATGTTCATTTATAGTATTAGTTATGCATTGCATGCTTAGAACCAAGGACAGAATGGAAGACTAGGCCCAGCCTAAATTCTTTTCCTTGTAAAATAAAGTTTCTGAGTTCTGAGTTCTGAGTTCTCTCTCTCTCTCTGACGCTTGAGTTTTAGTTTGGCATGGATTTGGTTTTAGGACCCATAGCTTGACCTTGTTTTGTTATATATATTAGGTTTTTATGTCGATCTAACATGATTTGAGGGTGCTGAATCCAAATCCGTTGGAGGCCAAGTTGTAAATGTTGGGCATTTTGAGTTATGACGTCATATTCAAAATGGCCGCCATGGGACTCTAGAGAACTGTAAAAACATGCACTTAACATCATTATTTTGTATCTAATGCTTTCTTTTGTAAGAAAAATAGTATTATTAGCTGAAATGATTCAAACTATGTGAATTATATCCTATTTTAGTACTTATTAGCCCCCAGCCACTCTGCGGAGAGGGCTATCACAATCTTTCGTGTCCTTTCATTTGCCTGGCAATTATCTTAAGAACCATGTCACAGGATCACTTCGAATTTGTGTGCTACTATTTTAATGAAACTGATGTGCCCCTCAGTATGCCTTGTTGACCTTGACCTTTGACCTTGAGAATGTGATTTTATTGTATCAACTATACTTTTTCAACTTTGCACTGCTGTCATAAAATAAGCTATGTGGTTTTTTTTTTCTAAGCTAAGGTGTATAGAGGATTTTTGAATTACTGATACCTATTTTATGTCTAAGCCTTTCATCTTAAATGCTTGACCTTGAATTTGCACAGAATATTTCAACTTTTTGTTTTAATATATTTTAAATCTCTGCAGTAACGGTATCATAATTGGTACATTAGCCTATGGTTATATAGATGCTAACCAAAGTACCGATGACATCTCTAACCTTCATCTTAACGCTTGGCCTTTGTTGCTATGCGCCAAGCAGTACAATACAGCGATCAGTGTCGATTCATTATTTTATAGGTGGGTAAAAAATCATTTGATCATTTTCAGAATCTCTGATGGCAACTGTCATGAGATTTTTCACACAAAGTCTCCTTTTATTTGCAGAATTATGTGCAGATGGGTGCTGCCCTGCTATGCACCCATTGCTGCATTACAGATTTCTGATTGTCAGGGCCTCGTCTGGTGCCAACAATTATCCCAGTAGTCAATGTTGTGTAATAAGTGCTGACCCACGCATTTCCAGCTACAGTTGAAAGGAATGACATGTTGTTCAAAGTGAGTCTGCTTCCACAAAATAGTCTCATTGCCAATGAGCTTAGAAGCATCGTGCTTCAAAGTTAGTCATACTTGGTGGAAGACC
>CM065687.1:5478199-5480699 GCA_017654935.2 Phymorhynchus buccinoides
CTAATACTACTACTGCTGCTGCTTGCTGCTGCTGCTTGCTGCGTGCTTGCTGCTGCCTGCTGCTGCTGCTGCTGCTCACTACTACCCACTACTACTACTACTACTACTACTAATTACAAGTCATCTACGATAGCTACTACTACTATCTTTTAAACAGGGAGAGCAACAGACTGAGTGCCATACCACACCGTCCACGGGTTATAAGGCAGAGCGATGTGATAGTCTGTGGGGGTTCGGTAGACTTTGGCAAAATCGTGGAAAGAGGATGGAGGATGCATTTGAGGGCCTCGTCGGGTTTCCGTCCGACTTGAAATCATTCGCCAATGGAGCGCTTAATGGATAAACTGTTGTAGCAGGAACGTGTGCTTTCAAGTCCCAGCATCTTTGTCAGCCGACTTATACAGGTCGCATAAAAGAGGAGAGAGAGAGAGAGAGAGAGAGAGAGAGAGAGCTTATGAAGCACTTAGAAAAAGTATCTTAAAAGTTTAAGGTTTTTAAGGTTTTAGCTTAATAGTTTGTTCATAATGGAGATCAGGGGATATTGTGGTATGCACTCAATAATACGGGGGGGGGGGGGGGGGGGGGTTGGAATTACCTTCCGTTGCAGAAAGACGATGCAATTCTAACGGTTTGGTAGATCTCGAACTGATGGTCAGGGAGAAACGATTGTGGAAAATTGTATTTTTCATGTGGATGACAAGCAACAGTTCCCCCGTTTCTCCGTAGTAAAATCTACCCACGGATGCCTCACAGACGTTGAACAGAAACTTAAACCTGGGTTCGCGCCCAGTGGCAGTGTCCAGTTCGTACACACAAACGCTTTCATGAACGCTCGGACATTCTCTGTGCCCGACTCTCAAAATGCTGCCTTGCTCTCTCGGAGAACTCCACTGGAGCCAGCAGTATAAATTAACGCGTTTCGATTCGCCATGCCGCTCCAGATACTGACGGAGTTGAAAAGTAATGTGATCCGCCATCACCCTCTCGGAGCCGTTCCGGTTCAAACAGTTCCACGGGTTATAAAGGGTGTGATAGAGCCTGGGGGGTTCAGTAGGCTTTGGCAAATCGTGAAGAGAGGAGGGATGGACGCACTTTGAGGCTGTCGGGTTTCCCTGACCTGAACCATTCGCCGATGCAGCTGGACTGGCTAAACCTGTTGTAGCAGGAAGTGTGCTTTCAAGTCCAGCATCTATCAGCGAATATACAAGTGCATTAATTGGATGTTAATCGACCGAGTCCGATTATGACACACAGAGAGAAGAGAAGATGACCACTGTTTGGGGGTGGGGGGGGGTGGGGTGAGGGGTGGGCTGGTATGGTAAGATCAGGCAAAAATCAAACCCCTCCCTCCCCACCCCCAAAAACATATTTTTCTCTTCTCTTTGAAACTACATATTTTTTGTATTAAATATAAATGACAGAGGCCCAGCCATACTACGATATATTCAGTTTAAAATTTGAAACAAATGATTTGCAGGCAAGAGGCTAAAACATGGCCTCTTTACCCCACCATGAATAAAAGGTAAAGGTGTCAAGCCTTGCCCATACACATCCTCGTTCTTTTGAATCTTTTGGACAAAAGGAGCTAAGACCTAAAGGTCTCGTGGGCTAAAGAAAATGATCTGTCGAGAGGCCAAATTTAAGCCGTGTACCACGCCAAAGTACAAATAACTAATATTGGGAACAGCTGGTACGGCATTCATGAGTACGTCTTAAACAGTTAACACGGGTAGTAACACGCTACACGGGTAGAAACATTTTATGCTGAAAATTAGCGTAAACAGCCAGCCAGTCGTTTTGGGCAGTTTCTATCTAATTCACATGTTCCTACTTAAAATGTTACCTTTCGCGTCGTATCCCAATCGTATTGGCAGGTTCTTCTAATGTGCATGTTACTACTCGTGTTGACTGTTTCACTCATCATTACCACACCTGGTGTTCGGGGAACACACACCACACACACACCCACGCACCCCCCCCCCCCCCCCACCACACCCACACACACCACCCACACACCCACCCCACCTCCAAGACCAACCAAATAGCCAGTGGAAATGCTTTGGCTAATTTGAAATCATAATCCTAGGGAAACAGTACTGTCCGAAGACCCTGTTTGCACATTTTTGTGCCAACGATACATTCAAGATAATAATGGTCATACTGTGTATAATAATCAATAGCATTCAAAACAATAGAAAAAAAAACAAGTGGGAAGGCTGTGGTGAATATTTATTAGGCAAATAGTCCACTACTGTCCTTTGACGATGCCTGTCTCCATTTCTGTGACTCTGTCATTGGTCTGGTCATGTGATTGATGACACGTTTGTACAAAAAACACTAATTGCTCATTTCTCATGATTTCCCCATGATGGCTGATCCTGAATGTGTCTTCGATAGCTTAACATTTTTATTTCTTTGTTTCGGTAATACTGTATATCGTCTTGTAACTCAAAGGATTCTGATCAAACGTTGTGGACATCCATGGATTTATAGACGTATA
>CM065687.1:5485699-5502471 GCA_017654935.2 Phymorhynchus buccinoides
TCCCTTAATGTTCTCCGATCAGTGCGATCACTAAAGGAGGATGTTGTAAACAACGTGTGTACTTTAAACACAATGGAAGAATACACCAATGAACTAGTTCTGGATGCAAAACAACAGATAATGAATCAACTTAAAACTGACATTAGTAATACTTTTTCCAGAACAGAAGATGCATACGAAGACCTATGTAACAAATTTAGCAAGATCGAACAAGATAACCACAAACTAAAATCTGAACTTTGGGATTTGAAGAAGACTTTCAACGACAAATTGATCAAATTTCAAAATACGAACAAAACACTCAAGTCAGATATTGAACAACAAAAGAATATCATCAACTGCCTACAACAGCTGGCCTCCTTCCCTCCCCTTGCTTTCCTCCCATTACCCACTCGCCAAGCCCCTGAGTCCCCCACCCACTGTCCTCTTCAGCAGTGAAGGGGACAAACCAGGCCCAGTCACCGTCTCCACAAACCAATGCGGCGAAGACGGTGTTATTCAATGGTTATACCTTTTTTGTTATATGGTTGTGAAATTTGGGGATATGAAAATGTTGATATGTTAGAAAAGTTACAGTTACGTTTCTTAAAATATTTGTTTAGAGTAAATAAAACTACAATGACTTCTATGATTTATGGTGAAACTGGAATGTATCCTCTGTCTTTACTTGTTAAAACAAGAATTATAAGGTTCTGGGCTGATTTGGTTAATAATGATTCTAAAAAATATTCTAGCAAATTGTATAATATTTTACATGAACTGTATGTAAAGGGTCTTTTTGCTTCACCATGGCTTGATTATGTTAACAGTATCTTAATTGAAACTGGTTTTGATTGTGTTTGGGAATCCGAATCATTCTCGAGTAAAAGTAACTTATGCAAGTGTGTTAAACAAGAATTACAAAATAACTATATTCGTGACTGGAATAATTCTCTTGAGAACAGTAGTAAATGCTTATTTTATCAAATGTTTAAGCCAGACTTTGGAAAGGGAAGATTACATTTCAACCTTACCAGATGTTTATGTTATATCTTTATTCAAGTTTTGATGCAGCAATCATAAATTGCCTATTGAAGTTGGAAGACATTATAATGTTCCAAGATAATTACGTATTTGTCGTAATTGCGAAATTGGCGAGATAGGAGACAAATGTCATTGTATAATGGAATGTCCAAAATACAATGAACTTCGTGAAAAATATGTTCCTAAGAAATTTCTGAAACCCAAATCCGTTTTCAATTTCTGTAGCATGTTTCAAAAAGGACGACGTATATGCTTAGATTTAAGTAAATTTCTAAACTTTGGAAAGATAGTTTCAAAGAGTGTTTCTTTCACTGCTCACCAAAAACTGACATTTCGCTGTTACTTTTGAATTTTTTGCGGTTTTGATTGAGTTTTATGTTTTTGTTATACTGTTTTTGTATCCTCCATGCTCCAAAAGGGGTCAAAGGATTGAAATTCTTGAATCTTGAATCTACAGGTCAACAAACAAGCCATCAACCCGCCCAGTCTGCTGTCTATCCTATGGCAGCCCCTCCATCCAGCTACTCCTCCCCCACCCTCCAGGATCAGCAACGCCGAGTCCAACAGACAACCCCCACTCCTACGCAGGGTCACTCAGCTCCACCCCCCATTCATCCAAATACCAACGGTGCCCCTCAACTATCCCAGGCAACAGCCCTCAGCTCAAATCACGCTGACTATCCCCCTCAACTCCCACCAGCCTTCCACCCTCCTCCACCCAACCAAACTGCCCCCATGCCACCCTCTTCCTCATCAGCCGCTTTTCCAGTCTACTCTGTCTCTGTGTCCAACCGTTTTGAGGCACCCCCACCTGCATCCCAGTTCCAAAGAATCCCCATCATTGTAGGCAGACAGCAATCCCCTCGCCCCTCCCCCCTTCAGTGCCTACAACAAGAAACCATAGAGAAATACACTGACTGTTTGTTTGTTGGGGACTACACCCTCCAACATCTCAACACCCAGAAGATGAACACAGGGCAATTTGCGTCCACACAAAAAGTCTGTGTTCCAGCCCTGACAGTTGTCGATCTACAGCTCTGGATTGACTCCCTTCTTCCCAACCCCACAAATTACCCACTTTGTCATTCACACTGGTGTGAATGATTGCAAAGGGGGAGTGATCACAGCTGAACACTGGAGGGCGCTGCTCTCCAAGTGCCGTTCCGCTTTCCCCTCTGCCACCATTGTAATGTCCTCCATTGTTCCCGCTTTCGGCAAGCACCTAATGAACCCGTCCATCACCCAGTCAAACCATCACCTGGCCTCTGTTTGTGCCGAGGTGCAGGCCATATACAACGACCACGCAGAGTCCTTCATAGCAAATAGTAAAGCGCCCCAAAAGGACATGACTTTTTGTATGCCTCCACCCTGGTCATCAGTCACAAAGGTCTTCTCAAACTAGCCCGTAATATCAAGTATCTGGGTAAACCTCCACCCTTTAACTTTTGGGCCACAGCAGAAAGCGCTAAACTTCCATCAAACCAGCCCGTTTCTTCCCAACCACCCCACCTGGTCTATACCCCCTTCACTACACCCCCCAACTATCCCCATTACTACCAAGAAGGCTCAACGCCACAACACCAGCCTGTGTCACACTCAACTGCTCACCAGCCCTACTATAGCTCCACGCCCACACCCCACATCCTCTCATGGCTACCCGTCCTTCCATCCCAGTGTACCACCCCCCTCAGTGCCACCCTCGGCCATAGGATGTTATCTGTGTGTGTACATGGTCAGCGCCATAATGTCTGGCAACACTTCTTTCGGCTCTACTCCTTCAGACCACTTAGCGACAGTGGCCCAACCAGGGCCTGTGTTTATTTTCTTTCTTCCGTGGTATGTACTTACTACTTCTGTGTCAATAATTCCTTTGATGGTTTTACGACAAATAAAAGAGTTTGAGTTTGAGTTTTACACAGGCCCTGGGCCCAACAGTCAGTTTCCACTGGCCCTCCTCCCCCCTCCCCCATTGACCATATGGAGGCAATCGCACAAGCTGTCCCCTCTTGCAGTCGGCCTTTCCTCAATGTAACTGTAAATTTGACCACCACCACCTTCTTCTTCATCATCCACTCCTCTCCCAATCCCCTAGCCCCTGCAAGAGATTGTGCATGTAATGTGTGTGTGTGTGCGTTCTTTGCACTGGCTTCCTGTCGCAGACAGAATTGAGTATAAATTAAACACACTTTGCTATAAATCTATTCATAAAGCTGCTCCATCTTACCTCTGTGACAATATTTCCATCTATACGCCAGCTCGCACTTTACGTTCAGTTTCTGACCCTCTTTCTCTCCAGATCCCTAGGTATAAGCTTTCAACTGTTGGTCGGCGCTCTTTTGCTGTCTCAGGACCGACCTCCTGGAACAAACTTCCGCTCTCCCTCCGTCAGCGACCGACTCTCTCTGCTTTCAAAGCTAACCTCAAAACACACCTGTTCCCCCGTCATTAAAGCTCCTCTCTCTTTATCTTCTCTCTCTTGCCATGGTCTTTTCTGCTATATTCCATTTATGTTATCTGTGTGTGTTCGCGTTGTATTGCGTTTGTGTTTGAATGCGCTTTGAATGCTAACGTGTGTGTGCGCTTTGATTTGATTTATATCAAGATTCAGCGCCGTATAAATACTGTATGTTGTTGTTGTTGTTTGTTGTTGTTGTTGTTGTTGTTGTTGTTGTTGTTGTTGTTGTTGTTGTTGTGTGTGTGTGTGTGTGTGTGTGTGTGTGTGTGTGTGTGTGTATGTGTGTGTGTGTGTGTGTATGTTGTGTGTGTGTGTGTGTGTGTGTGTGTGTGTGTGTGTGTGTGTGTGTGTGTGTGTGTCATACCAGTCCCAACCCAATCGACTCCCATTTTTGCTTAAAACTATTATAACGTACAAATTTTGTTGTTGTTGTATAAAAGTTTATTAATAATAATAATACATAGTATTTATATAGCGCCTTTCTTGAATTAAACCAATAAACGCATTACCCTTGACGTGAATAATAATCAGGTCAGGTCAGGTCAGGTCATTGTATTTATACGAGCGTCCTTCCTTTTGAAGTTTGGCAATTGCTGTGGCGGTTTTTAGCATCCATTTTGATGCCTAATCATGATGTACTTTAACAGGGCAATTTTTGCATATGTTTGCTTCATTGATATATGTTTGCCATATTAGTGTATGCATGCTTTAAAAATACGTTGCCTTCTTGATATGTCTTGTTTGATGTTGCTTATTGATATAATGACATGTTTACGCTTTATTGACATAACTTGATTTAATGACATATATGTTTGCATTATTGATATGGTTGCATTAATGACATTGCTTAATTGATGATTTGTTTAAATTATATATGTTTGCCTTATGAATTGTTTTCTTTAGCGAACCATTTGCTTTCAGTTTCATTCATATTTAACCACATATGAACGACTTCACTTGTTTGTGGCTCAGAAATCTGACCAATACTCCCCGCGCGCGCGCGCGCGCGCGCGCGCGCGCGCGCGCGCGTGTGTGTGGTGTGTGTGTGTGTGTGTGTGTGTGTGTGTGTGTGTCTGTGTGTGTGTGTGTGTGTGTGTGTGCGTGTGTGTGTGTGCGTGCCGTGCGTGCGTGTGCGTGCGTGTGCGCGTGTGCGCGCGTGTGCGTGCGTGTGTGCGTGCGCGTGTGTGTTTGTGGGTTTGTGTGTCATACATATGCGTTTTCGTACATGTAAGAATATGCGTTTATATATTTTTATACTAGGTTCTATAAACCCTACTTATCCCTGGACGATATGCGTGTCGACATGCTGTTCTTATTGTGTGCTACAGAACTGTGTGGACTCTACTTCGGCTACTGCGTCTTCGGTGTGATTATAAACAGTGTTTTTATATAGATAATTTTCACGGGATAATTCCGAATTGTCCCGAGTTAGGGAAAATTCGGAATCTTCCCGGGAAAATTTGGAATTCTGATTTTTCCCGGATTGGTCTCAGTAAAATTCAGAATTCTGATTTTTGCAGGGAAAATTCCGAATTTTCCCAAGCTTACATCGAAGTTACAAGAATTGTGTGTGACACAGAAAAACTTCAACTTAAAATGTTGAATGTGGATGAACTGAACAAGCATTACATCATCGAGAATGACGACAGGAATATAAACAAACAAAAGTAATAATTATATGATAATAATTATAATAATGATAATAAACAATATTATCCAAATGATTCATAATGCTGTATATACTGTAACAGTCAAATGTAACAAGATCCAAACAATATAAAACATAAATCAGAACACATGTTATAAATATAATCTTACATCCAACCATACGCACTTACGCACGTACACACACATGCACACACACACGCACACACGCACACATGCACGCACTCACGCATGCGTACACACGTACGCACGCGCGCGCCCCCCAATGACTAATATAGAGAGAGAGAGAGAGAGAGAGAGAGAGAGAGAGGAGAGTACGAGGTCGAGAGAGAGAGAGAGAGAGAGAGAGAGAGGAGAGAGACCCAAGGCCAAAGAAGGTCAAATTTCTAGGGGTTATCTTGACTTCTCGTCTAAATTGGTCTTCGCATATCCAACATCTTTGCAAAAAAGCCACTAAAGCAGTAAATGTTTTCAGAATTATTTCAACCCAATCATGGGCACAGAATACTAAATTTGTAGCCTATTTAACACAAGCTTTAGTTCGCAGCCGCCTAATTTATGACATGGAGGTTTTCCATAACATTTCTGAACAATTATTACAACATCTACAAACCAAAGAACTTAACGCCCTTAAATCTGCTCTCAGATTACAAAAAATTGCAAACAACAAACTTGCTTACGGTTCCGTGGGGTGGCTTCCCCTTGACCACCTCATGAAGCTAAGCACAACATCATTTATTACCAGACTTTTCGCAACCAACCAATTTACAACTGAATATTTTTTGATAGAATTTGAAGATCCTTTCTTCAATAACTTAACCCACCAGCGACAGAAACCATTGAAGTCAAAACATATACGCAGTTTGCTAGATTACTCCCAGGAAATGCTTTCAACGGCAGGCCTGGGACTAGAACACATAGAAATCCACACAGAACATCCAATACCACATTGGCAGTGGGAATCTGCAAACTTTGATATTTCCTTACATCAGTTACATTCTAAATCACATCAACCCAACCTACTTTTGGTAGCAGCCAAAGAAAAACGTTCTGACATTCAACATCAACTTTTGGTTTATACAGATGGTTCAAAGATTTCTTACCTACAAATTGGCTGTGACTTCACCATTCCAGCCTTAAAAATTACAAAAACATTTTGTTTAAATTCTAAAATTTCCATCTTTAGTGCAGAACTCTGGGCTATTTAGGAAGCCTGTTCCTTCATTAATAACTTTCCAAATCCGCCTCTTAAATTCACAATTCTCACAGACTCCTTGTCATCAATACAAGCTCTACAAGGAAACACTAAAAACAGATCCAGTATTATACAAGAAATTCAAAATTTAATAAACCAAATCATAATAAGAGGTATTGACTTATCCATCACATGGATTCCTTCCCACCTCGGCCTGCGAGGTAACGACCTAGCAGATAGAGCAGCCAAATTGGCAGCTGAAAATAATATAGGTCAAATTATTAATATAAAGTTATACCTATCAGAAATATAAAAACAAACTGAAACATACTTCATACCAGAGGTGGGCTGTGGAGTTGGATGCCTACGCCGCAGCCCACTCCTGGCATATTAAATTCATTAGAGGAGGACTATTTCCACCTACCTCATACAAAATCAAATGTAGAATTCTCAGATTCTACACAGATTCATTTTTTTGTAAATTTAAGGATACTCGCTGCCAGTGCGGAGAGATCTTTAATCAAAAACACCTCTTTGAACCTTGTAATCATATAAAAGCAGAATTATTGCCTTTTACAGACAAACTTAAATTAAATAATATTAGTTACAATGAAAAAAACATTTTTATAAAACATCATGCATTGGGCTGGGCCCCCATTGTTTGGCTCACTGAGACTGTTGGCCGGACGTCATTTAATCATTTAATTTAGTTAATAAATTTAACCCGAATTAAGTGCAGTAGGGACTCGGTGTTTGGGTCGGATCGGCATCCTCCCCCTCTCCAGCTCCGTCCCATCTTGCCCGTTTTTAACAAAGCAAACATACTACATCCAGCTTCATATGCAGACTCACACTTCCTACGACAATTTTTCTTTTAGTCCCTCCCCCGGAGGTGGATATCAGGTGCGACCCATACACCGAGTCTTGGTAGTTGCTAAGCATTGTTTTACAATAAAACTTTAGCAGGGCCTTTCAGGATGGCGACAGAAGGGTATCTCTTGCCATCCTGAGCTGTCTCCCCTATTGGCGACTCGCCCGAGGTAACACCCCTAATCTAAGGGAATCCTTAACCGAAACCTTAATCTTAAAACAATCTATGAATTAAATAATAAAAACACAGTAATAAAATACCCAAGTAGTAATATTTAAAACCATTGGAGGCCTCTGGCGGAATGTCCCCTCATTTAAGTTTGTAAATATTATTATTTAGAAACTAATATAGTGGTGAAACAGACACGGTTTCCCATAAGTTTACTCTTGTATTATCATTTTGGATATTTATGGATCGTATGCAAACAGCACACGGGAGCACTACTCGAAGCATTATTTTACGACATAACCATACACAATGGAAGAGCTTGAGCTCATACCAACATGGTTAAAACTATTGCGGCAAGGCCTCACCAATAAATAATAAAATACGTAATAAACAAACTAAATTTTAATAGTAACATTTAAAAACCACTTTTAAATCACATTTTAAAATCGTGTTAAAGCAAGTTTTAATCCCTAATGTAGAAATAACTTTGTTAAAAATATATCTTAACGTTGTTCATACAACAGCACAAATATAGTACAACACGCTAAATAGATTTCATTAGTTAGGATTTTAAATTTAACTCATTAGTGAAATAACTTTTCAAATGCATAAGTTATTACATTAAAAACACTCATGTCTAAATTAAAACCTAATTAAAATCAACAAAGTCATGTACATATGAACATAACCGTGATGGACATATTTTATGTACATACAATTTTTTTATTCGTTTTCTTTTTATAACTTAGGGCACTCCGTGATCAGTTGATCATGTAATGTTCAGAGTAACCCTATAGCAGCCTAGCACTGCTTTGTATTAAGTTAAAGGTTTTTAACAATAAAAAATCTGTTTTTAAACATTAGGTCCCGTGACCCTCTGGTCACTTAACTTGTATAGCGGACCTTAACCATTAACTTAAATGTAAATATTGTATAAAATGTTATGAAGGCCTTTGCCTCCTTTTAAAATATTTTATAAATAAAGCTCCTTGAGCACAATATAATAAATTTTAACTGTAGCCCTGGGGGGTTTTAAACGTAAATTTCCTCTACCTTCCAGACATGTAAAAGCAAACTGCTAAACATTTTTTAACAAAAACTCAACTTATTCTTCAAAATCTCTTTCAAAGAAATTCCAATAAATTAAAAATTTGTGCTCCTACTCTAACATTTTTCAAAATCTTTATAAATTATAAAACATTTGTAGTCCTATTGAAAATCTTCTTTTTCACGGTATCTGTATAATTTCAAATGGCCCTTTGGCCCACAAGGCGAGAGAGAGAGAGAGAGAGAGAAGAGAGCGAGAGAGAGGAGAGAGAGAGAGGAGGAGATCTGAGAGGAGAGAGAGGAGAGAGAGAGAGAGAGAAGAGAGAGAGAGAGAGAGAGAGAGAGAGGTTTTTTATTGTCTCGTAGCATGAAGCGAAGCAACACGACATTGTGACTAATATTCATACAGATGAACCGGCGAGACAGACAGACAAACTGACAGGCAGCGAGGTATATGAAGAGATGTGCCCTCGCACGATTTTCATGTCCTGTCCTTTTTGTTATCAAATTAAACACTCACACGCCTTCACAAAAGTTTATGGAACACCTGCAAAGAACTTGTCATGGAAAGGTATCGCAAAAATCTGATATAATTGATACACTATTTATATTCCATGCAGTAACTTACCAATAAAACATCTCTTTCTTAGCTGTATTTGATATGGAATATTCAACATAATAAGGTACAAATCCATAATTGATCATTAGGTATGTTTGTGCACGAGTTCCTAATGTATTTGTGTTAAGTGCATTGTGATCACTACAAAATAATTTGGACTCTAAATGTTTTTGAATTGTAACTGAATCGTTTTCTATGGCATGCAGCTGCTTGCTTGGGAAAATTCGGAATTTTCCCAGGGAAAAATCAGGAATTCCGATTTTTTTTTTTTTTTTTTTTTTTATTTTTTTTTTACGCTGGAAGATTCCCGAATTTTCACGGATTCCAAATTTTATCCTGTGACATAGACATTCCAATGAAACGTGTGAAGTGGTTTAACAGATTTTCATCTATGATGGACAATGTTTCCTTATCCTATACTGATATCATAGTGCTAGGTGATTTGAATATTGATCTTCTTAGAAACCATAGATAACTGGAAACGTCTCTATGAATCTTATAATATGTCTCAATTACTTAATAATCCCACAAGAACAATACTACAGACTCAAACACGCATTGATCATAATATACGTCACTACTCCAAAACACATTGTAGAAACGTCTGTTCCTGTCTTCGGGTTAAGCGATCACTTCCCTATATGTTTAACAAGGTCTAAAAAGGCATACAAATCCCCAATTGTTCTCATAGATCTATGTGTATCATTTCGTAGCTATAAATCCTTTAACCCTGAACAATTCTTATATGATTTATGTATGGCCGACTTTTCCATTGTTTTTCAGTACAATGACCCCAATAAAGCCCTTGGAAAGTGGTATAATACCTTCATCCCAATATATGATAAACATGCCCCTTTTATAACCAAACGTGTCAAGCCTGAAGGTAAACCCCCATGGTTAAGTGATAATATAAATGCGGAAATAAAGACTTTCCAATATTAACAATGGCCTTCTCACCGGTGCCATTTTCGTCGACTTTGCTAAGGCTTTTGATATTATTGACCATGGCCTTCTATTAAACAAAAATATCATTGTATGGTTTAACCCAAGATTTTATCGCCCTCGTTTCGTCCCCTTTCTATCTGACAGACGACAAACCGTATCCGCCAAAGATACGTTATTACATCCTTCATTGCAATCAGTCTGTTATGGAGTTCCCCAAGGCTCTGTCTTAGGACCTATACTCTTCACCGTTTATATAAATGACCTCCCCCTTCATCTTACTTCATCGTGTGAGCTTTTTGCAGACGACACCACAATGCATACAAATGGCTATAATGCTGATTCAATCTGTTCTGGATTGCAGAGTGACATTAATAATCTAGTTGACTGGGCAGAGCAAAATCATATGGCCTTACACCCCAAAAAATCTAAATTCATGTTAATCACAACAAGACAAAAGAGGCAAAAATTTACAAATCAATTAAGAACACCGACTATCTATGAAAAGTCTCTAGAAGAAGTTACTTCACACAAATTACTCGGCGCATACATTGACAACAACTTATCCTGGTCAAAACACATAGAAATACTGTCCAAGAAAATTTTAAGAAAAGTATTTCAGCTCAATAGAATAAAGCATCTTTGATATCAACATGCCCTGCGAAGATCCTCTCACTTAGGGTGCCTCAGTGCGTGGTCCCTAATGTAAGAGTGAATTCCGTAGTCGCACCTCCCCGCCACGTTAATGTGGGTGTTCCTGCGGGGACATGGTGCAGAGTGGGCATGACCTAGTCATGGCATAACGCTCGGCACGGGCGCGTACAACCTGCGCGATAGCAAGACTAGTTCTTGGCCCCTCCTCCAAGAGGGGTCAGAGCTAGACCGATCATGCTGGGGAGCCGTAAAAAAAACAATCCGATGAGAAGGAAAACTCAATTCAACACCCGGTGGACAGGACCCGTACAAATCACAGCTACTTGTCAATGAGCTCCTTCGAAAATCCCTTCGAAATCGGAATGTGTCGGCATTGAGGGACAACAGTGGGGTTACCAGGCAACTGAAGACTGGACACATACGTAACAACCCAATATGGTCATGTTCAAATCACAAGACAGACGTGATGGTGCTCGTCCTGTTCCAAACCAGGCAGAGACAGCGCCGGGCCCTCAGCCTCAAAGGGGCCCATCCTCAGCTACTGGTTCTGCGCATCATAGCAACAGGACAAGGCAAAGGCATTCTCAGAGACAGTCTCCACCTGAGACCAATTCAGCCACTCCACTCGTTTTCAAACAGTGGAATGCTGAGGGCTTACGAAACAAAAAGCCTGAGCTCCAGAACTTCCTGAGGAGGCATAAAGTCGACATCATCTGTATACAGGAGACCCATCTAACGGATGCTCAACGATTTTTCCTCAGGGGTTATGAGCTCTTTAGACATGACAGAAAGCACTGACACAAGGGCGGAATTCTGACTCTTGTTAGGAATACAATACCACCAGTGGAGGTAGCCAGATCCAGTGGTGATACAGAGTTCCTGGCTGTCAAACTCATGCTGCCACAGAAGGACATCACTGTGATCAACTGCTACTGCCCTCCTAACAAAGACCTCAGGCTTCACAACATTCCACTTACAGACCAAGGGCTCCTGGGGATGGGAGACTTCAATGGACACTCTCCAAGCTGGGGTTATCAAGATCTGGACAGCAGAGGAAAACAGATTGAAGACTGGATGGTTGACAATAATCTCGTCCTTATCAATAAGCCAGACGATAAACCAACCTGTCTGTCCAGAGCTTGGAAAACAACTAGTACTCCAGACCTTGCCATGGCTACTGACAACATTCACAAGCTCTGCCTGTGCTCCGTTGAAGACCAGCTGGGAGGCAGTGACCATCTGCCAATCATATTGAATATTTCAGAAGTTGGACACCGAACCACTCCCCAGAAGATGCCAAGCTGGAATTACAAGAAGGCAGACTGGAAAGTGTTCAGTACCAGAACTGACCAGCTGGGCGGTGACCTGGAAACTCAAACACAGGAAAACCTGAACAACACGGTGAAGCTCTTCACAGAGGCGGTCCTCAAGTCAGCCCTGGAGACAATACCTAGAGGCAGACGCAAGGAGTACAAACCATACTGGTCTGATGGTCTCCAGAAACTTCACAACGAGCTGTCAGAATCCAGACAGGAGATAGAGAGAAACCCTAACCAGGAAACCATTATCAACTGCAACAAAGCAAGAGCTACTTTTGATGAACAGAAAACAAGCAAAATCCAAAATTCCTGACACGAAAAGACCAAGTCTCCCAACATGGAGAAAGACACGAAGATACTGTGGAACCTGGTTAAGATACTCAACGATGACAATTTATCCAGCACAGGATCAACAGTTCTCACAGAGGAGAACACCTGCTACACTGGGAAGAAGGCAGCCCATCTTCTGGCCAATTACTTTGAAGAAGCCAGCTCCCTGCAGATCCCCAGAGAAAGGACAGCTGAGGTGAGAAGCCAGACCAAGGCTGAACTGAGACGCCACCAGCCAACTTCTGAAATGACCTCAGATTTCTCCATCCACGAGCTCAACAATGCAATCAGGAAACTGAAAACAAGGAAGTCTCCTGGAAAGGATGGAGTAACTAATGAGATGATCAGGAATCTTGGCCCACTTGCCAAATTGAAATTGTTGGAGATCTTCAACCAATCTTGGCGAACCGGAGAATTTCCACACAACTGGAAAGAGGCCAAGATTATGCCCATTCTGAAGAAAGGGAACTCCAAACGCAACAAAACCAGCTACAGCGGCTCCAGTACCATCTTGAGACGAATGGTCTTCTAAACAACGTGCAGTCAGGATTCGGAAAGAAACGCAGCACCGAGGATCAGATTGCCTATCTGACACAAAAAATTGAAAATGGCTTCCAGCGGAAACTGAAAACTGTGGCAGATTTTGTCGATTTGACTCAAGCCTTAGACAAAGTTTGGAAAGATGCAATGCTCCTGACACTGGCTAGGAAGAGAGTCTGCAGCAGAATGTATTGCTGGATTAACAGTTTCCTCTTCCAAAGAACAGCGTGTGTTTCGCTGGAGGGACATGCAAGTAGCTTGGTGAAGATGAGATAGGGAGTCCCACAAGGTATAAGCGTAATTGCTCGAACCTTGTTCATTGTCTTCATTGATGACATTGCAGACCAGCTAAACTCCCACATCTCCAATGCACTACATGCAGATGACCTTGCACTGTGGACAGCAGCAGAACACACCACCACATCTGCTTACAGGATGCAGGAAAGCATGAACACCATCAACAGCTGGTCCAGGGAGTGGATGGTGTCCATCAACAGGACAAAAACGGAAGCAACATGTTTCTCCCTTTCCACAAAGCCGGAACGCTTCAAACTGATGATTGAGGGAGAAGAAATTCCCCACCAGGACACCCCCAGGTACCTCGGCGTCAGACTAGACAAAAAGCTTACCTGGGGGCCGTACATCAGTGACATGGAAGCCAAGGCAGTGAAGAAAATGGCTGTCATGAAGAAACTGGCTGGCACCAAATGGGGGGCTGACAAAAAGATCCTGACACAGGTGTACACAGGTTCTGTCCGACCCCACCTGGAGTACGCTTCCACCTCCTGGGTGACAGCTGCCAAAACCAACACAGGCAGGCTTTCCAAAGTGCAGAATGCTGGCCTCCGCTTCATCACAGGAGGAATGAAAACAACTCCAATCGCAGCTCTTGAGAAAACTGCAGGCCTCCATTCTCTTGAGGAAAGAAGAGATGAGAAACTGCTGAAACAAGCTGAGAAAATGAAGAGACTTCCCTCCCACCCTCTTCACTTCAAACTTCAGGAAATGACAAGTAACCGCCTCAAGAGACAGAGTACAAATCATGCCCTGAAAAGCCTGAAGCATCGGTATCCTGACGTCACCTCTTCAAGCCAGCCTGTAGAGCGACTTCAAGACTTCGAAGACTGGAGGACAGAAGACTTCCACATTGTAATGGAGATTCCTGGGGTCGGGAGAAAAGAAGACCATTCAGCAATGGAGCTAAAAGCCCTAACATTGGAGGTCATTGACAGAGAGTACCCTGAAGACACCTGGACCCAAGTGTTCACTGATGGCTCCTCTGAGAAGGCAGTTAAAAATGGAGGAGGGGGTGTCTTCATCAAGTACCGAGACAAACGAAGACTTTCCAAATCCATTGCTACAGGAAAGTTGTCCACCAACTTTCGTGCAGAAGCCTGTGCAATGCTTGAAGCTGCCCAAATCCTGAACCACGAGGAGGTTTGCTCACCCAACACCGTCTTCCTTACTAAAAAAAAAAAAAAAAAGACTGCAAATCGCTGTTAGAAAGCTTGAAGACTGGTGAACATGAGAAACTTCTTGGGGACATCAGAGAAGAACTCGGCAGGCTAAAGAGGAAAACACACTTGGTTCTGCAATGGTTACCATCGCACTGTGACATTGCTGGAAATGAGCAGGCTGACAAACTCTCAAAGCAGGGCAGCCACATGAATCAGCCAGATCATCCACTGTCATAGAAGGAGGCAAAAACCATTCTGCGCGCCAGATTCCATGAGTCTTGGAGGGGCCGACTAGAGATTGAAAAAGACAATGATGATCTACAGGGCCTCAGTCGTCAGCACCAGGTGATATTATTTAGACTGAGAACAAGCCATTGCCAACTCTTGTCACATCTCCACAGGATAAACCTGTGAGTGTTCCTGTGGCACTGGCATCCAGACTCCAGAGCATATCCTCCAGGACTGCCCTACCTACCAAGACATTCCGTGTCAAACCTGGCCGGTGAGAGTGGAGCTCCAGGAGAAGCTGTGGGGACCAACAAAGGCGCAAAGAAAGACAGCAGACTTCGCCATCGGGACTGGACTAAAGATTTGAGCATGGCCAGTGGGAACGCAGAAGAAGAAGGAAGAAGAAGATCAACATACGCATAAACATTTTTCGCTGATAATGCATCAACATGTTGGGATTCAGCTTGTAAAAACACACTCAAACATGTTGAAAGATTATATAAACGCTCTCTTAAACTCATACTCCTTAAATCGTCCTCCCTTGAAACCAATGACTATAAAGAACTGAACATTCTACCATTTTATTTGAAATGCCTACTAAACAAAGGTACCCTTCTGTACAAGATCATAAATAAGTTAACACCAAAATATCTCTTATTACTAAATTTAAAGTAAAACCAAATTAACAGATCTATATAAATCATCCCTTACATTCTCAGGTGGTAAAGTTGTGGAACGACCTCCCTGATTATCTAAAAAATAAAACTAGCGTATCTTCCTTTCGAAAATCTTATCACAAGTTCCTAATGGACAATCTTGTTCATCAGTAATGTTAATGAGTTTTACTACAAACATTACCAATGCCATCAAATTATGCCTATATTCTTGATAAATCTCTCTCTCTCTCTCTCTCTCTCTCGTCTCATCTCTCTCTCTCTCTCTCTCTATCTAACTGTCAAAACTTAAGTCGTGCATTAAAACAGATTACTTGTAAGCTTAGACTCAGTATTTCTGATATTAATGTTCATCATTTAAGATACAGGCCACACACAGAAAAATGACACAGTAGTCCTTCCGCTTATGGGATAATATGAATGGCAAATTGCCAGTTAGGGTTAAGGTATTTCCTTTGGCACACATGTACCTTAGACCCTCCCCTACCATAAAATGATGGGAAACACCTTCGCAACTGGTGGTTTCTATGAGAAACAGGCCCCTTTGTGACGTCACTATAATGCCGCTATAATACCGCTATTACTGAGTCCAGCTACATTAGCTTTTATTGGTTATCTAACGTACAATTATGTCTTGCTACATGCAATTCTATGTGCCTGTCATAAAAAAAACCCAGACCAAGCTCATTACAATCACGAGTCACACAAATGGCTATAGCTCTGCTCATTTGCACCACACCCACGTTGCTGGTGCAAATATTTAATTTCCAGCACATTACGATCCTAGTCCAGCATTCTATGGAACTATCTGGCATTGCTGATATGTGACAGACCATACTCGGCTGTCTCGGGCTCTGACCTTACATGAAGTAGCGTACTTGAAATGGCAATCAGGGCCTGCCACTACTTTAGTCTGTGGCATTCTTGAACTTGAATAAAAACTGGTACAACCGCCGTAGACCTCCGATGTCAACTGATCGACATCACAACTAGCATAATCTGTTTCTGTTTCTGTAAGTTCTGTTAGAATGCTATGTGCATATTCAATCAGACCGGAAATTTGTGTTTTTCACACTTCTTTTTAACTTATACTGATTGTATGTATTGTAATATTTAAAAACAAATAAAGAAGAAAAAATACAATTTCGACTTTAGAAAGGTCCAAATGAAATTTGAATTATTGATGCAAACGTTGATTCAAAATGCAATCAGCTTGATGCTGTTCAGTCATTTGTGTTCCTGTAGAAACTCGTTTACCATAAGGAGAACGTTAGAGTGATTTTGAGCATATTTTTCACGCAACCTTACCAATTCCCCAAACCTTTGATCTACAAAAGTACAATGTGCAAATGTACACAAGCAAACAGGAGGGGAAGAGAGGAGAGAGAGAAGAGAGAGAGAGAGAGAGAGAGAAGAGAGAGAGAGAGAGAGAGAGAGAGAGAGAGAGAGAGAGAGAGAGAAGATGAGAGAGAGGGAGTGACAGAGCGAGAGAAAGGAGAGAGAGAAGAGAAGAGAGGAGAGAGAGCGAGGAGAGAGAGAGAGAGAGAGAGAGAGAGAGAAGACATAGACAGAGACAGAGACAGAG
>CM065687.1:5502971-5517971 GCA_017654935.2 Phymorhynchus buccinoides
GTGTGAATAAAAGAGTTTTCTCTATTTCAGTATTCTTGGTTTTTAAAAAAAGAAGCTTTTGAAAGACATTGATATCTTTTACAGTAAAGTCTGTTATCTCCCTTGTTAGTGAATGAACTTAGTACGAGAGGAGAGAGAGAGGAGAGAGAGAGAGAGAGAGAGAAGAAGAGAGAGTCAAGAGTGAGAGAGAGCGAGAGAGAGAGAGAGAGAGAGAAGAGACGAAGCTCATAGCTAGATTAGACGAGAGAGAATAGATTCGAGATCTAGATTGAGAGGAGATATGAGAGAGAGTGGGAAGGGAGAGAGGAGAGAGAGAGCGAGTGCTACTCTAGAAAGAGAGAGATCGCGAGGAAATAGACAATCTAGAGAGAGTAATTACCCCCTGTTTTATTTCGGGTTCTTCCCTGCTTTGAATGGTGTTCACGTGCAGATGACAGCCCCGCCATACCCGAGGACCTGACAGAGCTGTTGGCCTCCATGGACAAATCGCCCATCGCCAGCGTGGGTAGGTCCCTGTCCACACGATTAGCGCCGCTCATATTGTTCGTTATGTGTGCATTGTAGTGTAGAGTGGCACAGTGGTAGCGCGTTCGCTTCGTGTCAAGTAAACCCGAGTTCGAACCTGGGTACAGGGGAGAGGGCTCTGAGCAGTTGAGGCTTTTCTTCTGCTCCTCTTGTTCACTTGCATTGTGTGTCAACCTGTCGTTCTGACTATGACTGCCAGACTGTTTGCATGACTATGACTATGACTATGACTATTACCATGACTATGACTATTACCATGACTATGACTATTACCATGACTATGACTATGACTACCAGGCAGCTCCTTTTCTGGAAGACCGGGGGCTAAGAATTTGCTTACAGTTGAGTCTGTAGTTTATAGCAAGGAATCTCCACTGTGAACAAATTCTATCCCAGCCCGCCAGAATTGCAGAAATAGCCCAGAATAGCATCTGCTCCTCATCAGCTATCTGGCAAGTCATGGTCGGTAAAACACACGATTGGCTTCTACGATAGATTATGTAGTTGATGCCTTGCCCAGGGTGCACTCATCCCCCCACTTCTTGGTCCCACAATGGACTTTAGTGATGGTACTGGGGGAGGTTCCCAAATCGGCCAGAATGGAACAAAGAAGGAAGAAGGGAAGGGCTAAGAAAGCATCAAACAAAAAAGAAAGGACGAAGGTTAACGAAAACGGAGAAGGAATCAAAGAAGGGGAACAGAACGGGCATCAAACAAAGAATGAAAGAAGCCAGAACGAAAGAAACCGAAAAGGAAGAGAGAAGGAAGAGGAGAAACGCCATCAAACAAAGAAAAAAGAACGAAAAAACAAAAGGAAGGAAGACAGAAGAGTGGAAGGGAAAAAGGAAAGGAGAAGCACCAATCCAAAGGAAGAATGAAAGACAACACGATCAAAGGAACGAAAAGGAAGGAAGGGGAAGGAAGGAAGGGAGAACGCATCCAAACAAAGAAGAAAGAAACGAAAGGGGAAGGAAGGAAGGGAGAAAACGCATCAACAACAAATGAACGGAAGAAAGGAAGAAAGAAAGAAAGAAGAAGGAAAAAAAGAAAGAAAGGGAGAAGGAAGGAAAAAAGAAAGAAACAAAATCAAAAAAAAGAAGAAAGAACGAAAGGAAGAAAGGAAGAAAAAGACGAAAAAGGAAGAAGAAGAAGAAGGGGAAAGAAGAGATAAAGCATCAAAAACAAAGAAAAAGAAAAGTAAGAAAAGGGAACTCATCACCGAAAGAAGAAAGAAGGAAAAGGAAGGAAGAAAGTAAGGAGAGAAGAAACCGCATGCAAACAAAGAAGAAGAAAGAAAAGAAAAAGCTAAGAAAGAAGGCAAGGTCAGGAAGGGAAGAAAACGCATTTCCAAAAAAAGAAGAGAAAGAGAAAGCATCAAACAAAGAAAGGAAAGAAAGTAGGGAATGCGAAGGAATTAAGAGAGAAACACATCAAGACAAAGAAGAAGTAAACGGAAAAGAGAGAGGGAAGGGGAAGAAGAAACACCATTTCCAAAACAAAGAGTTAAAAACGAAAAGGAAAGGAGACTTGAGAAACAAGGAACAAAGCAAGTCAAACAAAACACGGAAGGAAAAGAAAGCCAAAGAAAGAAAGGAAGAAGGAAGGAAAGAAGGGAGAACATATCAAACAAAGAAGAAAGAACGAAAGGGAAGGAAGGAAGGGAAGAAACACATCAAAACAAAGAAGAAAGAACGGTGAATAAGGAAGGGGAAGGAAGGGAGAAAGCAAATCAAAACAAAGAAGAAAGAACGAAAGAAGAAGAAAGGAGAAAGCATCAACAAAGAAGAAAAACGAAAAGGAAAACAAAGAAAGGAAAGAAACGAAGGGAAGAGAGAACGAAGGACAAGGAAGGAAGGCAAGAAATCAAACAAAGAAGAAAAAGAAACGAAAAGAATGGGTAAAGGTATATTAAAGAATAAAATTAACGAAAGTAGGAGGAAGAGAAGAAACAGAAAAAATGAGAAAACAGAGACTGAAAAGGAAAGGGAGGGAGAAAAGTCATCAAAAAACACAAAGAAGAGGAAAGAAAAACGAAAGGAAAAGGACAGGGAAGGGGCGACAAAAGGCATTCAAAAACACCAACAGAGGAAAGAAACGAAAGGTGAAAGGGAAGGAAGGAAGGGAAGAAACACGATCAAACAAAAAGAAGAAAGGAAAGGGAAGGGGGGAAAAGAAGGCATAGGGCAAGCGATAGAAGAGAAAGCATTCAAAACCAAAAGGAGAAAAGAAAAAAACGGAGGAGGAAAGGGAAAGGGAATGATAGAACATCCACAATAATACGGAAGGAAGGAAGGACAAAGGCATCGGTTAAGGAAGAAAGATGCACACAAAATGCGAGGGCGACAAGGAAGGACAGACAAAAAGGGAAACGGCAACAAGTTGCAAAAAAGAGAAACAACAAAAGGAAGGAAGACAAGTAAAAGAAAACAAGTAACACCAAACTGTACGTTGGAGAATCAAAAGTGAGAAGGTGTAAATAAACAAGACAAGGACAAGGAAGGAGTGGGTACAGGGGACGTGGTAATAGATCAGGAAACACCAAGTGATACGAAAAACAACGTACAAAGTAGACAGAAGAAGGAACATGACACATCATGGAAAAGGAAGGCAAGGGAGCGAATAGCCCGAAATGACGAAGACGTGAGACGGCGCAGAAATGAATAACATATTAATGTGGAAATTAAATGCACATAATAGAATAAGAAGGGGAAGCGGAAGGAACCATAATACAAACACGGAATGACAAAGACACACGTACAAAGAAAACGCGTACAATCACTACAGAACATCTGGAAAAAAAGGACTAGTGCCATAGTGTGGTAAATGATAGTAGAGACTCTTCTAATCGAAAAGGAACTGATGGATGCAGAGGAGTCAACAAGCACGAAGAAAGCAATATCCCAATAAGGAGGTTTCCATGTGATGAATAAAAGTAAATAATGAACACGAATGCGTTCATGCAATTGGATGACATCATACATGATGTGACTGTCAATACAAGGATACGGAAGGTTAACACAGAAGGTAAGAAAATACGGAACTAAATAGAGAAGGAATAAGAAAAAGAGCTTAAGAGAGGACGTGCAAGAGGAGGTTTAAGAGAATTAAGGAATAAGCGGTTGAAAAGAGGACAGCAGATACGTAACATAACAAATAATTACGGAAACTTGTAATGTTAGGCAACGACAGACAAACATAACAAATAGAGTGGGAAGTAGTGACTAAGAGAATTGGAAGATTATTACAAGGAAGGAAGGAAGGAAGAACAAAAGGAAGGAAGGAAAAAGAAAAAAAGGAAGGAAGGAAGAAAAAAGAAAATAGGTAGTCAGAAGGGAAGAAAGTAAGAATATAGGAAGGAAGGTATGAGCAAGAAACAATATAGTGAAGCGATAGGAAGAAAGCTGACAACGGATAAGGAATAAGAAAGAAACCTAAGTAAGAAAGAAGGGAGAAGCGAATAAGAAATACTAGTGTAATATAATGAACCATAAAGCGAATGAAGGCAAGGATAGACGAAAAGATCACAGGTGAAATGTGGAATAGGATACAAACAGTAGGGAACAAAGCAAAACAGGCTTGTGAGAGTGCATTAGTGATAATAACATATGGAAAACCTTAGGAAGGGAACACAGAATAGTAAGTAAACAGTAAGGAAGGAGGAAGGACAGAAAGGAACACAAGGGAAAGGGATAGGATCAGTTAATGACAGACAGAAAGAGGCAAAAGAGACTGTAGGTGGACAGGAAAGGAAGAAATTAGAAGAGAAACGGCACCGGTGGTGTGGTGATAGCATGCGATAGGTGCGCAAAATGGCACCTAGAAATGGACGCATCTATAAAAGGGGATTGGTGCGGTCAGGATTTAGAAATCATCAAGAAAGGTGAAGGACTATACAATATGTGTTGAAATCCTAAAAAAAAGAGACGTAAAGGATAGATCAGCCTATGGGTTAACTCGTCATATAAGAAAGACAAAAGAATAGACATTAGTATTAAGTTAATCCAAAATACAACAAGACAGGAAGGAAGGAAGGACAGACGCAGAAGGGACAGTGGGAGAAGTTTATTCGGGTTGCTAACATCTAAGAGCGCGTAAAGGAAGGACAAAGACGGGGTAAAAGGTAATTAAGGAAGGTAAGAAGGAAAGCCCAAGAAAAGGAAATAAAAGAAACCTTAGGAGGGAAAGAAGCCCTGAGCGAAAGCTAGAAATTGACGACAGGGGAGAACTGTAGCAAACGAGAAGAAAGAAGAGCTTTAAAGAACAGACAGAAAGAAATAATTGGAGAAGGGAGAAAGCCCAAAGGAGGAACTAGGAGGAGGGAAAGAAAAGGTACGAAGGAACAAGGGGAGGAAGAAGAGAAGGGAGATAGGTGGAAGTGCAGATGGATAGAGGAGAAGGGAAGATAGCGACACCGAAGTGGGAGAAAACGACAAGCTAAAGAGAAGCAAAGTGGGGAAAGGACAATAAAGATGTGGCTATTAGTTACCGTGATAACTACCACCGGAATATCTACCCGGCTATAGTGAACGAACATACGATGCATAATAGATGTATGTTCCTCCCGTCATATCGAGGTGGAGGAAGGGAAAAAACAGAAGGAATGAATGAAGGAAGAAGAAAACAGGGAAAGGAAGGTGGAATCGACAGGAAACGGGAAGAAGGAAGTAAGGAAAGGAAAGGAAAGAAAAGGGAAGAAGGAAGAGGAAGGCGAACGGAAGAAAAAGGAGGGAAGGGTAAGGAATAAGGGAAACACAAGATAGGATCAAGAGGAAGAAGGGAAGGTCCAGAAGGAGAAGGAGAGAAAAGGAAGGAAAGAAAAAGAAAGAAGAAAAGGAAGAAAGGAAGAAGAAAGAAAGAAAAGGAAGGAAGGAAGAAAAGAAAAAAAAAGGAGAAAGGAAGAAAGGAAGGAGGAGGAAGGAGAGACGCAACAGGGAACAAAGGGAGCTAAGGAGATCGAGAAAAGAAGCCGAAAGGGAACGGAAGGAAGGAAGGCCAAGGAAGGGGTAGAAAATATTCAAAAAAAGGAGGAAGCAGGAACGAAAGGAAAGGGAGGGAAGGAAGGCGAGAAGGAAGGAGAAAAGAAAAACAAAAGAAGAAGAACGAAGGGAGAAAGAGAGAAAAGGAAGAGGGGAAGGCAGGCAAAAACAATCAACACAACAAAGTGTGGAAGGAAAGGAAAGGGAACGGAAGGAAGGAGAGGAAGGACATCAAAAACACGAAGGAGAAGGAAGAGAGAAGGAAGGAGAAGGAGGAAGGGAGAACGCATCAACAGGAAGAAGATCAAAGACACGAGAAGGAGAAGTGAATGAAGGCGAGAAGGACATGTGACAACGAAGAAAGAACGAAGAAGGAAGGGGGGAATGGGAGAAGGCATCAAACAAAGAAGAAAGAACGAAGGGAAGGAAGGAAGGGAGAACGCATCAAACAAGAAGATAGACGAAAGGAAGGAAGGAAGCGGAGAACGCATCAAAAGGGAAGAGAGAGGAGATAGAAAGGAAGGAAGGAAGGAAGAACACATCAGAAGAAGGAAGAAAGTACAAAAGTGAAGACAGAAGGAAGGGAGAAATCATCAAACAAAGAAGAAAGGACGAAAGAACGAAAGAAGGAGGACAACAAGGGAAAAGAACGAAAGAACGAAAGGAAGGAAGGAGGAGGAATATACACCATCAAACAAAAGAAGAAAGAATAACGAAAGGAAGGAGGAGGAAGGAAAGGAAGAAGAGGAAGGAGGAAGAAGGGAGAAGAGGACAACTGGAAGGGAGGTGAAGGAACGGAGGAGGAACCGAGGCCCGAGAAGTCAAACAAAGAAGGAGAAAGGAGACGAAAGGAGAAGGGAGAAGGAGAAGGAGACGAAGGAAAAGGAGGGGGAAGGGAGCTACGGAAGGGGAAGGAAGGGAAGGGAGAAGCCTCAAACAAAGGAGACCCTAAAGACACAGGAAGAAACGAAAGGGACGAAAGGAGAAAGGAGAACGGGAAGAACGCAGGAAACAAAGAAGGACGGAAGCAGACGGGAGGGAAGGAAGAAGAAGTGGAGAAAAACGCATCAACAATGAAGGATACAGCAGGAACGAGGGAGAAGAAGGAGAAAGGGAGGAAGGGAGAACGCATACAAGCAGAACGGAAGAAGGAGGACACGAGGAAGGAAGGAAGGAAGGTAGGAACACATCAAACAAAGAAGAGAGAACGAAGGATGAAGGAAGGAAGGGAGAAGGGGCAGGGAAGCAGGGAAGGGAGAAAAGGACGAAGGAAGGAAGGAGAGGGAGGCAAGGGAGGAAGTAAGGAAGAAAGAACAAAAGGAAGAAGGATGAAGGGGAGGGAGGGAATCAAGAAAATAGGAGAAGGAGGACGAGGGGAAGACAAAGGAAGAGAAGGGAGAAGTGAGCATCAAACAAAGGAAGGGTGTAGATGGAAAGGAAGGAAGGAAGGAAGAGAACGCAAGGAAACAAAGAAGAAAGAACGATAGAAAAGAGGAAGAAGAAGGGAGAACGCATCAAACAAAGAAGGAAAGGGAACGAAAGGCAGGAACCAAAGGAACAGAACACATCAAGGAAGCAGAAGAAGAAGAAACGAACAGGAAATGGAATTAGGAAAATGCGAAAGGAAGAACACGACATACAGAATCGAACCATCAAGGTAAGTAAGAAAAGAAGGAAGAAAGTAAGGAAGAAAGGAAGGAGGAGGAGGAACGGAATCAGAAGAAGAAGAAGGAAAGGGGAAAACGCGGAGAAGAACAGGAAGGAAAGGCATAATAAGAGAACACATCGGAAACCCTAAGAGAAAGAACTCAAGGAAACAGAAAGGAAAAGGAGAACGCATCAAACAAATGAAGAAAGATTCTTATGAAAAACGGAAGCGAAGGAAGATGCAACCAACATCAAACTAAGAAAAATAAAACGAAAGGAAAAAAAAAAGGGAGAAAGCATCAAGTGAAAATGGGATATAACGAAAGGATAGGACAGGAAGGGAGACCTACGCATCAAACAATGAATAAAGAACCAAAGGAAAAACAGGAAGATGGGGAGAACGCATCAAATTCCAAGACGCCAAGAACGAGACCACTAGGAAGGAAGCGAGAATTCGCATCTGGACAAAGATGAAAGAAAAGGTTGTTGGAGATTAAAAACACATCAAAAAGAACACCACACTTAAAGGTGCAAAAACCTGAACTGGTAGGAAGGAAGGAAAGGGGGAAAAGCTACTAATAATACAATAATAAATAAATTACTAATATATTAAATAGTAATTAAGAAATAATGAATTAACAAATCAACAAATAAGGAAAGAATACATTAAAATAAGGAACAATAGGGAGAACGCAACAAACAAATAAGAAAGAACGAAAGGAATGAATGAAGGGAGAACACATCAAACAAAACCACAAAGCCACCCCCCACCCCCACACGCCCGGAAGGAAGGAAGGAAGGAAGGGAGAAATCAAGAAACAAAGAATAAAGGTGGTGAAGGAGGGGAGGGGAGGGAGGAGGGAGGACAAGCCAAACAGTGGGTGACCCAGGGGACAGACAAGGTGAAGGGGGGACATGGAGGAAACATCAAACAAAGAACCAAACCACGGACAGACAAGGAAGGGAGGGAGAAAGGGACAAATAAATTGGGGCGTGGGATGGGGGTTTATGGGTAACGGTCGGCCAGAGGGCCAACGCTATCAAGTCACGGGGGGACCACGTCGATGTTGTTTTCTCTTGGATTAAGGGGCCCAGGCAGGGCAGACACAGTCCACTCAAACATTTCCCCACTGAAAATCGCCACAATAGTGGAGGCAGCTGTAGGATAGGGATTCGAATTCCTGCCGAATCTCGGAAAAAAAAAAGCGCCAAATCACACATTTTGGTCCTCTTGGTGAGGCAAGGACGCACGGGATCCGAATCGGCATTCGTACAGTTTCTTGTGGGCGGGACCCTTTACTTTTTCTTTGTTAAGGGGAAAAAAGCATTTTCTAGAAGAAAGAAACAAGGTTTCCCTTGGGGTTTCACACAGGAAGGAAGCAAGGGAGATGGGGCATCAAACAAAGGGGGGGGAACGGGAGGAATGGGGGGCTGTATATTTCAGGCATTTGTTTTTCTGTTTTTAGAACGGTTAAAGGAAGGAAAACAAGGGAGAACGCAGCAAACAGAGAGGGGGGGAAAGAAACGAAAGGAAGGAGGGAAGGAAGGGAAGGAGAAAGGAAGGAAGAAAGGGAAAGTAAGGGAAAAGAAAGGGAAGGGAGGAAGGGGGGATAGGAAGAAGGACAGGAAGGAAGGGTAAGGCAAGAAGAAATAATCCGGAAAATGAAGGAAGGCAGGGAGAACACATGAAAGCAAAGAAGAAGGGACGAAAGAAAAGGAAGGAAAGAAGTTGAAAATCAAACGAAGAAGGAAAGTAAGTAAGTAGGGAAGGAAGGAAGGGAGAAAGCATCAAACAAAGAAGAGGGAAAGAAAGGGAGGAAGGAAGGAAGAACACATCAAACAAAGAAGAAAGAACGAAAGGAAGGAAGGACACGTAGAACACAGACAAGACAAGGGAAGAAAGAAAAATAAGGAACGGAGAAAGAAGGGACAAAAGAACGCATCAAAGGGGGAAGAAGGAAAGAAAGGAAGGAGGAAGGAGGATACAGGGAAAAAAGAGAAGGGAGGAACGAAGGGAGGAAGGAAGGGGAGAAAGAAGGGAAACAAAGAAGAAAGAAACGAAAGGAAGGAAGGAGGGGAGAACGCGAAAAACAAAGAAGGAAAAACAAAACAAACCAGGATACAGAAGGGAGAACGGATCAAACAAAGAAGAAAGAACGAAAGGAATGAAGGTAAGGAAGTATTCTTTTTGAAAGCATGGAACAGAAAATGGAAGAAGTAAAGGAATTTCAGAGGAAACGGAGAAACGCTTTTTCAAACAAAGAAGTTTGTTTTGGTAACTGTCTGTTTACTTGAAGGAAGGAAGGGAGAACACATCAAACAAAGCTAAGAAAGAACGAAAGGCGTGGAAGGAAGCTTTTTCTTCATGCAAACAAAGAAGAAAGAACGAAATGAAGGAAGGAAGGAAAGAACGCACCAGGACAAAGAAGAAAAAACGAACAGGTGAAGAAAGGACCAGGGACAAGAAAAAAAAGAATTTAAGAAAGAACGAAAGGAAGGAAGGAGACGGAGAAAAAAGGTGGTTTGGGAAGGAAAGAAAGAATAAAAGGAAGGACAGGGAGAAAGCATCAAACAAAGAGAGAAAGAGGAAGAAAGGAAGGAAGGAAGGAGAGAAGGAGGGGGTGGGGGAAGAAAGAAGGGAAAGGAAGACAAGGAGATGGAGAGAAGGCATCAAACAAAGAAGAAAGAACGAAAGGAAGGAAGGAAACATGAGAACGCATCAAACAAAGAAGAAAGAACGAAAAGAATGACAGGAAGGAAGGAATGGAGAAAGCATCAAACAAAGAAGAAAGAACGTTAAAGGAAGAAAGGACTGAGTGACGCATTCAAACAAAGAAGAAAGAACCGGAAAGGAAGGAAGGAAGGAGGGAGAACACCAAGGTAAAAACCAAAAGAAGAAAGAACGACGAAGGAAGGAAGGAAGGAAGGGAGAAAACATCAAACAAAGAAGAAAGAACGAAAGGAAGGAAGGGAGAACGCATGAAACAAAGAAGAAAGAACCGAAGGAAGGAAGGAAGGGAGAGAGAACGCATCAAACAAGAAGAAAGAACGAAGAAGGAAAGGAGGAAGATACGGCACCAAACAAAGAAGAAAGAACGAAAGGAAGGAAGGAAGGAAAGACGCATCAAACAAAGAAGGAAAGAACGAACGGAAGGACGGCAGGGAGAAAGCATCAAACAAGAAGAAAGAACGAAAGGGAAGGAAGGAAGGAGAACACAATCAAACAAGAAGACAAGAACGAAGGAAGGAAGAAGGAAGGGCGAACGCATCAAACAAGAAGAAATGAAAGAAAGGAAGAAAGGAAGGAAGGAGAAAGAAAGGGAGAAGAGCATAAAGGAAGGAAGGAAGGAAGGAAGAACACATCAAACAAAGAAGAAAGAACGAAAGAGGAGAGGAAGGAAGAACGCAATCAAAAAAAGAAGGAAGGAACGAAAGGAAGGAAGGAAGGGAAGGGAGAACACATCAAAAAAAGAAGAAAGAACGAAAGGAAGGAAGGAAGGAAGGGAGAACACATCAAACAAAGAAGAAAGAACGAAAGGAAGGAAGGAAGGAAGAACACATCAAACAAAGAAGAAAGAACGAAAGAACGAAAGAAGAAGAATGAGAGAGAGAGAGAGAGAAAAAAAAAAAAAAGAAAGAAAGAAAGAAAGAAGGAAATAATGAAAGAAAGAAAGAAAGAACGAAAGGAGGAAGGAAGGGAGACGCATCAAACAAAGAGGAAAGAACGAAATGAAGGAAGGAAGGAAGGTAGAACGCATCAAACAAAGAAGAAAGAACGAAGGGAAGGAAGGAAGGGAGAAAGCATCAAACAAAGAAGAAAGAACGAAAGGAAGGAAGGAAGGGAGAAACACATCAAACTAAGAAGAAAGAAGGAAAGGAAAGGAATGAAGGGAGGAACGCATCAAACAAAGAAGAAAGAAAGAAAGGAAGGAAAGAAAGAGGGAAGAGGGAGAACACATCAAACAAAGAAGAAAGAACGAAGGGAAGGAAGGAAGGGAGAACACATCAAACAAAGAAGAAAGAACGTAAGGAAGGAAGAGAAGGGAGAACGCAGGATGAACACAAGAAGTGCATAGGCGTGTGCCTTCATGTATTTGCCTTCGTCCGTTTTTCTGTCTTATTTTCTTGCATGTCTTAGAAGGCCTATATCTTTTTGTGCAAGTTCACACTGATAGTATAACTAAGAAGAGCACTCGAGCCAACGTGCTATTCCTAGTATTTGTTTATAATGATCTGGAATCTACGTGTACAGAGTATTGTTTAACCACACACACATACAGAAACACAAGCACTCACGCATAGTAAGGAAGGAAGGATTCTCGAATGTCATTCACTACATCACTAGTAGAGATAAGGAGCCTGTGAAAAGGAAGTCTCCTATCTAGGAAGTGCAAAATACACAGTCAGCTAGATCAGCTAGAACATCACACAAACACACATCACACACACACACACACCACACACCACACAGACACACACACACAGGAGGCACAGAAGAAGTGCACACACACACACACACCACACATTTGCACAAGTCATACGAGAGTGGGTGTCTTGTTGTACTTGCTATGTCTTGGTAGGCCTATGTCTTCGTGTCCTAGCTCACCCCGATAGTATAAATGTGTTTGTGTGTGCTGTGTGGTCCGTGTGCCTGTGGTGTCCCTGTGTGTGTGTGTGGTGTGTGGTGCACGTGTGGTATCCCAGTGTGTGTGTATGTGCTGTGTGTGTGTGCTGTGTGTGCCATTGCGTGTGTGCGCGCACCTGTGCCTGTGTGTGTGTGTGTGATGGTGTGCTGTGTCTGTGTGTCTCGTGAGTGCTTGTGTTTATCTGTAGAGACCTGGTGTGTCTGTAGGGTGTTAATTTTTGTGTGTTTGTCAGTATAAGCCTTTGTGCATGCAAGTGAGCACGAGTGCACATGCGTGTGAGCGTGTGTTTCCAGGCTCCATTGTCTGAAATCTAGCAGTGTTTCATAAAAATGCAAAATAACACTTTACAAAACAGAGCAGTAAATTATTATCTAAATCAGTTCATTGCAACGTGCAACACAAAGCGATATTTTCTTTTTTCTTTATTGTTTCACATTTTGTCATTATCAGACGGAGACCTAGACTTCATAGTCTGTGTCCAGGGCCTAGGGTGACTACAACATCTGTGCTTCTGGATGACACTGTGAAGGTTGTAATATGAAGCGGTGCAATGCACAACTATACAACAGAATATTGAACCGTAAATTATCTCTGTCCATATCATTCTGTCTTTTTGTTTTCAGATGGAGATCCAGACTTCATCATGGGGAATCCATGGTTATTTTAACTTCTGTGCTTCAGAATAACACAGGTAGTGCAAAATAGAGAAATACATTACTATCTAAGACAGTGCACTACAAGGGAATAATGTTATTATTATTTTTATTATGATCTTTCTATATACTTTCTTCATTTGGTTTCCAGACGGTGATCCAGAGTTCATCGTGGGGTCCAGGGTTTGCCTCAACCTTCAGGACACAATACCATGCATACTGAAGCAATACAACACAATATAGGCCAACACAATACAGCATGGGGTGATATTAATATACACTACTATTTCATACCACTCTGTCCTGTTACCAGATGGTGACCCAGACTTCATCGTGGGGGTCCAGGGTTTGCCTCAACATCTGTGCTTCAGGACACAATATCATGCATACTGAAGCAATGCAACACAAACTGGGCCAAGCACAAATACAGCATGGGGTGATATTAATATACCGGTACACTACTATTTCATACCACTCTGTCCTGTTACCAGACGGTGACCAAGACTTCATCGTGGGGGTCCAGGGTTTGCCTCAACATCTGTGCTTCAGGATACAACGACACAATATAGGCCAACACAATACATGGTGGGACATTTCTATACACTAATACTTCAAGTCACTTTGCCTGGTTTCCAGACGGAGACCCAGACTTCATCGTGGGGGTCCAGGGTTTGCATCAACATCTGTGCTTCAGGACACAATATCATGCATACTGAAGCAATACAACACAATATAGACCAACACAATACAGCGTGGGACATTTCTATACACTACTATTTCATACCACTCTGTCCTGTTACCAGATGGTGACCCAGACTTCATTGTGGGGGTCCAGGGTTTGCCTCAACCTCTGTGCTTCAGGCTGGAGGGACAGGCGGGACAGGTGGTGAGGCTGCTGCAGGACAGGGAGACAGGTACCGGTGCTCCTCACCAAGGGGGTGGGGGAAGGGAGGGGGGTTATTTAAATGGAGGCCTATAAGCCAGAAGCTACTATCTTTCTTCTCGGGTGGAAGCCGGAAGCTACTCTGAAAAACGAAATGTGACACTAAGTGTCAAAACGACCATTCTGACAAAATTGTACATTTGAAAACTTCAGAAAATTCTCTTTCCAATGATACAAGAACAATTATTGTATCTTTTTCCATTCCAGAGTTATGAAGGTAGTAGGGTGAGCGTCGGCCATTTTAAGAAAACACTGTCTAAAGTTTAGCCTATCTAAAGTAAATGCATTGATCTACTTGTTTTAAAGAACTTATAAAACCATTTATAGACCATATTAAAGGTTATCCTTTATTAATAATATGAAAAATAAAATGTTAGAGAACACCTAAAATACCCATAACTGAAAATTGACCACCCAAAAATGATATGTTTTGACTTTGCAAGCCTGTTGTGAAGAAACTAGACCATCAACTTAATGTCCCTTTAGTGGAGCTGGATCACATATAAGGAAGATTGATAGTTTCTTCTTGATTTCATCTGAGAAAAGTTAGTTTATTTTGGCAAATGATTGTGGTTATAATGTCCTTGACCCTGACGTTTTTGATGGGTGTAGTCATAACCGTTTTACCAAAGAAGCGTCCATCTTTTGCATATAAATATATGCAGGCTCATTATCATTACAATATCAGGTAGAATGGTTGGTAACTCTCCAAGTAAGACCCCCCCCCAGATAGCAAAGGAGGCAGCTGCTATGCAGAAAAGCTGGCATGGGATATGTTTAGTGAACTGCCTTGTACAAAGGAATCCACTCTTTCCTACACTGTAGCTTTACCTTTTCGCCGCCAGACGTTTTTCAGCCAAAACAATACCATTAAACTTAATCCTGGGTAGAGAAAATAAAATATCTGCATATATTGCGAATTCCTCTGTGACATGTATAATGCTAGGCCTATCCTTACCTCCCAAAATTAAGAAAAATAGGGCCTTCAGATAACAGGCCCTGACTTGATTTGATGCCTGTTAGTGATTGTGGTGTTAAAATACGACATTGGCAGCGAAAGGGTTAAATGTCGGTCTGTGCATTACTAACTGAAACAAATAAAACCGTAGTATAGGGCCTACGCACACGCACTCTTACACCCAAAAAAATGTGCCATTATATATTATTTTAGAGAGGGGTTTAAGATCGCTTCACAAACTACCAACACTACACTGATCTGGCAACAACACTAGCTTTATTTTAAGTGAATACACAGAGTGGCAGACGTGCGTCAGTCAGCAACACAGTTTTTAAACTGAAGTAATTGTTTTCTCCAAGGTTTTTATAAAACAACAACAACAACAACAAACAAAACGACAAAGCTACAAGCCATTTGTGAATCGTCGGCTGTCATCGAGTCTATACCGAAAAACCGCAACAACGCGTGGTTTGAAAACAAATTAGTCCCAACTCGTTCGCAGTGTACAACTCTAAAACTAACCAATCTTCAGTCCATAGGCACCAGGCGCATTGCACAGCGCACGCAACACAAAAAGCGACGCAACCAAAAAAAAAAAGCAAAAATGTAACATACACACACACTCATATGGGCGCGCTCCCCCCAACAAACA
>CM065687.1:5522971-5542971 GCA_017654935.2 Phymorhynchus buccinoides
TGCTCTTCACAAGTGAGAGGCTTTCACTACTGTTTTAGTGAGATACAACGTTCCATCATGCAAACTATCACGTCATAGAAATATTGCTCTCTGCATTGCGCCGTTATAAACTGTGCGCTGTAGGCTGACGAATATATGATATGTTATGTAGGAACAATAACATGATGTCAGCTATTATTATTTGACGCACGTGCGAACACAGACGTCTGGAGAGAAGAGTATGCGTGGGCATGACAGTGTGACGTGAATGTAGAGCCATGTGACATCACAACAAGTGTTTGGTGATAACATTGATTCTCATTGTAGACAGTTTGACGTGAATGTATGTAGTGTCACGTGACATCACAACAAGTGTTTGATGATAGACGTTGATTCTCATTGTAGACAGTTTGACGTGACTGAAGTGTCACGTGACATCACAACAAGTGTTTGATGATGACGTTGATTCTCATTGTAGACAGTTTGACGTGACTGAATGTAGTGTCACGTGACATCACAACAAGTGTTTGATGATTACGTTGATGGTTCTCATTGTAGACAGTTTGACGTGACTGAAGTGTCACGTGACATCACAACAAGTGTTTGATGATAACATTGATTCTCATTGTAGACAAATTGACGTGACTGAAGTGTCACGTGACATCATAAGTGTTTGACGATAACATTGATTATCATTGTAGACAGTTTGACGTGAATGAATGTAGTGTCGCGTGACATCACAACAAGTGTTTGATGATAACATTGATTCTCATTGTAGACAGTTTGACGTGACTGAAGTTTCACGTTACATCACAACAAGTGTTTGACGATAACATTGATTCTCATTGTAGACAAATTGACGTGACTGAAGTGTCACGTGACATCACAACAAGTGTTTGATGATAACATTGATTCTCATTGTAGACAGTTTGACGTGACTGAAGTGACACGTTACATCACAACAAGTGTTTGATGATGACGTTGATTCTCATTGTAGACAGTTTGACGTGAATGTAGTGTCACGTGACATCATAAGTGTTTGACGAAAATATTGATTCTCATTATAGACAATTTGACGTGACTGAAGTGGCACGTTGCATCATAAGTGTTTGATGATAACATTGATTCTCATTGTAGACAATTTGACGTGTTACATCATAAGTGTTTGACGATAACACTGGTTCTCATTGTAGACAGTTTGACGTGAATGTATGTAGTGTCACGTTACATCACAACAAGTGTTTGATGATGACGTTGATTCTCATTGTAGACAGTTTGACGTGAATGTAGTGTCACGTGACATCACAACAAGTGTTTGATGATGACGTTGATTCTCATTGTAGACAGGTTGCCAACAATAATAACAACAACAAGAACATTACAGCGAGAAATGAGACTGTATACAGTGTTTTGTTGTTATTATTGTGTGTTTGTTGATTGTTGTTGAGTGTTTTTGTCGTCGGTGTTGTTGTTATTGTTTGCTGTTGTTGACTTTTGGTCCTATGAGGGTTTCTCACTCAGCGTTAATGTTTGGCGTGTGTTTGTCGTTGTGTGTGCGCCTGCCTTAGTGCTTCTGTCTGTCGGTCTGTATTTTAGTTTGGTTTGTCGTTGTGTTGTGTGCCTTAGTGTTCTCTGTCTGCCGGTCTGTATTTCTGGTGTTAGTTTGCTTGTTACCAACCGTGATCGTAGAGAGCGGATTGGTAATGTTTTCACTCGTGTCTGAGGTGGCGTTTGTATGTTTGTATGTATCCTCTCTAGCGTTTGAACGGATTGACTTAGGGTGCTCAAATTGTGCATGCGGGTAGGTAGTAGGAAGATCTAGGCCACGTTCCATAATGAAGGTTATGGGTCAAAGGTCAAAGTCACTGGAGCCAAAAACGCTGCCGCGCTGTTGGTGATTTAGCGTCTTAACGCTCAGTTTGCTACTGTTGTGTCTCATGCTAATGGGTCCATTTATATATTTAGTTATGTTATTGCATGCTTAGAACAGGACAGAATGGAAGAATAGCCAGCCTAAATTCTCATCCTTGTAAAATAAAGTATCTGAAAGTCTGAAGTCTGACGTCTGAAACATCTCTGTCTCTCTCTGTGTCTCCATCTCTATCTCTGTATCTCTCTCTACTCTCTCTCTCTCTCTCTCTCTCTCTCTCTCTCTCTCTTCTCCAAGGACAGAATGGACAGAATAGGCCAAACCTACATTCTTTATCCTTTGCAAAATAAAGAGTCTGTAGTCCCTCTCTCTCTCCCTCTCTCTCTCTCTCTCCCTCTCACTCCCTCTCCCTCTCTCTCTCTCCCTCCCTCTCGCTCTCTCTCCCCCTCTCTCTCTATCTCCCGCCCCCTCTCTCTCTCTCTTCCTCTCTCTCTCTATTATTAACACCAGGTTTATGACTTTTCAAAGGCATAACCATGGCACAAACTCAGGAAAACCCAGCGTCAAATAAAGCCTCACTATCTTATATGTGTGTTTAGTTTCCACAATTTTTCGTTTCTTCTTTTTTCTGTTAATCTTTTGTTATTTCTTTTTCTTCAAAGGAACAGCAAAATAACGTTCTGGGCACCGAGTGACAGTAATTCTAACAGAATTCTAAACGACTCGCTTCGTTTTAAGAGGGAAGGAATCAGTTAACCAAACAAATCAAATTTGCTCCTGAAAGCAATTGCACAACCACATAATAATGTGTCGCTTTTCTGATTACATGTAATCAATTAATAAAAATAATAAAAATTACCCACGCTCTCTCACTCTCTCTACTATCTCCCCCTATCTCTCTCTCTCTCCTCTCTCCTCTCTCATCTCTATCTCTCTCCTCTCTCTCTCTCTCTCTCTCTCTCTCGCTCTCTCTCTCTCTCTCTCTCTCTCTATCTCCCTCTCTCTCGCGCTCTCTCAGGGCTGGGTGTAAAAAGTAAGTATACTTATCTCATTATCCTGTATAAATACAATTTCGTTCCGTTATTTCTCTTAAGGACAGATTTGGACGAATAGGCGTTGCCTAAATTCTATATCCTTGGAAAATAAAAGTTTAAGTTTTCAAAGTTTCAAGTTCTCTCTTCTTCTCCTATCTCTCTCTCCTCTCTGTACGTCTCTCTCTCTCGTCTCTCGCTCTCTCTATATCTATATCTATCTATCTATCTCACAGCCAACGACACCGACACCCGAAGTTCCCCCCAAACCGCTTACGTCAGCCCTGACGTCACGCCGCGTCACGACAACGGCACCAACGTCGTCATGGCCTCCAGGTCCACTCGGCGAAGGGCCGGACGTCGCCGGCAACCGGAAGACATCGACAACGAACCTCGCCGCCGAAACCGCCGACGACGAGCAGGCGGAGGACGGTCGTCGGAGAAAGAAGAATAAGAGAAGAAGAAGAAGAAGACGAAGAAGAAAAGAAGAGAGAAGAAGACTTCGGCGAGGAAAGGAGTCGGAGTGTAAACGAGGAACGAGAAGTGAGGCGTTACGTTTCCAGGATCTTGTGTCTAATGACCCAGAGCTTTTGGAAACCAGTCTGTTTGAACGCGGAATGTATACAAATGGAGATGTTTATGAGTATGCTCCCACAAGGCAACCCACGGATGGTTTCAATTTTGTTCGTGGTGAGTTGAAGCACTGGCGCGCCGTTGGAGAAACGAAGACGCCCTTCAACCACAAGAAATATCGAAAACGACGAAGTCAATGGAATTATTTGGACAAACATTCGGGACAAATACGTTCAAAGAAACCTACCAACAGTCGTTCTAAGCGATCAGCAACTGCCAGAAACTCGGACAAATCCTTTCAGCAGAAGTCGTAAGCGTTCTGGCGACGCTTCAAAACCTTCGCGGAAAAACCGCTCCAGAAACCAACGCCGGGACGAGCCGCCAGATGATTCAGGACGTCAGCCGAGGAAGACCTCACGAAGAAACTCCAGAAGGTCTTCTGCCAGCGTGAGTGCAGGGTCTTCCGATGAGGGAGGGAGTCCCGAGGAAGGGTCGGATGCGGGTCACGCGGGTGGGGGAGGGAGGAATGTGTCGCAGGAGGATGAGGGCAGTGGGGGCAGGGGTCCTACCCGGGACATGGTGGCCTATGTGGGATTCTACGTGGCCGACGCCAGGGATCTGATCCCCCGTAACTCAAGGCATGTGGGTGAGTTTGGGAGGGTGGGAGGTCTGTCAAGTCAAGTCAAGTCAAGTCAACATGACCTTTACTGAGGGTTAAAGAATAAACTTTGACACTTTTGTTTTACATTCTGTGCTCAATGAAATCAAACTGAAACTAGAAAAGCATGCCAACAGAAAAGCAACACAACACATCAAACCGAAAAGCTGTGCAACAGACAAATCCGAACAAACGAGAACAAATTTAACTGCTAAGCTTACATCAAGTAAATTAAGGGGGGGGTGTGCGCGTGCGTACGTGCGTGCGTGTGTCTTGCGTGTGTGTGTGTGTGTGTGTGTGTTTGTGTGTGTGTGTGTGTGTGTGTGTGTGTGTGTGTGTGGTGTGTGTGTGTGTGTGTGTGTGTGTGTGTGGGTGGTGGTGTGGGTGTGGTGTGTGTGTGTGTGTGTGTGTTGTGTGTGTGTGTGTGTGTGGTGTGTGTCCCTGTGTGTGTCTCTGTGCGTTAGTGCGTCTAAATGAAGTTCTGGGTATTTTGTGCTCACGCAAATCCGTCTTTCCTGAATAAGTACACGATCTAACAGGGACGTGGGGAGGAACCGGAGGCAATGCCATTCAGCTGACACTCTTGGACAAATAAGCCACCTGTCTATGATTAAGCAGCCGTGATAACGAGCGCTGGCTGATGTTTTCACCGTTGTCTGTCATGTCTGTTCCTGGCTGGCTGACCATCTGGCTAGCCTGCTGACTATGTATATGTGAACAACGACAGCGTATGAAACGGAGGGACACGGACCCTCACAATGTTACATGCGGGATAGTTAGTTATCCATATGTCGACCAGGTTCGGAAGATGAAAGGTCGTTGGTCAAGGCAAGGTCACGGAAGCCGAAAACATTAATTGGGCGCGTCTGCTTGGACACAGCGTCTTTACGCTCTATATATGTCGGTGTTGTCGTTTTCAGGCCAGTTCCTGCACAAATACGTCACTCTGGAGCGGGTCCGGCAGCAAGCCCAACGGGGTTCTCAAAAGCCCGCCTGCTGTGGACAGGCCACGCCCCACCACCACGTTGAAGGGCCACGCACGCACGCGCGCCAACCTCGCTCCTCAACACCACCACCACGTGTCTGGTGGCTGCGGGAGGGAGGGGTAGGGGTGGTGGACGGCCGCTACACGGATTACTCGTTCCCCCAGGTTCAGGGCAAAGAGTTCCTTCCTTAACCCAGCAGGGCCTGATCGGGCAATGACACATGTGGTCCGAAAGCTTCCGCCGTAGGTTTAGGGAACTTCTCCGCGTCGGGTTCGTACAGGAAGGGACTACTTCTTCCGCCGGCCAATTTAAATTCGAGTACGAGGGCTGCCAGAAGGTGACCTGAGTGTTTGTACAAAACGCTTCGGTGGGGGTGAGAAGGGTGGGAGGGAAGATGGGGAAGAGAGAAAACAATTAGAGATTTAACGTTGTTTTGTAAAACTCAGGTTCTTTGGACATATACAGATCGATATTTCTTTTTCTTTTTCCGTGGATTTGAAGGTGATTTTGTTTTAGGACGTGAAGATCGAGATAATAAAACAAAGTCCATATAATCTATTTTCTGGAACTGTAGGCCTTCTATCCATCAGAAGAAACATGGTTTGAAAAGATAGAAAGATGGGGAGGTGAGCTGGAGGGCAGTCATTACAGGATAGTTTTTTCTGAGAAAGGAAGGTTATTGTAATTCACAAAGATACGATTACTTTGGCGCTTCAGCTTTGGAATTAAGAGAAGAAGATTCAAGTTTGATTCGAATTATGCTTTTTTCTCTAAACATTTGGCAAAGTATTCTAAAAGGGCCTTGTAAGAATCTGATTTTCAACCAAAATTTGGACCCTATCTCTAATGGGCGTTTTGTAGCCAAAACTATCATCGCTGAGTTTAATATTGCAGGAAACGCTTTCAAGTTTGGCTTCGACACTGTTTTTCGTCAAATTCAAAGAGAAGGGGAAAAGAACTGTGACACACAAGAGATTAGCCATCGATCTAATTAATCTTGGATCGATTGTATAATTGTCGATCGATTGTATATTGCCTACCCACATAATTCACATGATAGAGTAGACACACAATATTGCCGTGTTTAATACTACACTGAAATGGTAGTCATATTTCGTTCAAAACTAATCATCAATCAACGACCAAAGTTATACAGGTTTGCTGTTTTCTGCAAGTTACGTTTATTCACAAACTAATATCACTAATCTATGGAAATGTTCACATTAAGAATCTGCATAAATGTGTGTACCATTCTAGTACTCAAAACGTATGTATCACTAAAATCGTTGAACGAAGGAAAAATGTAAATAGAAAATAAAACAAAGACTGTCGTAAAAGTAGCCAATTATCTTCAGAAAGCTAATAACTGATGATGTAACCGTTAAGCTACAAGACTTTGTGTAAGGAAACCAAGAACTTTTTAGTTTTGACCATTTCATTTCAACGAAATATACAGAAGAAAATAGATTGAATGCAAAATGTGATTGCAAAGCCGATTAAGGATTCGCCGCAGGCTATGCTTCTATCGCGTGAGAACTGCATGAAACATTAAAAACTCTTTTGTTTCTTTTATTATGGATTGGATCGTTAAGGCAAATATTGAGTATTATTAATTTGGAATACCTTGGGGTAAAGTTCGAAAACGTGCATTATATTTTTTTAAAGTATCTTGATGGATCAAACACCCTAAAAGACAAGTCAAAATGTACGACTTAAGCACGATTTTGAGTTTTTTTCCGGTTATAAATCTGCGTGTGACTATCTGGGTCCTACTTGATATCTTGGAAGCTTTCTGGCCCACTAATGTTGAACTTCTGAAGCTTGGCTTACAACTTCATAATGTTCAACATTATATGCCCTAAAGCTTTCCAAGATATCAGTAGACCTAATAGTCAACGCTGATTATAGACCGAAACAAACTCAATCGTCGTAAGTCGTACATTTTGACTTTTTCTTTTATTGTGTTTGATCATCAAGATACTTAAAAAATATAATGCACGTTTCGAACTTTACCCCAAGTTATCCAAATTTATAATACTCAATATTTAGCTTCAACGATCCAATCCATAATAAAAGAAACAAAAGAGTTTTAATGTTTCAATGCAGTTCTCACGCGATTTAGAAGCATAGCCTTGCGGCGAATCCTTAATCGGCTTTTGCAATCACATTTTGCATTCAATCTATTTTCTTCTGTATATTTCGTGAGAATGAATGGTCAAACTAAAAGGTTCTGGTTTCCTTACACAAAGTCTTGTAGCTTAACGGTTACATCATCAGTTATTAGCTTTTCTGAAGATAATTGTGCTACTTTTACTACAGTCTTTGTTTTATTCTATTTACATTTTTCCTTCGTTCAACGATTTTAGTGATACATACGTTTTGAGTACTAGAATGGTACACACATTGATGCAAGATTCTAATGTGAACATTTTCCATAGATTAGTGATTAGTTTGTGAATAAACGTAACTTGCACGCAACAGCACACCTTTATACACTTTGGGTCGTGATGATGATTAGATTTTGAACGAATATGACTACAATTTCAGTGTAGTATTAACACGGCAATAGTTGTGTGCTACTATATCATGTGAATTATGTGGTAGTGCAATATTACATCTGATCGACCAATTATACATCGATCCAAGATTAATTAGATCGATGGCTAATCTCTTCTGTGTCACAGTTCTTTTCCCCTCTCTTTGAATTTGACAAAACAGTGTCGAATGCCAAAACTTGAAAGGTTTCCTGCAATATTAACTCAGCGAGATAGTTTTGGCTACAAAACGCCATTAGAGATAGGGTCCAACTTTTGGTTGAAATCAGATCTTACAAGGCCCTTCTGAATACTTTGCAACATGTTTAGAGAAAAAAGCATAATTCTAATCAAACTTGGAATCTTCTTCTCTTAATTCCAAAGCTGAACGCGCAAAGTAATCGTATCTTTTGAATTCAATAACCTTCCTTTCTCAAACAAAACTTATCCTAATACTGCCCTCCACCCTCACCCTCCCCATCTTTCTATTCTTTCAAACCATGTTTCTTCTGATGGATAGAGGCCTACCAGTTCCAGAAAATATGATTATATGACTTTGTTTTATTATCTCGATCTCACGTCCTAAAACAAAATCACCTTCAATATCTCACGGAAAAAGAAAAAGAAATCATCGATCTGTATATGTCCAAAGACCTGCGTTTTACAAACAACGTTAATTCTCTAATTGTTCTTCTCTTCTTCCCCCTCTTCCTCCCCACCCTTCTCACCCCCCACCGAATGCGTTTTGTACACACACTCAGGGTCTACCTTCTTGGCAGCCCTCGTACTCGATTCTAAATTGGCCGGCGGAAGAAGTAGTCCCTTCCTGTACGAACCCGACGCGGAGAAGTTCCCTAACCTACGGCGGAAGCTTTCTGGCCACATGTGTCATTGCCCGATCAGCCCTGCGGGTAACGGAAGGAACTCTGTGCCCCTGAACCTGGGGACGATGTAATCCGTGTAGCGGCCGTCCACCACCCCTACCCCTCCCTCCCGCAGCCACCAGCACGTGGTGGTGGTGTTGAGAGCGAGGTTGGCGCGCGTGCGCTGCGTGGCCTTCACGTGGTGGGGGCGTGGCCTGTCCACCAGCAGGCGGGCTTTGAGAACCCCGTTGGCTTTCTGCCGGACCCGCTCCAGAGTGACGTCTTTGTGCAGGAACTGGCCTGAAACGACAACACGCGACATATCTAGAGCGTGAAGACGCTGTGTCCAGCAGACGCGCCCAATTAATGTTTTCGGCTTCAGTGACCTTGACCTTGAACCAACGACCTTCATCTTCGAACCTTAACCGAGATATCCTAACTACCTATCCCGCATGCAACAGTGTGATGGGTCCCGTGTCCCTCCGTTTCATACGCTGTCGTTGTCACATAGTACATAGTCAGCCGGCTAGCCAGATGGTCAGCCAGCCAGGAACAGACAGACAGACAAACGGTGATTGTGTGTGAAACCATTCAGCAGCGTCTCGTTATCACGGCTGCTTAATCATAGACAGGTGGCTTATTTTGTCCAAGATGTCAGCTGCAATGGTCATTTGCCTCCTGGTTTCTTCAGTCTCCTGTTAGATAGTCTACTCTCTTCAGGAAAGACGGATTTGCGTGAGCACAAAATACCCCAGAACTGTCCTTTAGACGCACTAACACGCACAGAGACACACCAAGGGACACACACACACACACACACACAGCACACACACGACACACACACATTCACACACACACACACACACACACACACCACACACACACACAACACACACACACACAACACCACACACCACACACACACACACACACAACACACACCACACACACACACACACGCACACACACACGCAATACCACACTCCACGCACGTACGCACGCTACAAAACACCCCCCCCTTAATTTACTTGATGTAAGCTTAGCAGTTAAATTTGTTCTCATTTGTTCGATTTGTCATGTTTGCATGCTTTTTTTTGTGTGATGTGTGTGTGTTTTGCCTCATTTTCTTGTTGGCATTGCTTTTCTAGTTTCGTTTTTATTTCATTGAGCACAGAATGTAAAACAAAAGCTGTCAAAGTTTATTTCTTTTATGCTCCATAAATATCATTTTGACTTGACTTGACTTGACTTCACATGAACCTCCCCCCCTCCCCCAAACTCAACCAAACATGCCGGGTGAGTACGGGTGGACAGATCCCTGGCGTCGGCCACGTAGAATCCCACATAGGCCACCATGTCCCGGGTAGGACCCCTGCCCCCACTGCCCTCATCCTCCTGCGACACATTCCTCCCTCCCCCACCCGCGTGACCCGCATCCGACCCTTCCTCGGGACTCCCTCCCTCATCGGAAGACCCTGCACTCACGCTGGCAGAAGACCTTCTGGAGTTTCTTCGTGAGGTCTTCCTCGGCTGACGTCCTGAATCATCTGGCGGCTCGTCCCGGCGTTGGTTTCTGGAGCGGTTTTTCCGCGAAGGTTTTGAAGCGTCGCCAGAACGCTTACGACTTCTGCTGAAAGATTTGTCCGAGTTTCTGGCAGTTGCTGATCGCTTAGAACGACTGTTGGTAGGTTTCTTTGAACGTATTTGTCCCGAATGTTTGTCCAAATAATTCCATTGACTTCGTCGTTTTCGATATTTCTTGTGGTTGAAGGGCGTCTTCGTTTCTCCAACGGCGCGCCAGTGCTTCAACTCACCACGAACAAAATTGAAACCATCCGTGGGTTGCCTTGTGGGAGCATACTCATAAACATCTCCATTTGTATACATTCCGCGTTCAAACAGACTGGTTTCCAAAAGCTCTGGGTCATTAGACACAAGATCCTGGAAACGTAACGCCTCACTTCTCGTTCCTCGTTTACTCCGACTCTTCCTCGCCGAAGTCTTCTTCTCTTTTCGTTTTCTCTTCTTCTTCTTCTTCTTCTTCTCCTATTCTTCTTTCGCCCGACGACCGTCCTCCGGCTCCCGCCGTCGTCGGCGGTTTCGGCGGCGAGGTTCGTTGTCGATGTCTTCCGGTTGCCGGCGACGTCCGGCCCTTCGCCGAGTGGACCTGGAGGCCATGACGACGTTGGTGCCGTTGTCGTGACGCGGCGTGACGTCAGGGCTGACGTAAGCGGTTTGGGGGGAACTTCGGGTGTCGGTGTCGTTGGCTGTGATAGATATAGATAGGGGAGGGAGCAGATAGAGAGAAAGAGAGAGAGAGAGAGAGATGAGAGACGCAGCACCCGAGAGAGAGAGGATGAAGAGAGAGAGAGGAGATGAGAGAGAGAGAATGAAGAGAGAGACTTGAGAAACTTGAAAACTTGAAAACTTAAACTTTATTTTCCAAGGATATAGATTTTAGGCAACGCCTATTCTTCCGAACGAAAATTGTAATTATACATCTGTCCTTACACCCACCAGCCTGAGACGAGATAACGAAACGAGAATTGAGAGCATGAGGGAGATATTTATAGGGGAGAGACGGCGGAGAGGCAGGGTAAATGAGGGAGGACGGAGTATAGGATGGGGAGAGAGGGGAGAAGAATGGGAGATTTTTACACGGGGGGAGGAGAGATGGGAGAGAGTAGGGACGGGAGGAGGGAGGGCAGCCCGAGAAGAGACGAGCAGGAGGAGGGGGGAAACGGGAGATGAGAGGTGAGCGATGATGGAGAGAGAGAGAGTGCGAGAGGGGGTGGAGGAGAGAGAGAGAGAGAGAGAGAGAGAGAGAGAGAGAGAGGAAGGGGGGAGGAGAGAATGAGAAGGGAGAATGAGAGAGGAGAGAGAGAGGAAGGAGAGGGAGCGAGAGAGAGAGAGAGAGAGGAAGGGGAGAGAGAGAGGAGAGAGTGAGAGAGAGTGGGTAATTTTTATTATTTTTATTAATTGATTACATGTAATCAGAAAAGCGACACATTATTATGTGGTTGTGCAATTGCTTTCAGGAGCAAATTTGATTTGTTTGGTTAACTGATTCATTCCCTCTTAAACGCGAGTCTGTTAGAATTCTGTTAGAATTACTGTCACTGTGCCCAGAACGTTATTTTGCTGTTCCTTTGAAGAAAAAGAAATAACAAAAGATTAACAGAAAAAAGAAGAAACGAAAAATTGGGAAACTAAACACACATCTAAGATAGTGAGCTTTATTTGACGATGGGTTTTCCTGAGTTTGTGCCATGGTTATGCCTTTGAAAAGTCATAACCTGGTGTGATAACGAGAGAGAGAGAGGAAGAGAGAGAGAGGGAGGGAGGAAGAGAGAGAGAGAGAGAGGGGAGAGATGGAGAGAGAGAGGGAGGGAGGGAGAGAGAGAGAGGGAGAGGGAGAGAGAGGAGAGAGACGGGAGAGAGAGAGAGGGAGAGAGAGAGAGACTACAGACTCTTTATTTGCAAGGATAAGAATGGGTTCTTCCCATTCTGTCCTTGGTGAGAAGGAGAGAGCAGAGAGAGAGAGTAAGATATAGAGAGAGAGAGAGGGTGGAGAGAGAGAGAGAGAGAGAGAGAGCTGAGAGAGAGAAGAGAGGAGGAGAGAGGGAGAGAGAGAGAGAGAGAGTTTAGACTTCAGACTTCAGACTTCAGATACTTTATTTTACAAGGATAAGAATTTAGGCTGGGCCTATTCTTCCATTCTGTCCTTGTTCTAAGCATGCAATAACATAACTAATAATATAAATGACCCATATAGCAGGAACAACAACAGTAGCAAATACTAGAGCGTTAAGACGCTAAATCACCAACCGCGCGGCAGCGTTATTCGGCTCCAGTGACCTTGACCTTTGACCCATAACCTTCATTATCGAACTTGTCCTAGATCTTCCTACTACCTACCCGCATGCAAAATTTGAGCATCCTAAGTCCATCCGTTCAAACGCTAGAGAGGATACATACAAACATACAAACACCACCTCAGACACGATTGAAAACATTACCAATCCGCTCTCTACGATCACGGTTGGGAACATAAGCAAACAACAACAAAAATACAGACCGACAGACAGAAACACTAAGGCACACAACACAACGACAAACACAACAAAATACAGACCGACAGACAGAAACACTAAGGCACACAACACAACGACAAACACAACAAAACATAACAGTGAAGAGAAAACCTCAAAGACAAAAACAACAACAGCAACAATAACAACAACAACGACGACAACAACAACAACAACAACAACAACAACAACACATAATAACAACAAAACACTGTATACAGTCTCATTTCTCGCTGTAATGTTCTTGTTGTTGTTATTATTGTTGGCAACCTGTCTACAATGAGAATCAACGTCATCATCAAACACTTGTTGTGATGTCACGTGACTACTACATTCACGTCAAACTGTCTACAATGAGAATCAACGTCATCATCAAACACTTGTTGTGATGTCACGTGACACTACATACATTCACGTCAAATTGTCTACAATGAGAATCAATGTTATCATCAAACACTTGTTGTGATGTCACGTGACACTACATTCACGTCAAACTGTCTACAATGATAATCAACGTCATCATCAAACACTTGTTGTGATGTAACGTGACACTACATACATTCACGTCAAACTGTCTACAATGAGAACCAGTGTTATCGTCAAACACTTATGATGTAACACGTCAAATTGTCTACAATGAGAATCAATGTTATCATCAAACACTTATGATGTAACGTGCCACTTCAGTCACGTCAAATTGTCTACAATGAGAATCAATGTTATCATCAAACACTTATGATGTAACGTGCCACTTCAGTCACGTCAAATTGTCTATAATGAGAATGAATATTTTCGTCAAACACTTATGATGTCACGTGACACTACATTCACGTCAAACTGTCTACAATGAGAATCAACGTCATCATCAAACACTTGTTGTGATGTAACGTGACACTTCAGTCACGTCAAACTGTCTACAATGAGAATCAATGTTATCATCAAACACTTGTTGTGATGTCACGCGACACTACATTCATTCACGTCAAACTGTCTACAATGATAATCAATGTTATCGTCAAACACTTATGATGTCACGTGACACTTCAGTCACGTCAATTTGTCTACAATGAGAATCAATGTTATCATCAAACACTTGTTGTGATGTCACGTGACACTTCAGTCACGTCAAACTGTCTACAATGAGAATCAATGTTATCGTCAAACACTTGTTGTGATGTAACGTGACACTACATTCACGTCAAACTGTCTACAATGAGAATCAACGTCATCATCAAACACTTGTTGTGATGTCACGTGAAACTTCATTCACGTCAAACTGTCTACAATGAGAATCAACGTCATCATCAAACACTTGTTGTGATGTCACGTGACACTTCAGTCACGTCAAACTGTCTACAATGAGAATCAACGTCATCATCAAACACTTGTTGTGATGTCACGTGAAACTTCAGTCACGTCAAACTGTCTACAATGAGAATCAACGTCATCATCAAACACTGTTGTGATGTCACGCGACACTACATACATTCACGTCAAACTGTCTACAATGATAATCAATGTTATCGTCAAACACTTATGATGTCACGTGACACTTCAGTCACGTCAATTTGTCTACAATGAGAATCAACGTCATCATCAAACACTTGTTGTGATGTAACGTGTCACTTCAGTCACGTCAAACTGTCTACAATGAGAATCAATGTTATCATCAAACACTTGTTGTGATGTAACGTGACACTTCAGTCACGTCAAACTGTCTACAATGAGAATCAACGTCATCATCAAACACTTGTTGTGATGTCACGTGGCTCTACATTCACGTCACACTGTCATGCCCACGCATACTCTTCTCTCCAGACGTCTGTGTTCGCACGTGCGTCAAATAATAATAGCTGACATCATGTTATTGTTCCTACATAACATATAATATATTCGTCAGCCTACAGCGCACAGTTTATAACGGCGTACTGCAGAGAGCAATATTTCTATGACGTGAAGTATGATGGAACTTTGTATCTCACTAAAACAGTAAAAGCCTCTCACTGTGAAGAGATTCACAATTGTTTTAAAGGGACACCCTGACGTTTGAGTTTTTTGCAAAACAAACGTCGATATCTCCAGGAAAACACCCCTTACAGCGATCGCAACACTCGCTTTGTTCTGGTTTCCTATAAATCAAACGTCAAATCGGCGAGTCCTTGGCGGAGGTACTGGAAGTCAAATTCTTTCACCCAAAGAGAAGACGTGTGCCGTCTCTTTTCTAATGGCCAAATCGTTCGCACGAAATTTTCGCAATACAAGCCTTTTTATTATTTTTATTTTATACACTTTATCCAAAAGAGTTTCGCTCACAACAAAGGAAACAGCTCCAATTTTTGTTTTACTGCACTACAAAAAAAAGAAAACGCTTCAACCACAATGAGTGACCTCCACCAACCCCATCCAAAATGGCTGCTCTCTCCGGCATCTCCGCCAAGGAATCGCCATTTTGACGGTTTAATTTATAAGAAATCAGAGCAAAGTGAGTGTTCCGATCCTTGAAAAGGCTGTCTTTCTGGTGATCTCGACGTGTTTCTTGCAAAAACTCATTCGTCACGGTGCACCTTTACGCTTACTGTTAGGGTCTGTGTACACGTTAACAATATTCACAACATCTTTCTATTTCCCCATGGCAACACAGTGAGTTGTAAGTCATTATGTGTGGCCTGACACTGTGTTGCCATCGGGAAATAGGGATATTTTGTGAATAAGGTTAACGTGTACACAGACCTTTATTAACGGAAAATAATACATTCATGTATTTCCCCCCCCTGATTGTAATATTTTGTGTGGTATGACTTTGTTGGGAGAAAACCGAGGGGAAGGCTCAAGGAACTGAAGATGAACAGTTACGTAGGCCTTGTCGCGTGCAAATTTGCAGCTCTACAAGTGCAGTTGTAGTGCACGCGCACTATAACTTCACTTGCGCTCCAAGTGTCAAGTGTACTATCCGGGACATGCTCCAAGTGTCAAGTGTACTGTCCGGGACAGAAAATATTAGTTACTTTTTTTAACGGAAAAAGTGATATTTTCATTCTTCAAATCCCCTATAGAGACAGCACTTTTTCCGTCTAAGATCGTTCAGATAGTGTTTTGATACACACTCTCATAGTAGCGAGCTGCAAATTTGCACGAGCTGCAAATTTGCACGCGACAGGCCTATGGTAAATGTGTGTGATATGTACAGGAACAGTTATTATTGCTATCATCACCATCACCGACATCATTATTATCAGCATAATCATCATTATTATTATTAGCATCATCATCACATCATCATCATCATCATCATCGTCGTCTTCATCAACAACATCATCATCAGCAACACCACTATTGTCATCGTTGTCATCTTCATCGTCACCAGGCCATCATGATAATCATCGCCATCATAATCTTCCTCATCCACCTCGTAATCATCATCACTTTAATCATCATCATCATCAACATCATCACCGTCATCGTCATCATCATCATCATCATCAACAACATCATCAACCGTCATCGTCATCATCATCATCACCGTCATCGTCATCGTCATCATCACGTGACATCAACACCACCCACCCTACTACATCTCAACCCAATAATAATAATAATAATAATAATAATAATAATAATAATAATAATAATTTCATTTAAATAGCGCGATAAAAATCATGCTAAAAGCAAGCTCTCAGCGCTTTACAAACATTGATGAAACCATATAAATTAACAAATTGACACACCATGTTTCATAACAATGATATAGAATAAAAGTAACATTATTTAATGACGCATGAGAGAGAGAGAGAGAGAGAGAGAGAGGAGAGAGAGAGAGAGAGAGAGAGAGAGAGAGAGGAGGCAGGGAGGAGATGGGGGGGGGGGGGGGGGGTCAGGGTCAGACAGACAAAAAGGCAAAGTTATTAATAATAATAATAATAATAATAATAATAATAATAATAATAATAATAATAATAATATAATAATAATAATAATAATAATAATAATAATAATAATACCCACCGCTATTACCGACGCGCCGCCTCCCCTCGGGCAAATGCCGCTTCACCACGAGCGTGACGTTCATGTTGCGGAGCGTCAGGGCCAGGAGCGTGGGGGCGATGAGCACGCGGTGGCCGTGCACGCGCCGCACGGACACGGGGCCCCAGGCGAAGCGGTAGCGGTTGACCAGCACGCGCCCCACCTTGGCCACCACGCGGAAGTTGCGGCGCGCGATCAGCACCGCGGTCAGGTAGGTACGCGGCGCGTCGGCGGAGGGGCGGGAAAGCCGCGCGTTGACCACCACGCCTGTGGAGTGAAATAGGCCGTGCACACACACAAGCGGATATTCCATACGGAAACCAGTGCGCAATCCATAAATAAGTGAAACAAAGAAGGGAAAAGATTTGCGCACGTGATCCGAATTTCCCCTATATGCGTAAACTTTTTATCCTTCTTTCTTCCACTTATTTAGGGGTTTTTCGTACGGAACTTACGCGTCTAATGTGAACGCGGCCATAGTGTTGGAAATGAAAGAAGAAAGAATTAAGATATAATGAAGAAGCGAACTACTACCTTTTTCTGCGAGAATGAAAGTATTATAGAAAGGATTCGCCGAACGGAAAGAATGTTATTAGAAGCACAGCAAAGAAGGAAAATTGAACAAAAAGGAAAACTATTTTATTTGATATTCTTTACCCCCCCCCCCCCCCCAAAAAAAAAAGGAAGAGGAAAATGGTAACAGAGGCATACACATGCTTCAATGTCACACGGACAGACAGCCAGCCAGCCCAGCCAGCCAGCACACAGCATACACAACACACACACACACACACACAAACAGCCATAAACAGACACACACACACACACCACACACACACACACACACACCACACACACACACACACACAGCCCACACAAACACACACACACACACACACACACACACACACACACACACACACACACACACACACACACACACACACACACACACACACACACACACACACACACACACACACACACACACACACACACACAGAGAGGATGAAAAAAAAGCTTTGTTAGCTTATTCTTTAACCCTCAATAAAGATGATTTTGACTTGACTTGACACACACACACACACTACACACACACACACACACACACACACACACACACACACACACACACACACACACACACCACGAGGATGAACAAAACTTTGTTACACACACACACACACACACACACACACACACACACACACAAACACACGCACGCACACACATACACATGCTTTCACATAAACACACATTCTATACAAAGACGCTTACACATACACACATATTATATATAAACAACACGCACACACATACAGAGAGACAGATAGACAGACGAACAGACAGAGAAACAGTCAGACACACAGGCAGCCAGACTAACAAACAAAGGGGTCTGCAGGCAAACAGATAAAGCAAACACCTTTGTAAACAACACACAAATACAATAAGTATGAAAAATATACCCCCCAAAATTGTGACACAAATTACAATGCTGTGTTACAAGCATACAATTGGGCTGTCAAAATGGGTTAGGAAAACAGATTGATTATTTAGCCAACTTCACCCCCCCCCCCCCCCCCTTTTTTTCTTATTCTTTTTGAAATATATTGTTTTCTCCTTGTTCTCTCCTTGTTCTCCTCTTTCTTCTAATTATATGTCTGGTTGTTCCCCCTTTCTCTCCTCCTCCTCCCCCAACACGCCCCTTTTTTTCTAAAAGGCTTGGTTCACTTTACTTTAAGGCATTATTAATAAGCTAGAATATCTTCTCTATCATCATCATCATCATCATCATCGTTGTCGTTATCATCGCCATCGTCATCATCGTTGTCGTCATCACCAACATCGTTATTATCATCATCGTCGTCGTCGTCGTCATCATCGTCATCGTCATCACCAACATCATTATCATCATAATCGACGTCGTCATCGTCATTATCATCATCATCATCATCATCTTTTTTCTCTCTTCTCTGCCTCTGTTAGTCTCTCTGTGCCTCTGTCTATCTTTGTCTCTGTCTGTTTCTCCATTTGCTCGCATGTCTGTCTGTTGGATGTTCTTTCGTTTGTTTGTTTTCCCCCCTGTTAGTTTAATTGTTTAACCAACCACTGTTGCAAGACACGATGCCTCTGTGCTGCTCTGCTTTCAACAGACACAACAGCACAAACTGCCAGAATGTGTTTTCTTCTGAACCAAACGCTGGTTAAGTTTATGTTGTAATATGCGCGCACGCGTGTGTGTATGTTTGTGCGCGCCCGTATGAGTGTGTGTGTATGTGTGCGTGCGTGCGCGCGTGCATGCGCCTGTGCCTATGTACTGAATATTGGTTGTGTACGAGTTACACGCGAACGAGTTGGCTAATTTGTTTTCAAACCCCGGTTGAGTGTTTTCCGGTATAGACTCGAGACAGCCGACGATCACAAATGGCTTTAGCTTTGCGTTTTGTTGTTGTTGTTGTTGTTGTTTTAACCTTGGAAAACAATTACTTCAGTTTAAAAACTGTGTTGCTGACTGACGCACGTCTGCCACTCTGTGTATTCACTTAAAATAAAGCTAGTGTTGTTGCCAGATCAGTGTAGTGTTGGTAGTTTGTGAAGCGATCTTAAACCCCTCTCTAAAATAATATATAATGGCACATTTTTTTGGGTGTAAGAGTGCGTGTGCGTAGGCCCTATACTACGGTTTTATTTGTTTCAGCTAGTAATGCACAGACCGACATTTAACCCTTTCGCTGCCAATGTCGTATTTTAACACCACAATCACTAACAGGCATCAAATCAGGGCCTGTTATCCAAAGACCCTATTTTCTTAATTTTGGGAGGTAAGGATAGGCCTAATGTTATATATGTCACAGAGGAATTCGCAATATTGCAGATATTTTATTTTCTCTACCCAGTTAAGTTTAATGGTATTGTTTGGCTGAAAGATGGCTGGCGGCGAAAGGGTTAAAGCTACAGTGTAGGAAAGAGTAGGGATTCCCTTTGTACAAGGCAGTTCCACTAAACATATCCCATGCCAGCTTTTCTGCATAGCAGCTGCCTCCTTTGCTATCTGGGGGGGGGTCTTACTTGGAGAGTTACCAACCATTCTACCTGATATTGTAATGATAATGAGCCTGCATATATTTATATGCAAAAGATGGACGCTTCTTTGGTAAAACGGTTATGACTACACCCATCAAAAACGTCAGGGTCAAGGACATTATAACCACAATCATTTGCCAAAATAAACTAACTTTTCTCAGATGAAATCAAGAAGAAACTATCAATCTTCCTTAATTGTGAGCCAGCACCACGAAAGGGACATTAAGTCGCTGGGCTAGTTTCTCACAACAGGCTTGCAAAGTAAAACATATCATTTTTGGGTCAATTTTCAGTTATGGGTGTTTTCGTGT
>CM065687.1:5547971-5560471 GCA_017654935.2 Phymorhynchus buccinoides
TCCTTTCGTTCTTTCTTCTTTGTTTGATGCGTTCTCCCTTCCTTCCTTCCTTTCGTTCTTTCTTCTTTGTTTGATGTGTTTCTCCCTTCCTTCCTTCCTTTCGTTCTTTCTTCTTTGTTTGATGCGTTCTCCCTTCCTTCCTTCCTTTCGTTCTTTCTTCTTTGTTTGATGTGTTCTCCCTTCCTTCCTTCCTTCCTTTCGTTCTTTCTTCTTTGTTTGATGTGTTCTCCCTTCCTTCCTTCCTTCCTTTCGTTCTTTCTTCTTTGTTTGATGTGTTCTCCCTTCCTTCCTTCCTTCCTTTCGTTCTTTCTTCTTTGTTTGATGTGTTCTCCTTCCTTCCTTCCTTCCTTTCGTTCTTTCTTCTTTGTTTGATGCTTTCTTCCTTCCTTCCTTCCTTTCGTTCTTTCTTCTTTGTTTGATGCGTTCTCCCTTCCTTCCTTCCTTCCTTTCGTTCTTTCTTCTTTGTTTGATGTGTTCTCCCTTCCTTCCTTCCTTCATTTCGTTCTTTCTTCTTTGTTTGATGCGTTCTCCCTTCCTTCCTTCCTTTCGTTCTTTCTTCTTTAGTTTGATGCTTTCTCCCTTCCTTCCTTCCTTCCTTTCGTTCTTTCTTCTTTGTTTGATGCGTTCTCCCTTCCTTCCTTCCTTTCGTTCTTTCTTCTTTGTTTGATGTGTTCTCCATTCCTTCCTTCCTTTCGTTCTTTCTTCTTTGTTTGATGCTTTCCCTTCCTTCCTTCCTTCCTTCCTTTCGTTCTTTCTTCTTTGTTTGATGCGTTCTCCCTTCCTTCCTTCCTTTCGTTCTTTCTTCTTTGTTTGATGTGTTTTCTTCCTTCCTTCCTTCCTTTCGTTCTTTCTTCTTTGTTTGATGTGTTCTTCCTTCCTTCCTTCCTTCCTTCGTTCGTTCTTTCTTCTTTGTTTGATGTGTTCTCCCTTCCTTCCTTCCTTCCTTTCGTTCTTTCTTCTTTGTTTGATGTGTTCTCCCTTCCTTCCTTCCTTTCGTTCTTTCTTCTTTGTTTGATGCGTTCTCCCTTCCTTCCTTCCTTCCTTTCGTTCTTTCTTCTTTGTTTGATGTGTTCTCCCTTCCTTCCTTCCTTCCTTTCGTTCTTTCTTCTTTGTTTGATGCGTTCTCCCTTCCTTCCTTCCTTTCGTTCTTTCTTCTTTGTTTGATGTGTTCTCCCTTCCTTCCTTCCTTTCGTTCTTTCTTCTTTGTTTGATGCGTTCTCCCTTCCTTCCTTCCTTTCGTTCTTTCTTCTTTGTTTGATGTGTTCTCCCTTCCTTCCTTCCTTCCTTTCGTTCTTTCTTCTTTGTTTGATGTGTTCTCCCTTCCTTCCTTCCTTCCTTTCGTTCTTTCTTCTTTGTTTGATGCGTTCTCCCTTCCTTCCTTCCTTCCTTTCGTTCTTTCTTCTTTGTTTGATGTGTTCTCTCCTTCCTTCCTTCCTTCCTTTCGTTCTTTCTTTCTTTGTTTGATGTTTCTTCCTTCCTTCTTCCTTCCTTTCGTTCTTCCTTCCTTTCGTTCCTTCCTTCCTTTCGTTTTTTTCTTTGTTTGATGCGTTCTTCCTTCCTTCCTTCCTTTCGTTCTTTCTTCTTTGTTTGATGTGTTCTCCCTTCCTTCCTTCCTTTCGTTCTTTCTTCTTTGTTTGATGCTTTCTCCCTTCCTTCCTTCCTTTCGTTCTTTCTTCTTTGTTTGATGCGTTCTCCCTTCCTTCCTTCCTTTCGTTCTTTCTTCTTTGTTTGATGCGTTCTTCCTTCCTTCCTTCCTTTCGTTCTTTCTTCTTTGTTTGATGCGTTCTCCCTTCCTTCCTTCCTTTCGTTCTTTCTTCTTTGTTTGATGCGTTCTCCCTTCCTTCCTTCCTTTCGTTCTTTCTTCTTTGTTTGATGTGTTCTCCCTTCCTTCCTTCCTTCCTTTCGTTCTTTTCTTCTTTGTTTGATGTGTTCTCCCTTCCTTCCTTCCTTTCGTTCTTTCTTCTTTGTTTGATGTGTTCTCCCTTCCTTCCTTCCTTTCGTTCTTTCTTCTTTGTTTGATGTGTTCTCCCTTCCTTCCTTCCTTTCCTTTCTTTTTCTTCTTTGTTTGATGCGTTCTCCCTTCCTTCCTTCCTTTCGTTCTTTCTTCTTTGTTTGATGCTTTTTCTCATTCCTTCCTTCCTTCCTTCCTTTCGTTCTTTCTTCTTTGTTTGATGCGTTCTCCCTTCCTTCCTTCCTTTCGTTCTTTCTTCTTTGTTTGATGCGTTCTCCCTCCTTCCTTCCTTCCTTTCGTTCTTTCTTCTTTGTTTGATGTGTTCTCCCTTCCTTCCTTCCTTTCGTTCTTTCTTCTTTGTTTGATGTGTTCTTCCTTCCTTCCTTCCTTTCGTTCTTTCTTCTTTGTTTGATGCGTTCTCCGTTCCTTCCTTCCTTCCTTTCGTTCTTTCTTCTTTGTTTGAGTGTGTTTTTCTTCCTTCCTTCCTTCCTTTCGTTCTTTCTTCTTTGTTTGATGCGTTCTCCCTTCCTTCCTTCCTTCCTTTCGTTCTTTCTTCTTTGTTTGATGCGTTCTCCGTTCCTTCCTTCCTTCCTTTCGTTCTTTCTTCTTTGTTTGATGCGTTCTCCTTCCTTCCTTCCTTCCTTTCGTTCTTTCTTCTTTGTTTGATGCGTTCTTCCTTCCTTCCTTCCTTTCGTTCTTTCTTCTTTGTTTGATGCTTTCTCCCTTCCTTCCTTCCTTTCGTTCTTTCTTCTTTGTTTGATGCGTTCTTTCCTTCCTTCCTTCCTTCCTTCCTTTCGTTCTTTCTTCTTTGTTTGATGCTTCTTTCTTCCTTCCTTCCTTCCTTCCTTTCGTTCTTTCTTCTTTGTTTGATGCGTTCTCCCTTCCTTCCTTCCTTTCGTTCTTTCTTCTTTGTTTGATGCTTTCTCCCTTCCTTCCTTCCTTTCGTTCTTTCTTCTTTGTTTGAGTGTTCTTCCTTCCTTCCTTCCTTTCGTTCTTTCTTCTTTGTTTGATGTGTTCTTCCTTCCTTCCTTCCTTTCGTTCTTTCTTCTTTGTTTGATGCGTTCTCCCTTCCTTCCTTCCTTTCGTTCTTTCTTCTTTGTTTGATGCTTTCTCTTTCTTCCTTCCTTCCTTCCTTTCGTTCTTTCTTCTTTGTTTGATGCGTTTCTCCCTTCCTTCCTTCCTTTCGTTCTTTCTTCTTTGTTTGATGTGTTCTCCCTTCCTTCCTTCCTTTCGTTCTTTCTTCTTTGTTTGATGTGTTCTCCCTTCCTTCCTTCCTTTCGTTCTTTCTTCTTTGTTTGATGCGTTCTCCCTTCCTTCCTTCCTTTCGTTCTTTCTTCTTTGTTTGATGCGTTCTCCCTTCCTTCCTTCCTTTCGTTCTTTCTTCTTTGTTTGATGTGTTCTTCCTTCCTTCCTTCCTTTCGTTCTTTCTTCTTTGTTTGATGCGTTCTCCCTTCCTTCCTTCCTTTCGTTCTTTCTTCTTTGTTTGATGCGTTCTCCCTTCCTTCCTTCCTTCCTTCGTTCTTTCTTCTTTGTTTGATGCGTTCTCCCTTCCTTCCTTCCTTCCTTTCGTTCTTTCTTCTTTGTTTGATGCTTTCTCCCTTCCTTCCTTCCTTTCGTTCTTTCTTCTTTGTTTGATGCTTTCTCCCTTCCTTCCTTCCTTCCTTTCGTTCTTTCTTCTTTGTTTGATGTGTTCTCCCTTCCTTCCTTCCTTCCTTTCGTTCTTTCTTCTTTGTTTGATGTGTTCTCCCTTCCTTCCTTCCTTTCGTTCTTTCTTCTTTGTTTGATGTGTTCTCCCTTCCTTCCTTCCTTCCTTTCGTTCTTTCTTCTTTGTTTGATGTGTTCTCCCTTCCTTCCTTCCTTTCGTTCTTTCTTCTTTGTTTGATGTGTTCTCCCTTCCTTCCTTCCTTTCGTTCTTTCTTCTTTGTTTGATGTGTTCTTCCTTCCTTCCTTCCTTCCTTTCCTTTCTTTCTTCTTTGTTTGATGTGTTCTCCCTTCCTTCCTTCCTTTCGTTCTTTCTTCTTTGTTTGATGTGTTCTCCCTTCCTTCCTTCCTTTCGTTCTTTCTTCTTTGTTTGATGTGTTCTCCCTTCCTTCCTTCCTTTCTTTCTTTCTTTCTTCTTTGTTTGATGCTTTCTCCCTTCCTTCCTTCCTTTCGTTCTTTCTTCTTTGTTTGATGCTTTCCTTCTCCCTTCCTTCCTTCCTTTCGTTCTTTCTTCTTTGTTTGATGCGTTCTCCCTTCCTTCCTTCCTTCCTTTCGTTCTTTCTTCTTTGTTTGATGCTTTCTCCCTTCCTTCCTTCCTTTCCGTTCTTTCTTCTTTGTTTGATGCTTTCTCCCTTCCTTCCTTCCTTTCGTTCTTTCTTCTTTGTTTGATTCCTTCCCTTCCTTCCTTCCTTCCTTTCGTTCTTTCTTCTTTGTTTGATGCTTTCTCCTTCCTTCCTTCCTTTCGTTCTTTCTTCTTTGTTTGATGCTTTCTCCCTTCCTTCCTTCCTTTTGTTCTTTCTTCTTTGTTTGATGCGTTCTCCCTTCCTTCCTTCCTTTCGTTCTTTCTTCTTTGTTTGATGTTTTCTTTCCCTTCCTTCCTTCCTTTCGTTCTTTCTTCTTTGTTTGATGCGTTCTCCCTTCCTTCCTTCCTTTCGTTCTTTCTTCTTTGTTTGATGCGTTCTCTTCCTTCCTTCCTTCCTTTCTTTTCGTTCTTTCTTCTTTGTTTGATGTGTTCTCCCTTCCTTCCTTCCTTTCGTTCTTTCTTCTTTGTTTGATGCTTTCTCCCTTCCTTCCTTCCTTCCCTTTCGTTCTTTCTTCTTTGTTTGATGTGTTCTCCCTTCCTTCCTTCCTTTCGTTCTTTCTTCTTTGTTTGATGCTTTCTCTTCCTTCCTTCCTTCCTTTCGTTCTTTCTTCTTTGTTTGATGTGTTCTCCCTTCATTCCTTCCTTTCGTTCTTTCTTCTTTGTTTGATGTGTTCTCCCTTCATTCCTTCCTTTCGTTCTTTCTTCTTTGTTTGATGCTTTCTCCCTTCCTTCCTTCCTTCCTTTCGTTCTTTCTTCTTTGTTTGATGCTTTCATCTTCCTTCCTTCCTTTCGTTCTTTCTTCTTTGTTTGATGCGTTCTCTTCCTTCCTTCCTTCCTTTCGTTCTTTCTTCTTTGTTTGATGTGTTCTCCCTTCCTTCCTTCCTTTCGTTCTGTCTTCTTTGTTTGATGTGTTCTTCCTTCCTTCCTTCCTTTCGTTCTTTCTTCTTTGTTTGATGCTTTCTTCCTTCCTTCCTTCCTTTCGTTCTTTCTTCTTTGTTTGATGCTTTTCTCCCTTCCTTCCTTCCTTTCGTTCTGTCTTCTTTGTTTGATGTGTTCTTCCTTCCTTCCTTCCTTTCGTCATTTCTTCTTTGTTTGATGCTTTCTCCCTTCCTTCCTTCCTTTCGTTCTTTCTTCTTTGTTTGATGCTTTCTCCCTTCCTTCCTTCCTTCCTTTCGTTCTTTCTTCTTTGTTTGATGCTTTCTCCCTTCCTTCCTTCCTTTCGTTCTTTCTTCTTTGTTTGATGCGTTCTCTCCTTCCTTCCTTCCTTCCTTTCGTTCTTTTTCTTCTTTGTTTGATGTGTTCTCCCTTCCTTCCTTCCTTCCTTCTTTTCGTTCTTTCTTCTTTGTTTGATGCTTTCTTCCTTCCTTCCTTCCTTTCGTTCTTTCTTCTTTGTTTGATGCTTTCTCCCTTCCTTCCTTCCTTCCTTTCGTTCTTTCTTCTTTGTTTGATGCTTTCTCCCTTCCTTCCTTCCTTTCGTTCTTTCTTCTTTGTTTGATGTGTTCTTCCTTCCTTCCTTCCTTTCGTTCTTTCTTCTTTGTTTGATGCGTTCTCCCTTCCTTCCTTCCTTCCTTTCGTTCTTTCTTCTTTGTTTGATGCTGTTCTCCCTTCCTTCCTTCCTTCCTTCCTTTCGTTCTTTCTTCTTTGTTTGATGTGTTCTTCCTTCCTTCCTTCCTTTCGTTCTTTCTTCTTTGTTTGATGCTTTCTCCCTTCCTTCCTTCCTTTCGTTCTTTCTTCTTTGTTTGATGTGTTTCTTCCTTCCTTCCTTCCTTTCGTTCTTTCTTCTTTGTTTGATGCTTTCTCCCTTCCTTCCTTCCTTTCGTTCTTTCTTCTTTGTTTGATGTGTTCTCCCTTCCTTCCTTCCTTTCGTTCTTTCTTCTTTGTTTGATGCTTTCTCCCTTCCTTCCTTCCTTCCTTTCGTTCTTTCTTCTTTGTTTGATGCTTTCTCCCTTCCTTCCTTCCTTCCTTTCGTTCTTTCTTTCTTTGTTTGATGTGTTCTCCCTTCCTTCCTTCCTTTCGTTCTTTCTTCTTTGTTTGATATGTTCTCCCTTCCTTCCTTCTTCTTTCGTTCTTTCTTCTTTGTTTGATGTGTTCTCCCTTCCTTCCTTCCTTCCTTTCGTTCTTTCTTCTTTCTTTGTTTGATCCCTTCCTTCCTTCCTTTCGTTCTTTCTTCTTTGTTTGATGTGTTCTCCCTTCCTTCCTTCCTTTCGTTCTTTCTTCTTTGTTTGATGTGTTCTCCCTTCCTTCCTTCCTTTCGTTCTTTCTTCTTTGTTTGATGTGTTCTCCCTTCCTTCCTTCCTTCCTTTCGTTCTTTCTTCTTTGTTTGATGCTTTCTCCCTTCCTTCCTTCCTTTCGTTCTTTCTTCTTTGTTTGATGCGTTCTCCCTTCCTTTCTTCCTTTCGTTCTTTCTTCTTTGTTTGATGTTTCTCTTCCTTCCTTCCTTCCTTTCGTTCTTTCTTCTTTGTTTGATGTGTTCTCCCTTCCTTCCTTCCTTTCGTTCTTTCTTCTTTGTTTGATGCGTTCTCCCTTCATTCCTTCCTTTCGTTCTTTCTTCTTTGTTTGATGCGTTCTCCCTTCCTTCCTTCCTTTCGTTCTTTCTTCTTTGTTTGATGCTTTCTCCCTTCCTTCCTTCCTTCCTTCCTTTCGTTCTTTCTTCTTTGTTTGATGTGTTCTCCCTTCCTTCCTTCCTTTCGTTCTTTCTTCTTTGTTTGATGCTTTCTCCCTTCCTTCCTTCCTTTCGTTCTTTCTTCTTTGTTTGATGCTTTCTCCCTTCCTTCCTTCCTTTCGTTCTTTCTTCTTTGTTTGATGCTTTCTCCCTTCCTTCCTTCCTTCCTTCCTTTCGTTCTTTCTTCTTTGTTTGATGTGTTCTCCCTTCCTTCCTTCCTTTCGTTCTTTCTTCTTTGTTTGATGTGTTCTTCCTTCCTTCCTTCCTTTCGTTCTTTCTTCTTTGTTTGATGCTTTCATCTTCCTTCCTTCCTTTCGTTCTTTCTTCTTTGTTTGATGTGTTCTCCCTTCCTTCCTTCCTTTCGTTCTTTCTTCTTTGTTTGATGCGTTCTTCCTTCCTTCCTTTCTTTCGTTCTTTCTTCTTTGTTTGATGCTTTTCCCTTCCTTCCTTCCTTCCTTCCTTTCGTTCTTTCTTCTTTGTTTGATGCTTTCTCCCTTCCTTCCTTCCTTTCGTTCTTTCTTCTTTGTTTGATGTTTTCTTCCTTCCTTCCTTCTTTTCGTTCTTTCTTCTTTGTTTGATGTCCCTTCCTTCCTTCCTTCCTTCCTTCCTTTCGTTCTTTCTTCTTTGTTTGATGCTTTCTCCCTTCCTTCCTTCCTTTCGTTCTTTCTTCTTTGTTTGATGCTTTCTCCCTTCCTTCCTTCCTTTCGTTCTTTCTTCTTTGTTTGATGTGTTCTCCCTTCCTTCCTTCCTTTCGTTCTTTCTTCTTTGTTTGATGTGTTCTTCCTTCCTTCCTTCTTTTCGTTCTTTCTTCTTTGTTTGATGCGTTCTCCCTTCCTTCCTTCCTTCCTTCCGTTCTTTCTTCTTTGTTTGATGTGTTCTCCCTTCCTTCCTTCCTTTCGTTCTTTCTTCTTTGTTTGATGTGTTCTCCCTTCCTTCCTTCCTTTCGTTCTTTCTTCTTTGTTTGATGCGTTCTCCCTTCCTTCCTTCCTTTCGTTCTTTCTTCTTTATTTGATGCGTTCTCCCTTCCTTCCTTCCTTCCTTTCGTTCTTTCGTTCTTTCTTCTTTGTTTGATGTGTTCTTCCTTCCTTCCTTTCGTTCTTTCTTCTTTGTTTGATGCGTTCTCGCTTCCTTCCTTCCTTTCGTTCTTTCGTTCTTTCTTCTTTGTTTGATGCTTTCTCCCTTCCTTCCTTCCTTTCGTTCTTTCTTCTTTGTTTGATGCTTTCTTATCCCTTCCCTTCTTCCTTCTTTGTTCCATTCTGGCCGATTTGGGAACCTCCCCAGTACCATCCTAAAGTCCATTGGGCCAAGAGAGTGGGGGGTGCACCCTGGGCAAGGCATCAACTATAATCTATCGTGCCAGTCAGTCGTTTCCGACCATGACTGACATATAGCGGAGGAGGGAAGATGCTATTCTGGCTATTCTGCTATTCTGGCGGGCTGGGATAGAATTTGTTCACAGTGGAGATTCCTTGCTATAAACTACAGACTCAACTGTAAGCAAATTCTTAGCCCCCGGTCTTCCAGAAAAGGAGCTGCCTGGTAGTCATAGTCATAGTCATGGTAATAGTCATAGTCATGGTCATAGTCATAGTCATAGTCATAGTCATAGTCATGCAAACAGTCTGGCAGTCATAGTCAGAACGACAGGTTGACACACAATGCAAGTGAACAAGAGGAGCAGAAGAAAAGCCTCAACTGCTCAGAGCCCTCTCCCCTGTACCCAGGTTCGAACTCGGGTTTACTTGACACGAAGCGAACGCGCTACCACTGTGCCACTCTACACTACAATGCACACATAACGAACAATATGAGCGGCGCTAATCGTGTGGACAGGGACCTACCCACGCTGGCGATGGGCGATTTGTCCATGGAGGCCAACAGCTCTGTCAGGTCCTCGGGTATGGCGGGGCTGTCATCTGCACGTGAACACCATTCAAAGCAGGGAAGAACCCGAAATAAAACAGGTTACTTACTCTCTCTCTCTCTCTCTCTCTCTCTCTCTCTCCTCTCTCTCTCTCTCTCTCTCTCTCTCTCTCTCTCTCTCTCTCTCTCTCTCTCTCTCTGTCTCTCTCTCTCTCTCTCTCTCTCTCTCTCTCTCTCTCTCTCTCTCTCTCTCTCTCTCTCTCTCTCTCTCTCTCTCTCTCTCTCTCTCTCTCTCTCTCTCTCTCTCTCTCTCTCTCTCTCTCTCTCTCTCTCTCTCTCTCTCTCTCTCGACACACACATTTGCACTGAACAGAGATCTAACAGACTTTACTGTAAAAGATATCAATGTCTTTCAAAAGCTTCTTTTTTTAAAAACCAAGAATACTGAAATAGAGAAAACTCATTTTATTCACACTCAAAAGCTCACACGAAAACTCAGTGAATGTTCAAAGAATAGCATTCGAACAAAGTATAATACCATTACCATTACCACCACCACTTGTAATCAACAACTAGAGCGTTAAGACGCTAGACCACCAGCCGCGCGGCAGCATTTTCGGGTCCAGTGACCTTGACTTTTGACCTAGATTTTCGAACTTGGTCTAGATATCCTTAGTACCTATCCGCAAGCAACATTTGAGTGTCCTATGGCCCTGCATTCAAACGCTATCATGTCAGGTGTTCGGCAGCATTTTTGGCTCCAGTGACCTTGACCTTTGACCTATGACTTTCATCTTTAGATTTTGCCGAGATATTCTTAGTATATTGCGCATGCAAAATTTGAGCGTCATGGGTCCCTCCGTTCAATCGTTATCGTGCCAGGTGCTCGGCAGCATTTTCGGCGCTGTGACCGTGACATTTGACCTATGACCTTCATTTTTGAACACGGTCTAGATATCTCAAGTACCTACTCGCATGCAAAATGTCAGCGTCCTATGTCCCTCCATTAGCGTGCCATTTTGGCTCCAGTGACCTTGGCCTTTGACCCGTGACTTTCATTTTCGAACTTGGCCTAGATATTCTTAGTACATATCGGCATGCAAAATGTGAGCGTTCTAGGTCCCTCCGGTCAAACGTTATCGTGCTAACATAGTCACATAGTCAGATAGTCGGCTTCAGAATGCACTGAAAACATTACCAGCTTCGCTCTCTTCGTTCGCGGCTGGGAACTAGATAAACAAGAACAACGGAAAAAAGACCACCAAGCAATCATGAAACAAATCGACGGGTTTTTTGTTGTTGTTGTTGTTGTTGTTGTTGTTGTCGTTGTTGACGTACCCTGGCTAAAAGACTCCAGGAAGCGTCCCAACAGCCGAAGCATTTGAACACTATTGAAATTCAATTCAAATTCAAGAGCACTTTATTATCGCCCAAGGAGAAATTTCGCACAGGTACCGTACAACAGATAATAATAATAATAATAATAATAATAATAATAATAATAATAATACTGAACATTTATATAGCGCTTTACTCCCTTTGCAGGGAGCTCAAAGCGCTTTACATAGACAATAAAACACAAATACGTTAACATTATACACATAAGACTCACTACAATCAAATCAAATCTACATACAATAATATTATTTCATATATATATAAGATTCAGCGTGCATAAATACAAGCACATTTTTGTATGATAAATTGTATTGCACAAATCCATCAGCTGGGGATGAGAACATTACGCGTGTGACCGTTTTTGATAACGTGGGCAGCCACACTCCGTCTTCGGGAGAGACGGTTTACAAGAATAGCCTGTGATGGATGTCATTACATCAGTCCATTACCCATACATAGATCTCGGTAAGCATGTTTAATAGGCAAACACGTCGTTACAGGGCCATTCAGAGGAGACTGGAAATGGGGTTACATTGTTCCTCCAATGCCGCGCACGTAACAGACTCCAGAGGCAGCAAAGATGTTAGAGAGAGTCAACACTACACTTCATGAAATAGAGACACGCGCGCGCGCGCTCACACACACACACACACACATACATACACACACATACACACGTGCGCGCGCTCGCACACACACACATACAGACACAGACAGACAGACACACACAAACGCACAGGCACACACTCACGCACACACGCAGACATACGCACATGCATTGGCGCACACACAGGCACATCTACATCTGTCTGCATCACGCTTAGTGGAAACAAACACACACACAACACTCACGCACACACGCACGCATACGCACATACGTGCGCATACAAGCGCTCACACACAAACAAAAGCACGCATTGCACGTACACACATGCAAACATAAAGAGAGAGAGAGAGAGAGAGAGAGAGAGAGAGAGAGAGAGAGAGAGAGAGAGAGAGAGAGAGAGAGAGAGAGAGAGAGAGAGAGAGAGAGAGAGGCAGAGAGAGAGAGACACAGAGAGAGACACACACAGAGAGAGAAACAGACAGACAGACAGAGACAAAAAAACTGATTAAAGGAATTATAACGAGTTGAAATAATGACTTCTAATCTTAAATCCGTTTGGGAGTTGGGGTGTGGTTTTTTCATCTTCTTGTTTTTGTCTTCTCTCTGTTGTGCCAAAGCCGCATCCACAAATCTTGTAAGTATAATTTATACGAACATGTGGGCCTACATTGACCGTACAGACCACTGTACCTACCCTTGACTGCTGAGGCCACTGGACATCCCTGAAAAATAACAAACAACAAAGTTGTTGTCACTTTCACAATGCTTAGGTCATTTCGATGTGGGGGTTTTACACACACACATACACACACACTTACACACACATGCGCACGCACGCACGCACACGCACGCACACACACACATAGACACGCGTGCATACACACAAACACACACATATACATACACGCGCGTGTGTGTGCGCGAGAGCGTACAATGCATAGTATGTGCATAGGCATAAAACAGAAAATAACGACCATCACAATGCGGAAGACAGACAGACAGAGAGACATAGACAGACAGACAGACAGAGACAGACAGAGACAGACAGAGAGACAAAGACAAACAACGAGAGACAGTGAGAAAGAGACAACCACACAGACAGACAATGAGAAACAGAGAGACAACGAGAGACAGAGACAGACAGACAGAGAGACAGAGAGACAGAGACAGAGAGACAGAGAGAGACATACAGAGAGACAGAGACAGAGAGACAGAGACAGAGACAGAGAGACAGAGAGACAGAGAGACAGAGAGAGACATACAGAGAGACAGAGACAGAGAGACAGAGAGACAGAGAGACAGAGAGAGACATACAGAGAGACAGAGACAGAGAGACAAGGAGAGACAGAGACAGACAGCGAGAAACAGACGGACAGACACAGTGACATAGGACGAAATGCAGACACCTACAGACCGGGATTGACATGCTGACAGATCACAGACACACACACAGACTCATCGTCGGACAGCGAAAGCGACACACACATACACACACACACACACACACACACACACACACACACACACACACACACACAGACAAAACCGAGCGAGAGACGGAGACATGGGATACACGGACTGGGACAGGTATTAGGGGTATTAGGGTATTAGGTACTTCATAGTATAGGAGGCGTCTCTGTAAAATTCGGGTTGCTCCCACCTGGAGAGCGCGTCGCAGCCAGAGGCGCGCCACCCAATTTGTGTGTGTGTATGTGCATGCGATGTTTGTGTGACT
>CM065687.1:5570471-5572971 GCA_017654935.2 Phymorhynchus buccinoides
TGGTGCTAAGAGGACAACCTTTCTGCTGTAGAAAGTCTTCTGACTCAGCTTGAACATTCACTGTGGACAACTTTGCAGGCCGACATACAGACTGAAGAGTCTTTCACGAAGACGAAACAGCTGTCTTTGCATAGGCATTGTCTATCTCCCCCAAAGTTGGGAGAAAAAGTAAATCAGCACATTTTATTTTCTTCTTTTCAGAACACACATCATAAAGTTAAAGTTAAAGTAATTGAGTTTGTTTCTTAGGTTCACAAAACATACATTGGATACGAAATGTTTCTTATCAAAGCAAATTATATATATATACATAAGTGGAAAGTTTTATGGTGTGTTTGGGTTTTTTTCTTCAATTTTTGATCGTTTATATAATATTATATATTATATAACATCCATGTGGGTTCTGTGCGCTGTTCAGGGAATGACGCAAACGCCATGGAACAGAGACCCTTATAATATATATATTATCTTGATCCTCCTGATCTCTATTATTCAGAACATGAATTTGGAACGCTTAGTGCAAACCTCCGCCAAGCAATAGCCGTTTTCCTTATTTTTGTGTGTGCTGAACTGATGTAGGAACAGTAAACAGGACCTGGGAAGTAATTCTGGACTGACCTACTTCCCTTGGACTATATAACTAAAAGGGGAATGAGAGAGAGAGAGATTGATTGATTGATTGATTGAATTTTATTTATAGAGGGTAATAGAGTAAGCAATAACATGCTTTTTTACATCCAGCCCTCTGGACAGAATACATTTATAAAAGTAGAAAATGGAAAACGAAAATAAACACATACAAAGTAATGTAAAGCATGCAAAAAACATCCCTATATTGTAACACATCAATAACAAAATCAAACCTATTATTATTAACTATACTCATTATTAACATTCAAAATGTGTGACGTAAGCGCATACACACGGGAAAATAAAACCCAATCCTACTTTTCACACTCAAAGAAGTGCACAAACATATAAAAAAAATACCTCAATCATACTTCATCATTAAAATGTACTTATTTGAAAAGAAACCCATGCACATAATAAGTCAAACATAATATTACTTTACCTACTCATCTTAACATGCACAATTTAAAATGTAAATACATGTACGTACCCATGGCAACATGAGACCTATTCCTACATTACATTATTCATTTGTAGCATAAACAAATTAAAAAGTAAACACACACTCGTAACAAAAGCAGACCAAGTCATATTGCTTGCAAGCGAATACACATTATTAAAAAATAAATACTACTCATAACGAAATCAAGCCTAAACCTACTTTCTAGTCCTCGTCTTTAACATGCACATAAGTAAAACTTAACTCATCACAAAATTAAGACTAATCCTATTTTACATACTCATAACATGTAACCTACACATTTTAAATTTAAAGCCGATACACATAATAAAATCAAGCCTAAGCCCATTTTACATACTGATCTTAAAAATACATCAAACGTAAATGTAAGCACATATACATGACAGAGTAAAACAAATCCTATTATACATACTCATTTTTAACATACACACATTTTGGAATAAACACTTATACATAGCAAAATAATACCCAATCCTATAATAATAATAGTAGCAATAATAATGATAATAATAATAATGATAATAATAATAATAATAATAATAATAATAATGAAAATAATAATAATAATAATAATTCAGAGAGAGAGAGAGAGAGAGAGAGAGAGAGAGAGAGAGAGAGAGAGAGAGAGAGAGAGAGAGAGAGAGAGAGAGAGAGAGAGAGAGAGAGAGAGAGAGAGAGAGTGCGTGTGTGTGTGCGAAGCGTAGCGATTAGATTTGCTAGTCATACTATTACAATCCACATTACAGCGACGCCTGAACAGGCCAAAAGACATTAACGTAATGAGACAAAAAGGAGGGAAAAGAGAGAAGCTCAAGTAAGTGATTGACTCTCAAATCAGACACCCATTAATTTCCTCACGTTCGTTGTCAAAGCTGTCGGGGATCCAGACCACCCACGGTGAATGAACGACTATGGCGAGAGACACGTCGATTCATTGCAACATTAGAAGGCGCTGGTACAGTGCAAACATCAACCAACAAAGAGACAAGTTCAGTTTTCATTTTGTTAAGGGCTCGTGTGGACAACATGGTGGTGACTGTACTCGGGTGTGACTAGTCAATCTCAAGGCCATTTGTGACCACGAATATAATTGTGACCCAGCACCACGAAAGGGACAACAGGCTTGGAAATGTAAAAAATCTTAATTTTTGTCAATTTTGAGTTATGAGTATTTTTCTGTTCTCTAACATCTTCTCTTTCTTATTTATAAAGGAGAATCTGTAATGTGTTTTGCAACGAGTAGGTCAATGCATTTTCTTCAGCTAGGCTAGAATTTAGACGGTGTTTCCTCAATCTGTATCTATGCAAGAAATAACTTAAAAGATTCGTCCCGTCCAGTTTGGAACGGTGATTGAAATACAACTTCTTCTAAAAGTCTTACTGTCCGCA
>CM065687.1:5577971-5582971 GCA_017654935.2 Phymorhynchus buccinoides
AAAAAACATTATCATTTTCTAGACCATTTATAGACTCTTTCCTTTTGGACTATACTATAGGGTTATGTCCCTCTGCGATTTTCTCTCGTTCTCTGTCTGACTGTTTTTCTCTCTCTCTCTCTCTCTCTTGTTAAGTGTGTGTGTATGTGTGTGTCGCGCGCGCGTGCGTGCGTGCATGTGTGTGTGTATGCGTGTGCGTGTGTGTGTGTGTGTGCATGCGTGCGCGCGTGCGCTCCGTGCTCCAACCCGCCCCCCTCTCTCTCTCTCTCTCTCTCTCTCTCTCTCTCCAGTGTCCAGTCTCTCTCTCTCTCTCTCTCTCTCTCTCTCTCTCTCTCTCTCTCTCTCTCTCTCTCTCTCTCTCTCTCTCTCTCTCTCTCTCTCTCTCTCTCTGTGCGCGTGCATAAGTGTGTGCGCGCGTGACATGGCGTGTGTATATGTGTACGTGTATGTGTGCATGTGAGTTGATCACACACACCCATTTTTTTCCATCCCTATTTAACTCCCACCGCAGAAACTGAATGAGAAACAAGCAGATTTTAACTCGATGTATTCTTTTACATTTTGGCTTGCATCTCCATCTCAATAGTTTTTGCAAAGCTTGTTTACATACGACTTTGTTTTCTTCTTCCTTTGCTTTCTGTTTTGAAACGTAAAAGCTGTCTTGAAAGGCGGGTTGAAAATAAGTCCCAATGGAACAGCATCAATATCGCAAAACAGATTATATTCGCTTCAATGTCGCTCAATATTACAGTGTTTGTTGCTCTCTCTCTCTCTCTCTCTCTCTCTCTCTCTCTCTCTCTCTCTCTCTCTCTCTCTCTCTCTCTCTCTCTCTCTCTCTCTCTCTCTCTCTCTCCCCCTCCCTGCGTGTGTGTGTGTGTGCGTGCTTGTGCGCGCGCGCGCGAGTGTTTGTTTGTGTGTATGTGTGTGAAAAGTGTGTGTGTGTGTGTGTGTGTGTGTATGTGTGTGTGTGCGTGTGCGTGTGCGTGCGCGTGTGTGCGCGTACGCGGACGTTCATGCATGGGTGTATGTTTTTGTTTGCGTAAACTAATGCATCGTGTCAGATATGTATGACATGTGAAAAGAAAAACAAAAAAGTATGACATGTGTGATGGTGCGCTAAAAAACACACGACACAAATGGATAGTGAAGAAACAACAACAAACAAACAAACAAACATAGACAGACACATACACTGACGTACGAACAAATCCACCCACCCTCTCTCTCATCTTCATTCTTTTCACTCAGTCTTCCATTTCTAACCTTTCAAAAACAAATCATCCAAAAAACTCCTGCTAATGTTCAACAATCTAAAATACTTAATCCATTTTCTAATGGCACTATTGAAAAATTGCACTTGGCTTTGACTGCCTTTAGTTCATTGACTTGTCTCGGAATAGATGATTTTCAGAAAAAAAACTAGGGGAGAGCACTTCGAGAAAATTAGAGTTGATTACCTCGACTTAATCGGTCAGAACCATAGCAACCATGGCGTTGAAGCTTGAAACCGCAGAATGCGAGTCAGCGACTTGCAAACACTTTTTAGAAAAACGAGGGGCGGCCAGTATCCACAAACTGACAGAACTGGGAAAATGTGACGTAAAATTATAAATGATATCAACTTTAGAATGACGCACGGTGTTCTAAGTGATGTAGGTCTACTCAAGCACACGAGGCGAGAGCTGGGGATCTACCTGGTGTTAGAGTAACTTCCCCTGTTTGACCGAATTGAATTAGGCAAGATCACTCTCACACACCATGAAATTACTCCCCTTAATTATTTCCGAACCATTCCTATTAAGTGTTGATTTCGCAATTACACACACAGAAAAATGTTTAAAAAGAAAAATCAAGAAAACGAAAGGAAACTAGCAAAACAAATCAAACACAGAATTTTGTTTTCCATTTACATCCCTGGATAAGGCATGTGAGACTTCGAACTCAAAACTGAAAAGAAAGAAAAGAAGAGAAAAACCAACAACAGCAAGAACAACATCAAAGAAAGAAACGCATACCAAACCATAAGAAAACAACAACACAAAAAACACAAAAATCAACCAACCACTTCGTTCAAGTCTGAAACTTAAACAATAATACTACTCACAGGTCTTCTTTTGGCTCTCTTGCCCCCCCAGCGGAAGGGGTTGTAAAACGTAGATTCTCCTAAACCGTGGACAAAATTAAAAAAGAACGAAAAAAAATAGCAGCAAAAAACACACACAAAAAACCAAGATGGCAATGCCATGTAGACGTAGTCCCAGTTACCAGCAACACACCCACACATATACCCCCCCTCACACACACACATATATATACTCCCCCTCACACACACACACACATATATACTCCCCCTCACACACATACACACACACACACACATATATATACACAAATATTGTTGGAATATTTGCTTGTTTCTTTAATTAATTGTTTACTTGTATATTTTCCTTTTCTTGTTGTGCGCGACTTTGGAATGTTTAGTTCTTTATTTTTTCTTTACATCATTTTTTATGGATGGCTTGTTGAAAAAAAGCATGTTTTTGCTTATACAATGTTCCCATCTGGAAATAAAATTTTGACTTTGACTTTGACTTTGACACACACACACACACACACACACACACACACACACACACACACACACACACACACACACACACACACACACACACACACACACACACACACACACACGTGCGCTTACTCAGTCGGATGAAAGTGGGTGCACACACTTATACGGTGGGTGCACACCCATAACACGGACCGGGATACATGTCTGCCACTCGGCGACATCTAAACCCCATGTGTCATAATTTGTGCTGCAACATCGTCTACTCTTAGCCTTACACCCCCCACAAAATTTGAAGTGATTCCATGCAGTATTTCACGATATATAAGAGGGTGAAGAAAAACGGAAACATGTCTGCCGCTCGGCGACACTATATTTCTGGGGCATAATTTATGAACCAATGTATTGTACTCTAGGTGTTACACCCTCGCACACAATTTGAACGGATTCCATCTCCTAATTCACGAGATATAGCTCAGACATGAAATATACAGCGCAAAAAAATGATATTTCGGTTTTTAAGGTCAAACTTCAAGGTCAAGGTCATCACGCCAATATTTATGCTCAGGTGTCTTCAACTGTAAAACACCAATTTTTAGATCTCAACCACTTTGAAGGTCTAAAAATGTCCTTGACCTTGACCTTGATCGATACCCCATCATCAAAATGGTCACAAGCCAATGCACCTTCAAGTTTGAAGTCTGTAAGTCCAACGGTGTAGAAGATATGTCCCCTTAAAGATTTCAGGTTGTTAAGGTCATACGTCAAGGTCAAGGTCACGACAGCGATAATGTAGGCACGTGCAGCATCTAGGCACCCTAAGGAACAATTCTGCCAGGTTTCATTAAGATTTGTTCAGAGGTTTAGGCGCTATGACGTGGACACAATTCGGTCACACAGGCGCGCACACACACACACAAACACAAAAAAAGCTTTGTCAGCTTATTCTTCAACCCTCAATACAGATGATTTTGACTTGACTTGACTTGACTTGACTTGGCTGAAACGCACAACCCTCGTCCCCATGGTAATGTAGTCCCGTTCTTATAGCACTGGGACTACAAAAACAGACCCTGAGGCGGCTGATTCAATCAATCTATCGTCTGCTCACTGAACACTCGTTTTCCTGAGTTACCTTTCCCTTGCCAAGGGAGAACACTGGCTCGACCCAGGGCAGCTGAGCAGCGGAACAGAATGAACCCGTCTCGGAAATACATCGCCCCTGTTTAGTTCATTCCCACAGGGGGGGGTGGGGGGGGGGGGGGGGGGGGTAGGTGTGTATGCGTGTGTGTGTGTGTATGCGCGCGGGAGTGTGTGCGTGCGCATGTGTGTGTGAGAGAGAGAGAAAGAGATAGAGGGGGAGGGGGGGGGGTGAGCGAGTGTGTAAAGTGTATGTGTGTGCATGTGTCAGTGCTTGCGTGAGTGACTTTATGTGTAGGTAGGTGTATGCACGTGCGCGCGTATGTGTATATAGATTTTTTAACTTGGTCAATGGCTGAGGAAGGCTTTCAGTTTCATTATCTGACAATAAAGCCGAACATTTCTTTATTTTCGCAACAAAAAGGCTTGTTGTTTTGTGTTCTTTTTTATTATGTATATAGAGAGAGAATTTTAGAAAACATTTTTGTCCCTATGTCTTTGATGTTAACATTTAAAATAAAAACCAGTTCAAATAACTTGGTGTTTGAATATGTTCTTTAAAACAAAACAAAAAATTGAAATAAAGAGTGCTAGATTAGTTTTTCCTCCTTATTAGGGAGGCAATGGCAGAACCCAGCCGAGGACAGCTGTTTCGACTCTAGGGAGTCTTCATCAGCTCAGCACTGGATGGGGTATTAACCTTTTTTTTTTCATACCTATTTATTTCCCTTTGGATACTATGTGTCCATTTGGATACTATTTCAGTTGCCGGCCCTCCCTGGTCGTGTCGCTTATTTCATCATATTTTAAATTTTGGAACATTCATATGTTCACACTTTTACTTAAGATGTTTATTATTTATATTTTACTTGAGTGCTGGTTTGGTCTTTTGGAGCCTTTTACCAATACATGTATACAGGAAGAGGCATACCATTTGTGGAACAATCTTCTTGTTGAGGGGAGAGTAGTTCCACGTTGGTAGGTTAAGACCCCATCCAGTGCCGAGCTGATGGATATATATATATATATAAACGATCAAAAATTGAAGAACAAAAAACAAACACACCATTAAACTTTCCTCTTATGTATATATATAATTTGCTTAGATAAGAAAAAATTGGTATCCAATGTATGTTTTGTGAACCTAAGATATATGTGTGTGTGTGTGTGTGTGTGTGTGTGTGTGTGTGTGTGTGTGTGTGTGTGTGTGTGTGTGTGTGTGTGTGTGTGTGTGTGAGAGAGAGAGAGAGAGAGAGAGAGAGAGAGAGAGAGAGAGAGAGAGAGAGACTGT
>CM065687.1:5585471-5627971 GCA_017654935.2 Phymorhynchus buccinoides
CGCCTAAGTAGGCGTTAAACCAACCAGAAAGAGAGGGGTTGGCCAAACTGTCGGCAAACGAAGGTGTTTCTCAGGACCGTTTTTGCCGAATTACGTGAACAGCTATGCTCCTGTGAAACGGCCCCTGGTAGAGTTGACACGCGTTTCTGAAGCGTAGTAAAGCTAGCCGCTATGTAGCGAAGCTAGGAAGGCGTCTCGTTGGACACCACTACTTCGTAGTAAAGCTAGCCGCTATGTAGCGAAGCTAGGAAGGCGTCTCGTTGGACACCACTAATTCGTAGTAAAGCTAGCCGCTATGTAGCGAAGCTAGGAAGGCGTCTCGTTGGACACCACTACTTCGTAGTAAAGCTAGCCGCTATGTAGCGAAGCTAGGAAGGCGTCTCGTTGGACACCACTACTTCGTAGTAAAGCTAGCCGCTATGTAGCGAAGCTAGGAAGGCGTCTCGTTGGACACCACTACTTCGTAGTAAAGCTAGCCGCTATGTAGCGAAGCTAGGAAGGCGTCTCGTTGGACACCACTAATTCGTAGTAAAGCTAGCCGCTATGTAGCGAAGCTAGGAAGGCGTCTCGTTGGTCACCACTACTTCGTAGTAAAGCTAGCCGCTATGTAGCGAAGCTAGGAAGGCGTCTCGTTGGACACCACTACTTCGTAGTAAAGCTAGCCGCTATGTAGCGAAGCTAGGAAGGCGTCTCGATGGACACCACTACTTCGTAGTAAAGCTAGCCGCTATGTAGCGAAGCTAGGAAGGCGTCTCGTTGGACACCACTACTTCGTAGTAAAGCTAGCGTAGTAAAGCTAGCGCTATGTAGCGAAGCTAGGAAGGCGTCTCGTTGGACACCACTACTTCGTAGTAAAGCTAGCCGCTATGTAGCGAAGCTAGGAAGGCGTCTCGTTGGACACCACTACTTCGTAGTAAAGCTAGCTGCTATGTAGCGAAGCTAGGAAGGCGTCTCGTTGGACACCACTACTTCGTAGTAAAGCTAGCCGCTATGTAGCGAAGCTAGGAAGGCGTCTCGTTGGACACCACTACTTCGTAGTAAAGCTAGCTGCTATGTAGCGAAGCTAGGAAGGCGTCTCGTTGGACACCACTACTTCGTAGTAAAGCTAGCTGCTATGTAGCGAAGCTAGGAAGGCGTCTCGTTGGACACCACTACTTCGTAGTAAAGCTAGCCGCTATGTAGCGAAGCTAGGAAGGCGTCTCGTTGGACACCACTACTTCGTACTAAAGCTAGCTGCTATGTAGCGAAGCTAGGAAGGCGTCTCGTTGGACACCACTACTTCGTAGTAAAGCTAGCCGCTATGTAGCGAAGCTAGGAAGGCGTCTCGTTGAACACCACTACTTCGTAGTAAAGCTAGCTGCTATGTAGCAAAGCTAAGAAGGCGTCTCGTTGGACACCAATACTTCGTAGTAAAGCTAGCCTCTATGTAGCGCAGCTAGGAAGGCGTCTCGTTGGACACCAATACTTCGTAGTAAAGCAAGCTGCCACACCAACACACGAAATGTGAAGCGATTCTGTCTGGCGGTTTGGGACATATTCTTGGGACAGCATTGATGAGCCAAAGCAGAAAAACGTTCAGCCACTCAGGAACTTATCTGCCGCTTGGCGATACACTTGTTATTGGCTGCATTACATAGACAAGGTTCTGTATTAGGCCTACTGCGTTATTGTTGTTATCATGTGTGTCGTTGGACACCACTACTTCGTAGTGTGTGTGTGTGTGTGGTGTGTGTGTGTGTGTGTGTGTGTGTGTGTGTGTGTGTGTGTGTGTGTGTGTGTGTGTGTGTGTGTGAGAGGAGAGAGAGAGAGAGAGAGAGAGAGAAAGAGAGTAGAAGAGAGAGAGTGATGAGCCAAAGCAGAAAAACGTTCAGCTAGCTGCTATGTAGCGAAGCTAGGAAGGCGTCTCGTTGGACACCACTAGAGCTAGCTATGTAGCGAAGCTAGGAAGGCGTCTCGTTGGACACCACTAGAGAGAAAGCTAAAAATGAGGCACACACACATAAACACACACATACATAAACACACACACACATATATAACACATATAACACACACACACACATACATAAAGAGACACACACACATACATAAACACACACTTGTATCCGCATTTCAACCCTTACTCTCTCTCTCTCTCTGTCTCTCTCTCTTTCTCTCTCTCTCTCTCTCACTCTCTCTCTCTCTCTCTCTCTCTCTCTCTCTCTCTCTCTCTCTCTCTCTCTCTCTCTCTCTCTCTCTCTCTCTCTCTCTCTCTCTCTCTCTCTCTCTCTCTCTCTCTCTCTCTCTCTCTCTCTCTCTCTCTCTCTCTCTCTCTCTCTCTCTCTCTCTCTCTCTCTCTCTCTCTCTCTCTCTCTCTCTCTCTCTCTCTCTCTCTCTCTCTCTCTCTCTCTCTCTCTCTCTCTCTCTCTCTCTCTCTCTCTCTCTCTCTCTCTCTCTCTCTCTCTCTCTCTCTCTCTCTCTCTCTCTCTCTCTCTCTCTCTCTCTCTCTCTCTCTCTCTCTCTCTCTCTCTCTCTCTCTCTCTCTCTCTCTCTCTCTCTCTCTCTCTCTCTCTCTCTCTCTCTCTTTCTCCCAGATTCCACCACCTGTTTCCTCAAGATACCCGATGTGAATGTAACTTTGCTTTTGTCCCTTTTACTTCTTGACAGGAATTTACGCGCACGCGTGCGTGTGTGTGTGTGTGTGTGTGTGTGTGTGTGTGTGTGTGTGTGTGTGTGTGTGTGTGTGTGTGTGTAAAAGAGAGAGACAGAGAGGGAGGAGGGAGGGAGGAGAGAGAAAGAGAGAGGGAGAGAGAGAGAGGGAGAGAGAGAGAGGGAGAGAGAGAGATAAAATGTGTGTGTGTGTGTGTGTGTGTGTGTGTGTGTGTGTGTGTGTGTGTGTGTGTGTGTGTGTGTGTGTGTGCGTGCGTGCGTGTGCGTGCGCGTGTGCGAGCGTGTGTGTGCGTGTGCGTGCGTGCATTTGTAACGTGCGTGCGTGTGTGTGTGCGTGCTTCTAATGGGTAACTTTAATTTCAATGTGTTTGATGTTTTTTCATGGTTATTTCATAAGTATGAATTTTGTATGTGCATGCTTTTTCACTTTCATTCTTTTTTTAAATGTTCCATTTATTGTTAATGGTGGTTATTGTTTTTTCTTCTCCTTTTTCATTTTTTATGAGGGCTGGATGTAAACAAGCCTGTATAGTGCTTAGTCTTTTCCCTCAATAAAAAAGGTTCGTTCGTTCGTTCTTTCGTTCGTTCGTTCGTTCGTTCGTTCTGTGTGACCCCGATATGTGGGCTAGGGCAACCCTGAATAATGTCCTGCCAATTTCAACCCACGTGCCAATATGTGCTGTACATTAGTGGTCACGTGCAGGACGAAAACAGCTGGAAAAGACACGCAGTATGTAGATGGTCATTTCGTTGGCTTCTTCGCTAAAAACATTTTTTAAGAAACCTGTATAGCGCATTACCTTAACGCTCAATGCGTTAAACAAAAACAATACAAAGTGAAAAACAAGGAACAAATGTGATTCACGCACGCACGCACGCACGCACGCACACGCACACGCACACGCACACACGCACACACACGCACACACACACACACAATCACACACACACGCGCGCGCGCGTGCACACATAGAATGAAGAATGAAGATTTCTTGATGAACAGTTTTGGAAATGTGTTGTTTATGTATTCTAGTTCTTCTTGAGCTGAAGGCAAATGCTCCAGACTCTCTCTCTCTCTCTCTCTCTCTCTCTCTCTCTCTCTCTCTCTCTCTCTCTCTCTCTCTCTCTCTCTCTCTCTCTCTCTCTCTCTCTCTCTCTCTCTCTCTCTCTCTCTCTCTCTCTCTCTCTCTCTCTCTCTCTCTCTGTATGTGTGAATGTGTGTATGTGTGTGTGTGTGCGTGTGCGTGAGTGCGTGCGTGCGTGCGCGCGCGCGCGTACCTGTGTGTGTGTACGTATGTGTGTGTGTGTGTGTGTGTGTGTGTGTGTGTGTGTGTGTGTGTGAGAACGCCAGTTATATGATTAATTACATCTTAATGGTAAAACAAAGCGTGATGATAGAGGAAAGAAACAACAGGTAAATTAAAATGTCACAGTTAATACAGACATGAGAAAGAAACCAGCTGCTTCAAACAAATCAAGTCGAGTAGACAGGAAAATGACTGAAATAAAAGAACAGAAGAAAATATAAGACAAATTCGACACAGTCGAGAAAAAGGAGGGAAATAATATTTAACAACAAAAAATGAGAAGAAAAGATCTCTTTCTTCCAGTCCATTTACTCTTCCATCCATCTGCCCATCCGTCCATCCATCCATTCGTCCATCCATCCATCCGTCCGTCCATCCACCCATCCATCCAACCAACCATTCATCCGTCAATCCATCCATCCATCCATCCGCCAATCCATCCATCCATCCGTCCATTCACTCATTTATGCACCAATCCAACCAGCCGCGTGCACGCATGCACGGATAGTACTACAGGCAAACCAACCAAGAAAGAGACAGAAATATATAATTAGGAAGACAGAGAAAGACACAGGCAGGCAGACAGACAAACAAAACGAAAGGCAAACAAACATGACAAACCAGACAAAAAGACAGACTAAAGATAGGCAAACGACATCTAGCAGGCAGACAGACAGGCAGACAGAGAGACAGACAGACAAACACAATAGCCTGGCAAACAGACAGAATACGGGCAGTCTAAAGACAGGTAAAAGACGGGCAAGGAGACAGACAGACAGACAGACAGGCAGACAGACAGAGATAGACCTGAACGGCTTTCGTACTCATGCAGGTTGCGTAAAATAGAAATTGGAGTGCAAAAACAAAAACAATCGGAAGCAGAGAGGGGTGGAAAAGAAAGAGTAACATAAACCTAAACGCAACAAAACAACAACAGCAAAAACCACGAACATCGAGGAAGGAAGTCACCAAGAAAAACGAATAACAATTGGGGACAAAAACTTATGTAGGAAGACGAAAAAAGCGGGGAGGGGAGAGAGAGAGAGAAAGAGAGAGAGAGAGAGAGAGAGAGAGAGAGAGAGAGAGAGAGAGAGAGAGAGAGAGAGAGAGAGAGAGAGAGACAGAGAGAGACAGAGAGACAGACAGAGACAGTCAGAGACACACAGAGAGGGAGAGAAAAAGAGAGAGTAAAAACTGGTGTGCAACCACCTCTGCGGTTGTTTGAGAATATCTCCTATGTTACAGTGATGGATTAGTGTGTGTGTGTGTGTGTGTGTGTGTGTGTGTGTGTGTGTGTGTGTGTGTGTGCGCGCGCACGCACGCGCGCGCGTGTGTGTAGGTGAGAATAATTATTAAGAGCCTTTCACAGCAACACAAATGGAAATGAAACAAGGGCATATTTTATATGGCACATATTGCGCGAGTTTGATTCATTTTAATAGCAACAAAATCAATTCACTTTAAGCTGGTATCTCAAGCCGCTTTAGCAATCGCCTTCTCTGCGTCAGTCTCCGGTTTTCCTGGACGTGGCCAAGGAGCAAGAGAAAAGGGCGCAGGGCCGATTTCAAAGGCAAGGCCAACATGAGAGTCCATGTTTGCACATGCTGGAAACCAGATATCCCTTCAGACCCCAGCAGTGCCATGACCCCCACCCACAACCCACACAATGCGTCAAACACCAGCATAGGCCACAGTCGACGGGCAAGTGTGACGCTGTAAGGGAAACTCCGTTTAGTTTTCAACAACAGTGTTAAGCTACTCTGATGGAGAACCATTTTCGCGAGGTAGGCCTGACCCAGCAGACCAACTCCAGCCAGTGTCAGAGTCAAGATGGAGACAGATCCTTGAACGTATTCACCTTGAGTCTTGTTCTTCAACAGAGCCACGAGAGGCTGGCAGAGCCCGGTGTGGCTGTGCATCTCCCAGCGGTGAGCCCAAGGTGTCAGAGGGAGTGTAGCCAGTAGCACCACCCCCAGCCAAACCAGGCAGCAGATGATCCGTGTGGATAGGGTGGGCAATTCAGCAGAGTGACGTAACTGCACACACCGGTCAAAGATTATCAGAGAGTTCAGGAAGGAAGACACATTGACTGACAAGACGAAGAGGAAACTGGCCAGCTTACAGAAAGCACTGTGTCTCCATGCCCGGTCCTCCCAAACATAGGTCCCTCGGTACACCTGATCTGTCACTGTTACTATGGCCATGTACACTCCCATCACTATGTCACAGGCTGCAACTTGGGCCACAAGCAGTTGAGAACTTGACCGTTGTGAAGCATCTTTACTTTTAACACATGAAACATGAAAAACGAAATTCACCATACCAAATGCTAAGACTGAAATGACGAGGATCATGAACAAGATCTGGTTGAGTTTGGATCCCAAGAGGGAATGGCAAGTGGATATGAGATTGGATGGTCCATGACAGTTTTTCGGGTTAAATGTCTCTGGAAGCATTTGGGGACAGCACAGATGGTAGTTGTCAGAATACATGGTTTGCATTTTTTTTAATGTTTTTAACATCTGCTTTGAAAACACTCTGAGAAGACATCCCCGTAAGTCAAGCACACTCAACACCCCGAGCTCCTGGAATTGTGTTCCAAGTATTTCGTTCAAACCACTGGAAGACAAATTGAAAACTTCTAAATTAGGAAATGATGACATATTTACATCCAGGATGGTCATGTTCACCCCTGACATATCCAACAACTTTAGCGATATCAGAGTTTGTGATAATATCGCCTGTTGAGATAATACTTTGTTTAAAGGGTTGTTAGAAAGAACAAGATACTTAAGAGATGATGACTGAGAAATGTGTTCGATCTGAATGCTGGTAATTAGGTTATCACTGACATCAAGGCTGATTAAATTCGGAAAATATGTTACGACAATTTGACTAAGATTGCACTTTCTGAGAGACAGATACACCAACATGATGTTTTGGGATAAATCATCAGGACTCATCTCGCTGCCGCCGGCATCCAGATACCGAACATCCAAGTAGTCCGATGCGTAAAAAGGTCTGCCACACGTGAAAGCAAGCCCGTGGCAAAGGCAGTGTTCAGGGCATGTCATGTGACACAGCAGCTCGTCATCTCTCTGTGGACACTGGAACCTGTCGTCACACACCTGAGAGGGGTGGAGGCAGACCTTGGAATCACGACATCGGTAATACCCTTGACACACGAAGGCATCGCAGTGTGATTCGTCCTCCTTGGTGGGGCAGTCGTTGACGCCGTTACAGAGCAGGAAGACTGGCAGGCAGTAGCCGTGGTGCGCACACTGGAAGTGGGTTTCTGGACATCCTTCCTCCTGTGTGTGATTCAGGGATGTGGGAAAGTCAGGGCCCTGAGGGTCCCCCACGTGATGGCTACAGTTGCTCTGTAAGTGAACAGACAATTAGGCCAGGCAAATAGTGACTGGTGATAGTCATGTTCTAGCCCACTATTACGAACTGTTATATCCATATGTTGAATTATTGAGTTATTCTGCCTTTATTTTACTGACATTTCTATTATTTGCAAGAATTTTGTTCATGTGCATATTCTTGGATTAGTATCATGAATTAAAAAGTTAGTATTTTGTTTCTATAATTGCAATTCAAACGCTTTGATGTTTTTCAGTAGGGTCGCGTTTCTGTGATGTTGCACCTGTCATGAATCTCTTGAGATATTAAAGTATATTGGATTTGGATTTAGATTTGGATTAAGCTGCATACAGTTATACTCATTTTGGAATTGCTTATATTAACTTAGTCAACGTCATAACAATATACAAGGGTTTTTAATGAACATTTCAAATAATCAAATGATCATAAAACTATTAACATTGTTTATTGAGAAGGAATGTAATTAAAGACTGATTTATTGTCAATGAAAATATTTTTTTTAAACACGTCATAAGTTTGAAGTTGAATGGGATGAAAGATTTTATTTTGAGAGTTCAAATTAAAAGTTCTACAACAGCAACCTAAAACAAAAAGCTCATAGCTTTTCTATTTTGAAAATACGAGAACTAAACATTGCTTGAAAGTTGCCTGGCCTTTTGCATTACATACGTCTTTCCCACATCCGTACCTTACCTCATACTGATGAACTCTGGAAAGATCAGCGGACAAGCTGAGGAGAAGAAGTCCACCATATCCATCGAGATGCAAAACAGCAGGCGGGGGCCGTCTGTAGAACATCTGGAAGGGATTGAGTTTGGGATGGCAAAGGTTAAAGATCCCCTTGCAGGAAAATTCATCCACTCTGTTCACACAGTCTTCTCGTCCGTCACACCAGTTATCCCACGGAATGCACTTGACAAAGAGCACATGAAGGGTGATTACAAAATGAATGCAAATCATTAGTCATGTGGATTATTCCTCATCAATGCTGCTAGCTTTAGTGCCATAAAAGTGATATTTATGAATGTGGAATCAAAGTGTAAAGAACACAATATTTTTGTGTATTGAATTCAAATTTTCTGGACAAAATGTTCATGGAGCATGCTGTAAAATGTTTTTGTCTCAGAATGTATATCCCTGTTCTTAATCAGAATATGTTTCATAGTTTCAGGCTGTCACTTGGAATACACGGAGGAGCCTCTTTGCACTTTACAAAATAAAGATGCAACAACTTTGTGTAGAATCAGCATAAAGGTGGTTTTCCTTTGCAGTTACCTGTGAGATTAAGGGTACAAATTCTTTATGTTGGAATAAACCTAAATCATTCTTGTCTTATTGCCACAGCTGAAAGGCTATACAACTTCGCCATGGTCTGAAGACCTGGATGGAGCTGTACCCAGCTCCAGAAGCTACTTGCACAGGGACATACATCTTACCTGGTGAGTGCGGCCACACTGCACCGTTCCTGGATCCTGGCACACAAAGGCAGCTCCAGTCCTGTGGCCCGCGTGAAACACGCAGAACTCTTCATCACTGCTATCGAAGCAGTCCTCGCTGTGGTCACACACAAGCGTGTAAGGAATATACTGCTGTTCAACTCTGCAGCCGAAAGAAGGGGGGTAGGAGTGAAGCGATGCTGAGCACGAAGTTTCTTTATCCCCTTCCCCGTTCTGCGCCCCTGGCTGGGAAACCCAGCAGTCGGTCTGAACGTCACAAGCCAGAAACGAGTGGACCACGTGCCCTTTGGGACAGAGCACCGTGCGAAGGTTTGAAGGGAATGAAATGTTGACAAGTTGAGGAAGAGCGACACTGGGGCTGGAAGATGAAGAAGAAGAAGAAGAAGAAGAAGAAGAAGAAGAAGAAGAAGAAGAAGAAGAAGAAGAAGAAGAAGGAGATGGAGTACGTGGGAACTCGCAGAGATAGCTAACGTCAAACCTTTGGTAGCGGTGCATGCAGCTGCCCAGGGTCACTCCCACGTCGCTCTGCGGGTCCATGGCAGCGCAGAAAGGTTTCTCCAGGTCACGAGACTGCAGGCGGCTCATGTGGTAAGCCATGGTGGAATCCTCCAGGACTAGTTCGTTCTGGTATCTGCACACACACAATTTGTCACGAAAGTAGGGACTATATGTCATTTCATGTCCCCCAATTTAAGGTACATTATTTATCCATTGCTATAATCATTTTGTATGAATAATTACACAATGTTCGTTTTTGTTTTTGGTTTAAATCCTTTATCCATGATAGGGGATGGCATAACATAAAACTAAGATGGACAGATAGCCAGACACAAGACAAACAGACAGAGCCTACAACAAGCTTACACGGCTGTCATATCGAGTCTGGCCAAACGTTTGCTCCCAAATGAAAAATGAAAATGCCATCAAAGCCACACTACATCCATGAGGAAACACTTCTTTATACTGAGAGAAAAGACTGAGCGAAACAATAGACAATGAGATACAGACAGAACGACCAACAGGTAGGCAGGCAGAGACATACACAATGGGCTACAATGTAGTTACACTCACTGGGCTGGTATATCGGGACCACCTGACTTCCCTCCCACAAAGAAGTGAAACCTCCTGTTTCGGGCCCACATCAGGTCTACCAGGGAATGCATCTTTCCATGTGTGTTGAAGCTGGCAAGCTGGGCTCCCATCTCTTTGCAGCCGCGACTAGCTTGTGTGTGACTATTCACCGGGCCTTTCAGCATGTAGCATCTGAACTCACAAACGTATCAAGGCCGACATGCACCAATATGCTTGTGTACGCATTTACATTGCACACATGCACACACATATAGGCATATACACGTGCATGTGCATACAATTGATTTTCAGCACCTGCTTTCAATACAACAAACTATCTAGACTACAAACTATCTGTCAGGAATACAAAAAAATATCTATCAGGAATACAATCTGGGCATCCTGGGATTTAATCGTGCTGATTATATTTGCAATACAGGCACGGATTTCACCTTGGCTTGATATTTAGTGCAGTTGGTCTGTAAAGAACGATAGCATTTGGATATTAATAACGTTCTCAAAGCAAGATTTTGTTAGGTTACACGTGTTAGGCCTCAGGTCAACATGTGACGATCGTACAATACACAGAACAACCAACCATTACTGCTGTCACTGTTAATAAATAATAATTGTACCTGTTGTTTAAAGAGAAGCCTCCATTGTGACATGGGGAATAGCGACATTGCCCCTCATCCTCATGCCCTTCACATTCCAGCTTCAAGTTGCACAGCAGATGGGGCTTGAACCTCGTCCACTCCCTCCCTGAACAGTTCCACAGTGAACTGGCCAATTGCTGTGGCCTTTGAGAAATCTAGAATCAAACCGGAATGCTCTGAACATAATCTTGAAATCTTCTGCGCCTAACAAATCTAAGAAAATGGTAAGTGAAAATTTTACAAGTTTTGCAAACACAAATCGTGTTTCACTTTCCATTCCTCCTTTTTTATGGGAAGGCAATAGAGCGACTGGGGTACTGCACTTACTTCCCTTGGGTTAGAAAGTGAAAGTAGGATGTGGGCCCGAATCGAGTGCTGACAGCAAATTTCAATGTTTTACATAAAGTGTTTCTACCCATTTCACCACGGTTGTGGTGGCGCCCTCGGAGGAGATTTTCACTCACGTTGGCTCTTTAACTAAGACATTATTGTTGTCAGTAGATGGTTTGCTGTGTATGTTAGATCAGAACAAGCTCCGCCGAGCTCCATCGAAGCGACTCAGTAGCAATGCAGTGTCACCTCTGGTGGTTGTGTTTTGAAAGCCTGACATATATTTGCTGCCTTTGGAATGCTGGTTTCTAGGTCTGTGACCTGACACGCCAGGGTGTGGCTGTGAGTTAGGACTCGAAATAAATGGCGTAGAGGCAACATCTGTATAAACCAGAAGATTGGACATAAAAACGAAATGTTGGTTTCCCTATGCTATCATCTTTGGGTTTTTTACTCTTGCCGCAGCAGAAATCAAACAATTTAGAAGATTAAAAGAAATGTAAATGCTAGTCTTGAGAATTGCAAACAATGTAGATACTTCAACTTCAATAGCTGTTGATAATATCCAAAGGTGTTTTGCATGTCTTGAGTAAGAGCTTCTTTAAAACACAATTAAAACACATACCAAAGCAAAGAGCGCAACTCATAAGAACACAACACTGCATTGCCACCCCTTCCAAATGAAAATAAAAAGTTGACAACATGTTAAGCATTCCCAACCAGAATCTTATTTATTTTAAATCTGAAATGTATGAGTATAAATTAAATACATAATACTCAAATACATATTCATATAACATATAAATTAGATTACTTGTTTCTCAGTAGATTTTAGCCTAAGAAAACAATCACCATTGTGCTAACAACACTGTCATTTTCCGGTAAGAAACAACACCACACTTACATTGTGATAAGTAAAAATCAATCTGAAACCTTTCCCACTTTTGTATTTCCTCAAATGTTTGGCACCTCCATTCACGTGTAAGACCAAGTTGGTTTCCGAAACTGTAGGCGTAGTAGGGACAACACTGGCGCATCCATCCCACACCGGACGCAATGGACCGCAAGGAAGAATGCCATGATGATCACTGCGCTTTGTGTCCATTACGCCTGTACCCTCCGCTTCCATTCGCTGGAAACGTCTGGCTTCTTGAAGGCTGTCAAAGGACCCGCTCATCGTCACATACTTCACTGGAACATCTGCAGACTTCAGTATTGATGAGGTCTGGCATTGTCCGGTGCTGTCGTTACCGTTTCCCTGGATGTGATAACCAGCGAACACACGAGGACGAATACAAAAACTGAAGTGTTTGGGGATGACCATGAAGGGCATACTGACCATGATGACGTGTCCAGCCGGTACAACTAGCAGAGCCACTTTGGTGTAACCCATTTGTAGGCCGGTTTCTGATCCAGGGTTAAAATCGTAGGTCTGCACATATCCTGAAATGTGGGATAATGTTGGGCTTATTGTGAAGTTGACCGCGAGATTCGTCAACAAAACTATTTTAAATATCTAGCATGGTCAGGATCGAAGAAGAAGGATCTGGAGGACAAAGGTCTAACAGACTAAAACTTTCTATTCTGTCTGTCACGGGCAGACCCCGTGTCTGAACGCACCCCATATTTGTCCTCTTCCAACTCTACTCCACTATAACGTCGTCTATTGGGCACCCACTATGTCTGCACTCAGCAATATGCCCCATCCCACTCCACTCACTCCCCCTACTACGTGGAGAAAAGAAAGGAAGGGTAAGATGGTTAAGAGAGCGAGTGTGTGTGTATCTGTGTGTATGTGGATTGATTAAAATTCTGATTAAAACCTTGCATGCTTTTGTCGTTTTTCTTTCCTAAGTCGTGCTTTGTGTGAAAGGAATTGTCTTCCGGCGATGCGAAGAGTTCGGATTTTAGAGTTGTTGTAGGACCCTTTTAGTCTAAATCGAATCAGTTGCGTTTTGACACTCCTTCTGAAATCGCCTTTCAGGAGAAATTGGGGGCGACCCTGGGACGAGCCACGACTCGTTTGGAATCTTTTTCTGCTGTTCAGTCAGCCTACCAGCCGTTTCAGAGGGAGAAACACCAGCCCTGCCGGTTTGGGAACTACCACCTTCGTTTGGCGTGGGAACACCAGGTCTTGGGCTATCTTCGCTGATGTTCAAGGGCCTTGGGAACGTAGTTTGTACATAGCAGCCACCGGGATTTGTGGTGAGTGTTTAGTTGTCGGTGTTTGTTAGTTTGTCTAAGAGGACTATTATCGGTTTTCGTACAGCCTCAGGTCTAGGCGGACAGTCACGTTTTAAGCTTCGCTGCCTCGTCAAAACGGTGTTCAATTTATAATTGGTTCCTGTAGTTTTCTTTCCTTTTGGTTCTAGAACGTTAGCGGTAAAAGTGTCTTCTTTTGGTTAACGATTTTGGTTCCGTTTCGCCTAATTTCGTTTCCATAGTCCGGTAGCAGTTCTCTCCCATTTCCCATATTCATTCTCGGTTCATTTGCAGGTATACTTGGTTTGGGGTTCTTCTGTGCCGGTGACGACCATTGGGGAGCTTCCTTTATTTTGTTTGTATTAATTTTAATGTTGTATTTAGTAACATTTAGATTTTATATTACAATTTTTAATCTTCCTAGCTTCTGAGTCCGAAAACGTGTCACGTGGTTGTGTAGTAGTTTGGTTTGGGAATCATTAAGTTAAATTAAATTAATTAACCAGGCTCAGAGAGGGGACTCACCGCGAGGAAGAAATGTATTTATCTTTTAAGGAACTTTGAATAAGCTCTCATTTATTTTCGTGAGCACAGTATTTGTTTTAATGAATGTTTTAATAGTTTGATGTTTATATGGTGTACCCAAAAGTGCGCACTCTTGCTTTTGTATTAATTGTTCTATTTGCAGCGCTCTAGTATGTTATTGAAATGTAAGGTTGGTGCGCAGCCTTTGGGATTTGAGGACGCAATACTGTCCCTTTTGTGTTCACTGGTTTGTTCATTGTTGTGGTGTTCAGAATTTTTGCGCAAATCATCGTGAACTGCGTTCGCCACAAGTATGAAAGAAAAGTTATATTTTCTTTTAAGCATTTATTTTTTCTGCTTCGAACATGAGTCAAAACTGTAAAAGGCCTTTATGTTCTAACTTTTCGGCAATAATTATTTTCGGAAATTCAGTTCTTTCTTTCCATTTCAAAATTGTTTCTCAATCTCATTAAATTTTTTTGGCAACAACACGCAGTTCACGAGGCGCATAGTTGGATATGATTCTGATCCCCACCGGGGTTAGTCCCTGGATTTTCTATTTCATGAAGGGGCTGAAGCTGCGAGTCCGGTTTCCAGCTGAACGACGCCTTAACTGAGGCTCACCCTGCATCCTGGACTCGAGACCCCTTGCTGTGGAGGAAGCACTAAGGACCTGTCAGCGCACCAGACCCGAAGCCCCCCCCCCCCCGCGGAAGTGTGGGCTGATCGTCAACCCAGCCCACTTCTCCTTCGTCGTCGGATCCTGCACTTCGCCCGTGGAGTTGGACTCTGGAACGTTCTTGCGCACTCGCGGTGAATGCATTTTGTTTTGTTTTTGTTGTTTAATGAGATTTCCTTTGTTAAAAGAAAAAGTAGTTCTCCATTCTTTTCTTATTTGTCTAAAAGGAATCGTTGTTGAGCCTTACTGAGGACATAAAGGCTTTACGGCTTATGTTAATTAGTTTTCAGAGTCAGTTCATTTATTTTGACTGCATTTCGAGGGATACTTGTGTTTAAAAAAAGAACGAATAGTAAAGTTTTCTTGTTGTCAATTTTATTACTTTTGTTTGGTCTGGTGTGGGTGTGTGAGTGTTTGGTTGTGCGACTCGGAGATCCGTCTACCCTTAACTGACCCCTCCCCAGCACGTACTTCCTTGCGCAAAACTGCAGGAGTATCGTGACACTGTCATTCAGTCCATATTGATCTCGGTCATCCTTTATGTGTCAGGCTTCACTAAACATTGGAGAAGGCTCAGGTCTCAGAAGGAGAGGAATGCCACACCTTAAACTCTGACATTACAAACATGTCTAACTAAAGCCCAAACCCTTTCAATGTAAAACTTTTCCTTTCTTTTCAATCAAAAACCTATTCAGCCAGAATCTTGCGACATTAGCGTGTTTGCTCCATCTGAACACTATACAGTTTTGGTTCAAAGTAAAAACTGCATTTTGTCTGGTGTTTTAATAGCTGCTAATTACAAATGTTGATAGAGGCAAGCTCTCAGTGTATTATTTGATGACGTATGTAGGGCATGTCTCAAAACAAGTGCATTCTAAGCCTCAAATTTGCAAGATTTAGCTTACACTAAATCACACTTTTCAACATACAATACACAGGCTACATACACAATTTACCTGAATACGATGACACGTGTTTTGTTTCTAACTCCACACCTCCAAAGGTGTCCATATCCTGCTTCCTTGAAGCTGGCAAAAGGCCAATGTTCAGAGACACAGTATAATACTGCCGCTGCGAGTCCTGAATATGCACTTCTATGTACAAACTCTTAGCCCCTGGTGGGTAGAAATCAGACATTGGGTCTTCCAAAAGCTCACAGCCAGTCCATAGTATCTTTTTCCATTGGCGATGTTTCCTTTGAAAAACGTTTTTACAGCTTTCAGTAAACGAATGTATCCAGACATGGTTGCTCAACGTGCAAGTCTGTCGACCCCACTGAACAAACAGCTCCTTGCCTGGTGAATTTCCTGAGACCTTGATCCAGCAAACAAAGTTTGGATAATTGTCACTCTGTGAAGGAGGTGGATGGTGACTGTACAATAGTGTGAGCCCGGAAGGCTTGAATTTGAGATCAAGGCCGTATTTCAGGCACCCTGACATATCTTCCGCTGTTATCTCGCTAGTGTTATTGCCACCTGCTTTGGTAAAATCCTTTGACTCTGGCAAAGCGGAGAAACGTTAGTCGAGGAGAGAAAGGGAATAACGAACGCAATGGAACATAAAAAGGCTAATTACTCACAGAACTAGAACCATTAATAATATCAATAATAATAGTACATTTATATAGCGCTTTACCTCAAATGAACCCAAAGCGCTTTACAATCAAATATTCATCAATAAGTAGATAACAAAAATAGTAGCAACGCATGTACAAAGCAACTCTCTGTGTGTGTGTGTCTCTCTCTCTCTCTCTCACAGACACACACACACACACACACACACACACACACACACACACACACACACACACACACACACACACACAACACACACACACACACACACACACACTCGCACACACTCACACACACTCACACACATTTATTGACATCGACTATTTATTCATCTTTCATTCAGTAAGCCATAGCAACTGAGTTGCATGGACTGACCACATACACCAACACATATACACAAACGTTAGATGATACACATACAAATACACTCACACACAGCGTATGCACGAAGAGACACACACACACATGCATACAGACACACACATACACATGCATGCACACATAACCCACAAAACCAAAACACACACAAGCACACACGCACGCATGTACGCACACATGCATGCTCACACACATACACAACACACACACATACACCACAAAACACAGTACAAACTTTTTATTCAATCTTCCCTCACGTGCACACAACGATAGACAATTGATCAAATATTTAGGGTTCAGCATGAAAAAGATGGGTTTTAAGAGAGGTTTTGAATGAGGAGACTGAGCTACCACCCTCGTCCCTCCCGTTTGGGGCAGGAAAAAACATCATTTTTAACAAGCTGTAATATGTACAGTTTTGTTAAGTATAATTTTCAGGGCTACCTCAAAGTGAATGCTACTCATTCGTTTAGAGAAGCTCAGGATACAGGGGAATTACGTACCGGTAGAATGTAGGACTAAACAAGGACAAGTACGTTCATAAAAAAAAGTCTTTAAAAAAACTGGGGTTATTGTCTTTGTAAGATAACCAGGGGTTTAATGACCAAATAATCAGATTTATTTCAAGTGAAAACAAATCTACCTCATTGTTTGACAATAACATCAAAGACAAATGTGGTGGTGGTGTGGAATGGTGCTGAGACAGACAGGAGTTAACTGGCAGGACAGACAGGAAAGCAGAAACAAACAGCAGACTGTAGACAGCAACAGGCAGTGGAGACCAGCGCATGTTCTTTCCTCTTTATTCTTTCCTCATTTCAGTGTAGGGATGACCAACGGACACTGCCATTCACACATCATGCCCTCCCTTTTATGCCCCACTAATGGGCCGCAAAGCCAGCGATGTGATGCTGCACGCAAATAGCTCCTCTCGAGTCATCTTGCGGTACATTTTGTGCTTGTTGCGGCAACTTTCACGTTGGCTGGCTCCTCGGCCGTTTTACATAACAAGACGTGTTGCATAATGGTTAAAAAGCCCACGAAACATATAATAATATGAAAATCATCAACAATCGGCACGTTTCCTTTCAAAAGAAATACTTACGATTAAACTGCGAAGCTACACTGAGTTTTAACAGGCCCAAACCATATTTGTCTACAATAACAGAATAATTGCTTCACATAGCAAATAATAAAGTACTGATAAAATAATAGAGTACACAAACTTTCCTTTACATAAATTTCAAGTATTAATTCAATCTGTAAAGTTTCCGATTTTGATCCAGAAATCTTGAAAAAAACACAGGTTGGACTTTCGTTTTCAAAGCCCCAAAATCATGGTTTGGAGCAAATCTTAACAAGGACCAACATCATTTTAGATGCATAAAACAAGTTTTGTTAGTCATTAGAATGACAATCATTAGGGTAAATCAAAATAAAATTATTTAGATTGGGAAATCAATGGTTTGATCTAGAATCGTGACAGGCGCCGAACTAGGAACAAAGAAAAGGGGCATGTATGACTGTGATAGTTTCGAGCCACTACAGGCTTCTGTGTAGAAAAATATGGGGCATGCCGTACACGAAATGAAAGGGGATAAATCATACATTTAACTTGCATAGTTCGAATTTCAAACATTTAATCAGACTTTAGATCAGATTAAGAAATGTGCGAAATGACTGGGCTGAATTTTGGATTGGTGCGATTTACTCTGACCACAAGATTTGAAAGTACAATAAATGGGGGCCTTCTAATTAATATCATTTTATGGATTTTATATTTTCTCGTCTTAGTCATATTCAACATACATCTGTATAAATTACAACTTAACCGGATTTCGAGAAAGTAAATACGAATAATAGGAATATTCGGCAAGGGAGTTAAGCAGGAAGATAACTCTGAGAGCAAAAAACTGTTGTCTGCTACAGACCAGTGTCAGCCGCTAGGCCAAAGCTTACACATAGTGATCAGAAGCACACTGCTACACAAAAATCAAGTTTGAAACGTCACGGAATGCCAGAGAAGATGTACATCAATGAGTGCAACATCCCCAAATTACAAAACTGTCATAATTAGTTGAAAGCATGTTGGATCACTGTTTGCATCCAGGTATTCAAGGCAACGCCATCTCATGCTCTGGAACAGTCTCCTGATGATTTGCTGGAAGATTAATCTTTTCCATGGCCCGCCAAATGGTGCAAGTTGAAATTGAAAAATGCCAGGGTTGGGCAGACTTTAACCCCCAAGATGACAATTCGTGTCTCCATCAGGTACATTTTGTACTTGATTGCCTTCACATCCGTAAAACTCAGATCATCTCATGGCCTGCAAGGTCATCTGAATTTCTACAATCAAATGCCGAGCATTGCTTAACGCGAAAATGTGACTCAACATGCTATTAATGTTTAGGCCTGCATGATTTTGTTTGTAACTTTGGGATCATATTGTACGCATTGACGTCCTCTTCTCTGGCAGTCAGGTGATTTTTTTAATTGATTTTTTTGGGTAGCACTATAGTGATGTTAGAAAGTCAATATCCCAGAAGCATTTTTAGTAATATACTTAGGAAATCTTTCACAGTAGCTTATATGATAATTAAGACAAGAAAGTGTTGCTTTTTCCACTGCAATACCAAAATAATGTATATTATCATGATTTTTTAAATTCTTACAGTCAAATTGTTTTTAAATGAGCACATTCAAATGTTCTTTGTTCACTTCCTTAATATTATTATTATCATACTGCTCTCACGTTACATGAAACAGCACCCAATATTTTCACTATATAGACAAAGACTGTATGTATTCTTTGGGTTATAAACAAGAATAAGAAAAAGGATCCAATATAATAAAATACACAGTACGCTGAAATGCTTATGCTGCATAAACAAGTATTTCGTTTCTTTTCATTATCAGCGAGCAATTTTCCAGCATTACGGGTTGGGTTTTGTTAATCTCCTCTCTTTTCCACAGCTAGTTGTTTGAGATGCTTCAACAGCCGCCTCTCTTTGGCCTGACGCCTCTTCTCCAGCACCACGTTCATGGTGTACAGAAATGGATTGATGGCAGAGTTGAGGGGCATCACTAGGGTGGCCATGGCCACGTTCACCTCACCAGGAATGGCCATCCCCGAGGAAGCTAAACACCCCAACAGCCCCACAGGGAACCAGCACAGAAAGTCTGTGGCAGCCACGGTTATTAAACGTCGAGCGATGCTCAGATCCTGCTGCTTCCTGTCAGAGTCCACGGAGGGGGTCATGGAGTTCTGTTTGATGGCCAGGTAGATCGCTGTCTGTCCAGCCGCTATGGCCAGGAACAGGGTCATGTTCAGGACAATCATCACCCAAAAGGCGTAACTGTGTCCGGCGAAAGTAGCGCGGGTGATGGGCAGTGGAATGCAGATACCTGTCTGGCTGTAGAATCTCCAGTGGGAGTTGCTGGGAAAGAAGGGGACGCTGAGCAATATTATGACCGCCAACCAGAAGACATAGCATACTACATGGGCAGATTTGTTTTGAAAACGCGCTCTGCTAAAAGGAAAACGGATTACCAGAAACCTGTCCAGGGTAATGAGGCAGACGATGAAGGCTGACATCTCGTTGGACATGAGTGCCAGATAGCCGGACAGTTGACACATGACACTGGACCTCCAGCTGAAATCATGGTACTGGTATGAGTTGTGATAGTATCTGTCTGCCGCACCCACGATGACCAAGTAGATTCCCATCAGACAATCAGACAGACACAGTTGTGTGACAAACACGCGATAACCAGACCCTTTTTCCAATTTGTGTGACTTCTGAGGACGTGCTCTGATGGCTAGACTACTTGTGTTGCCCAGCAACGCAAGAGCGGCAAAAATGGATAGAAACACGCGATAGACGTTTGACCGGAGAAGATCACTGCAAGAAGAAATGTCACTTACTGGAGCTTCACAGTCATTAGGGTTGAAATTGGTGGGTAAAGTTTGTAGACAACACAGCTGGAAATTGTCACCCTGCATCTTCTGCAGACTGTGCAAAGATCTGAACAACTCTGGAGAAAACTGTATGGTAGGACTTCTACGTAAATCAATTATTTCAATAGCTGGCAAAAATTCATTACGGGAATTGTACAATCGTTCTAGACCGCACCCATATAAGCTTAATTGCTGCAAGTTCGGAAATCCATTAAAGATACTCACATCTATGTGGTCTAGATCTACAAAAGACAAATCAATACTTTGCACAGTCCATAAATGCATTGATTTATTTAAACTGTTTGAAAACAAGTGTGTGACAGGATTTTGTGACAAGGAAACATGTCGCAAGTTCTGGAAACCAGCCAAGCCCCTTAAACTTACAACACTGATGTTATTGCTACTCATGTCCAGCGTCTGCAGATTCGGCAGGTAGATGGCATCTACAATGCTGAGGTGGCAATTACTCATGTTCAAAAAGACCATCATAGTGAAGGTCATGAGTTGTTCAAAGTCAACACTGGTGTGACTAACGTCCAAAGCACGGATTTGATCGAACGAAGATGGATTCGCTAAAAAATGGAGGGTGGAACATTTAAAAGCTCGGCCAAGACATAGACAACCATCGGGGCAAACCAGGTGGCACCACCATTCGTCATCATGCTGAGAGCATTGAGGAATCCGGTCACAGAGATGGTGGGAGTGCAGGCACACTGCGGACCCCCGGCATCGGTACAAGCCAGGGCAGAGCGGATCGTCACAGCCAACCTCGTCTTCCTTTCCTGGACAGTCGAAGACTCCGTTACAGCGCACAAACAGCGGCAGACAGAACCCTTCGGGTGGACACAAAAAGTGAGTGTCTGGGCAAGACCACTGGTTTTCTTCTGCAGAGCTGGATGTCATGTTTTTTGCCACGTTTTCATCACGTAATAAATAGTTGCCTAATCCATTGAAATGAATAGAGGCTGGTGGCTGAATGGGTTTTCCTAATAGAACATTATTTACATGGGTGCAGTACCGTTCGTCAAATAAGTTCAAACACCATATGACTGTATTGCAATGCTCTTTTTCTGGATAACACTGTTGGAAAAACCTCCACAATAATTAACTAATTAAATGAGCTTACGGGTAAGTGAAATTTAATTGGGATTATTATGAGGTTAGTAACAGGTAGTGGTAGTACATATTGAGTATTGTAGCCCCATGCCAGGAGATAAGCACTCAGTATTTAGCGAATTGCAAGTTCTCTAAGCCGACAAATGAGCTTACAGAGAGAGAAACCCAGGAATCATCAGAAGCAAGCAACAGGGTGGGAATGTACTACCACTACCTGTTACTAACCTCATAATAATCCCAATTAAATTTCACTTACCCATAAGCTAATTTAATTAGTTAATTATTACTCAGTTAGTAACAGCTTACGTGGTAAGTACATTTTGAGACTTTAGATATAGGCTTAGAGAACTTGCAATATAAAATTTATAAGTAGTTTAAGAACTGTTTGTTCCCCTTCTCCCAAAGATAGGTACGATGATAAGGCATAATTCATCAGTCCACACTTCAATCCTCAATTCTTGAAAAATGATGATGATAATAGCAATAATAAGGGGCTTCAGTCATACACTTCATTGTATACCGACCAACTTTGCGTTTGCATGCAATTGATATAATTTTTACTGATTACTTATGATATACAATTTTTATTTGTCATAATTTCCAGTGCTGTGCAAATTAAGAATTGAACCTATACCACAGGTGGAGCTATCGACAAAACCAGAATTATATTGCTATTGAAGCTTTTGTTGCTTCCCATTGAGACCTAATGGTCCTTGCTATCGATTCTGGCTCTGCCTTGATTCTTGCATTGCCTTTGGTATTAAACTTCAAGTTAGCTTTCCCATACATATATAAATATGTATGTTCGCTTGAGTAATTAAAGCCTTAAATTGGTTTGTTGTAAAGCACTAAAGCACTAAATTAGTTTATCACCCTGGGGTTCTGTGAGGGAATGAAACATCAGCTACAAAACCCATTTAATTACTGCCTGCCTTTCCTTAGTTGAAACATTCACACAGGTCTGTATGTAAATAATATGACAATATGGAGACAAAAACGACAGCTTGTGATTCACATAGGCAGTTTTCCTGCAGACTATCAGGGACAATTTGGGAGGAAAAGGTCTAACAAACATGGTAGTAGATTAGGTGCTAGCTGCATGGAGACCACCTCCCGAGAAAGCCTACAAATACTGCGTTATGAAGTAGCGCCCCTATAATCATTAACATAAAATATCACCTGCATCTTTGAATGTAACCTTACATTTCAACCTTGTTGCATACAAGAGGTCCGAGTTACAGTGCAATTATTGATGCAAGGTGTGCCTTAGGGCTCATCTGACCCCAGAATATTGCAAAGGACCTTCAATTGGCCTGCAAACACCCAGACGCATTACTGTTGAACATTGTGTTGTTTTTTTGTTTTGGTTTTGCCTAAATACAAGATGTGGAGCAGTTATGTTGTTGTCTCTATTAATAAAGGACATGCTTGTGTACATTGAACATTAATGATGAAAGGCTACACCTTGATGCTATGCCCAGTTAGGCACAGATACAACATAATCTCATGATGGATTATAAAACGTATGAGAGCTAAATGAGAGTACCGCATGTCAACGCATACTGCATTACATGTCATTAAGGCCAGCAGTAACATACTCTTTCTGGTTGGAAGCATCGAAGATAAGCTCAGCTAGACCTCATCAATATAGCTAGGCTTTAGGCCTCAATCAACACAGCAATAACAGTCACAATAGTATGTACATGTGCAAAAGGCCTACCCCTAGGTGAGCCTAGCCTACTAGGCCAGCGACCAGCGCTAGGTCAAGGGCCCAGCCTACTCTTAGTCTATCAGCGCACACGCATTGGAAAGGGGGGGGGGGGGTGCAAGGCCTTCAGCAGGCTAGGTAAAATATACTACTAATTTTCATAGCAATTTTACTAGTTGAGCCCGCCTGTCTCCCTTCTCCCGTTACTCAGGACTGTGTTAATTAGTCTTCAAACAAATCCTTATTTTAAGACATACAGACAAAAAGACAGGGGGGGAACGCGGAATAACACAGAATATACATTGCAGCCTAAGGCCGAATATACGATGCAGCCTAAAGCAGAAACAGTGCAAAGTGACAGTGCAGCTTAACATAGAAATATACAATGTCTCCTAATACCGAATGTACAGTGCAGCCTAAGACCGAATCTACGATGTAGCCTAATGCCGAACTGTACCATGTCGCCTAACACCGAATATACGTGTGCCTGAATGTACGATGTAGCCTAATACCGAAATGTACCATGTCGCCTAACACCGAATCTTCAGTGCATCCTAAGACCGAATCTACAGTGCAGCCTAATGCTGAAATATACCATGTCGCCTAACACCGAATATATGGTGCAGCCTAAGGCCGAATATATGATGCAAGATATGGTGATCACTGTTAGGTTGCACTGTCATATTCCATGTCAGACTGAACTTCTTTGCACTTCTTTAATTTTTTGGGTCGAGATTTTTGTGAACTTATGCTCGATTCGTCCAATACCACCACCCCCACCCCCAAGATCAAGTTAAATACTTTAAGATTACAATGGGAAAGCGGAATAACACCGAATATATGGTGCAGCCTAAGGCCGAATATACGATGCAAGATATGGTGATCACTGCTAGGTTGCACTGTCATATTCCATGTCAGACTGAACTTTATATTCGGTGTTAGGCTGCACTGTATATTCGGTGTTAGGCTGCAATGTATATTCAGTGTTATGCAGCACTAGGTATATATTCGGTTTTAGGCTACACTGCATATTCGGTCTTAGGCTGCACGGCACATTTCGATTTTAGGCTGCATTTTACATTCTGTGTTGGGCTGCACTGTATATTCGGTCTTGGGCGACATGGTAAAATTCGGTCTTAGGCTGTACTGTATATTCGGTCTTAGGCGACACGGTATAATTTTCGGGAAAATTCGATGTTAGGCGGCAATGTTACATTCGCCATGTTTTTTCGACCTTAGGCTGCATTGTAGATTCGGTGTTATTCCTGTCACCCGACAGGGGTCTACAAAGTTAGTGTAGACAACTTGACTTGGGAAAGCAATGAGCATCGTGTATCATCCACTTTAGGGGTTCCAGTTGGGATAACAATAATTGAAAGTATTGACTCTGAACAACGCATGGTAGGCGAATCGCACTCTGCTGGACCAGCAAAAGATCGGAATCCTTGACAGAGCCCCACCACGGATATAAAATATTCTACCCTGTGTGGAAAAGGCGCGAAATCTGTGGTGTGTAAAGAATAATTATTAGCCACGCCTCGTGGTACAGAGCTAGAGTTCTTCTTCGTTACACTGTCAGCCTTCAATGTACTGAATGTTCACTGCCACACTATGGTGTGTGCCGGGGTCCACCGGTTTTGTCCTTGACGGGGAGTGCCAGCCTTTAACGTGTTTAGGATAGGCTGATTTTCTCTTAATAATAAAAATAATAATAATGCTTATACAGCGTTATTAATTATTTAATAATAACGTCCGTTCAAACACAACATGGGAACTCAGCATACATTTTGTTGTTGTTGTGTGTGGTGGTAATATGGCGACTATGCACAAACTGTCGACCGCCACACTTGTCTGGCGTCTGTGTCTATGTTAATTCCGGTAATAATATTGTTAGAGTAATAGCAACATAATCTTCACATTGTTGAAGTAGGGTGCTTAATTGAAAGAAGAAGAAGAATAACATCTGGCAGGATAATATCCTCTATTCCGGTCATAAAATCCGGCGGGATTATAATTTCTGTTCCGGTAATAAAACACAGCAGGCTTATAATCTCTGTGCCGGTAATACAATTTTATTTCTGTTCCGCTAATAAAGTTCGACAAGATAATAACCTGGTTCGTAATAAAATCCGGGAGGATAATTATCTCTGTTCCGACAGGATTAAAGTGTCTTTGCTCTTGGCAATATCGGCCATCCAGACTGATCACTTTAATGTTGCAGATTTCGGGAGCAACTAAGCTCAAATAAGTTGGTGTATATTTGGAATTTTGTTTGATCAGAAGCCAACATAAAGAACATTCTTTCGAATTTTCCATATACGCTCCGGAACCTCCCTCTCATTTTGCATCAGGGCTTTGCAGTGCCAATTTATCAGTTAAGTCCATCATACTAAGATGCCAAGTCGTAGCCCAAACAAAGTGGGAGTGTCAGGAGAAAGCTGACCTTGACTGTGCTCGAACAAAGCGTTTGCAGCAAGTAGTAAGGAGCAAAAAACCAGAAGCTAGGCCTAGTGAAAAAGGGAAAATGCCTGTAGGCCCAGTGCAAATCTCGATGCTTGGAAGGGTGGTTCATATCGTGGCCGACGGTAGTATAGTCTGACAGCAATCGGCAACGCTCATACACCACAGAGAAATAATGTAAAACCGGAAAAAATACAATCTTACCTGTTTCGATGCTTGAAAAACGCAAAACAACACACACTAACACACAAACCGTAGTTAAATGTCCTCAAAAGGAAGCTTTCGGACAAATGTTATGGTATTTTTGGCTAAGGCACTAGGTCCATTTACCGCCATAATGCATGGTAATCACACTCTGTCAATTTAGCACAAAACTGCTTGCAGACCAAAGCAGACCAATATCACTCAAAGTTCTACCAACACCATTCCCAGAGCAATGGGACCAAAGATGCTACTCACACAAGCAACCAAGGCACAAACATCATCGTCAACCACAATGTCGCAGAAAACATAATTCGAGCCATTTGCCGCCAAGGGCCAGGCACAAATCAACAGAGCGGTAACACTGAGAGCGGTAACACCGGACTACAATAAAGACAACCGTGCTAAGGCAGTGGTCTCCTCGCACAAAACAGCAGCGCAAAACGCCGGTTATACTGTGATATAAATGCCAAATCTGTACAAATCAAACAGTGTGGAAACCGGATTCAAATCGCAATAGTTTGTGGCACGCGGTCTATTTTTACCACTCCCATGAGACCTCCCCTGGCTTTTAATAATTTAAATCTGTAAACCAGAATGTTACTGCACATTTCGTAACTTTTTATATCTTTTGGAAATTAAAACTATGTATCCTACTTATGCTCATCGAAAGAAGCACACTGTTGTAGTGTCTGTATTACGTATGTTTATTATTTTGTACGCTTTTAAAATACATCATTTTAAAGAGCGGCTAATTTTGAAGTGTAGCCTCGCACCGACCGACAGACCGACCGACCGACAAAGTGAGTTATAGGTTTGTGGCTTGAGCCACAAACAATAAAGACAACCATGTTAAGACACTGGTCCCCTCGCACAAAACAGCAGCGCAAAACGCCGGTTATACTGTGCGCCTATAAGTACCAAATCTCTTGTTCACATGTATGGCCCAAAAATCAACAACTGGTCGAGTAGTTTCCTCTGCCTCATCCAACTCTGCTTCTAATCCTGTTAGAAAGTTTTTGTCTTCTACTGCTAGGCCTAAGTCTAAACTTTCCTCTTCACTAGGCCTATCACCCACAATCTCACCGTCCGATGAATCAGAAAAATCTTCCCGCCTAGGTCGTTTGCTGGTAGGCACTCCCAACTGCATTCCATTCATACTCCCTAACCACTTTCTTTACTCTTAGAACTAGACTGGGTCTTTTCATGTCTCTCTTTTTGATTACGTTTTCCTTTATTTCTTCTAACACTGATGAAATCACTTCAAAGTTCAAACTGTTTCGAATATTTTGCATCCAGTTTCTGAATTTCACTTTCGTTGTTGTTTGTGTTGGTCTCTAAGCCACTATTGTCCCCCATGATAACTTTGTTTCATTAACTAAAAATAACACTGAAAATTGACTGCACTCCTATTCACACAATCAACAAATTGTTGAACAATGCCAATATATATACAGTCCTTCAGAGTAGGGGTACGGAGCTCAGCTATTCCTGAGATTTTCATAACCACAAACACAGATTCCATAATCCATGATACAAACTGCAGCAGTCATTGCACCATGCAAAATACACAAACGCAAAGGCCCCCGACGCAAAAACGCTCAAAATAAAAGTACAAAAACACAATAAAGTGCAAAAACAGCAAGCATGTTAGAGACAATGCCAAAAGGGTAATTGGTAAAACCCATAGCGCAAAAACACCCAAAACGGGGAGCTGTTTCACACGGAGAAATACAAGTCAACTGATCACTCTGGCATCAATGCTACAACTGAGTGCTTATCTCCTGGCATGGGGCTACAATACTCAAAATGTACTTACCACGTAAGCTGTTACTAACTGAGTAATAATTGTGTTTAAATACATAGAACAGCTTTGCATGTTCATATTCCATTCTTTGTTATCCCTTCGCATTGTGATTGAAAGATGTACTAAAGATATATGTAGAGTAAGACATAGAGACTGTCATGTGATCTTGTTTTCCCCAAAATATAATTATGTGTGTGAAATTCCCGTGTAAATCATACTACCCAAATCAAATTCCAAGTGCAGCCAATAGTGTGCAATACTGATCTGTGCTTTCTCGTCATACCCATATACATTATGTGAACAGTCAACTAAAATATCATTTTATGTGGTATGGCAGTAAAGCGAACCATTGTCTTTAATTGTTATCTATATGCATATTTCTAATTGTTTCCCTTAAAAAAAAAGATATTTTGTAACGTTGACAATAACTATAACTTAGAAGCCATTTAAAGTACTAACACGGTATACATGCACAACTGAATTTTTAAAATGAGCGTTATCAAGCAACATATCAGTTTTTCACAACCTGTTTACTATTGCTACATTGAAAGTACTCTAATGTTTAACACAAACGCTGTACAAAAGCATTGGCAAAGATGTATTTATTTTTTGCTTCCCACATCAAATGTCCTTATTAAACATGTTACCATGAGGCAATATTTTGCCTTGCTTGGCTAAGAAACAGGGATAGGATCAGGTTGGGGATATTTTTTACGAAATAGAAAGAACATTACTCTGAGATTGAAAGTCGAGAAGGTGAATGGGGTTTCTAAACTACACTTTTGCCAATAATTATGCCCACAAGCAAGCAATATGTTAGAAGTACCTGTTTGCTGTTGCCACACTGACGCAGCTTTTGATCAGCACAGGAGGGAAACACGCAAAAGTCTTCATCACTGCTGTCCCAACAGTCTTGACGATGGTCACACACCAAGGTGTAAGGCAAAGGGTGGGATCCGGTGCTGCACAAAAACTGCAGTGAAACCCTTGTCCACGCCAGCTGGCATCCGTCAGGAGGGAACTTATCCTGATACTCAAACTCTCGTTCCTTATCTTCACCATTCAAACAATGCGCATCTGCATCAAAAGCCAAGAAGCAGTGAGTGAAATGACCTGAACCACATACAGTGTAGTCTGCTGTTGTTTTGTTCATTGTGGGATTCCTTGGCTGAAAAAGTATCCGCTTCCGATGGTATTTCTCCCAGCGGTTCTCCGTTTCGAGTTCACATACATGAAAAATAGAAAAGCTTTCAACGTATATGTTATGATGTCGGGACAAACAGTTTTGAATGTTGACAACAGAATCTATGTCTGCTCCTATGTGCCTGGAATTGGAATTCATTTCATGGACCACGCCACAGCAGGGTCTGTAGCAGACTTTGTGGTCACGAACGAACACCCCATAGGCAATGGTCATGTCACTCCACTTCAAGATGCTACCATACCTTTGGAACAAGACGGTTTTTTCCTAGCTGTATTTTATATTTTATAAGGACTGCTCCTCTAGACATAGAACTAAACCTCTATTTCCTCTTGGGAACCTTTGTAAATATTATCCGTTTGTTTTGTTTTGTTTATTGTTCAAAAGAGATTGCACTCTGAACAAAAAATGAAATAATAAGCCTCTTTGAAATGTTAATTCAGTTCGATTGGGATATTCCTATCATATGCAACAGGCGAGCTTTTTTAATTAGTTTCTGAGATAGGACGTTTAGACGCTGCCAAACTTAGGCTTTTCTTATTTTTCTTCGATCGATCAGTTTCCTGTTAGTTATTAGTGCAGATGCATCATGCTGGGCTATGCACCTAAGTAAGAAATAATTAGGCCCAGCAGGTCTGACTTCGGCTGGACAAAATCTTTTGGAAACTGTTTCTTGAATAAAGGCAGGAGAATGGACATGAAAGGCAGAAAGCAAGCAGATGACAGTAAGCAAGAGATAGAGTGACAGATTAGTGGAAGCTACAAGCACAGAACTTCTAGAAGGTGGGGGAGCTATTTATACAAAAGACCCCCTGTATCCCCACAGGGGGAGAAAACTTAGGTCCATTAAGGCTACAACCACTGTTTGGACAACTAATGTTAACATCACCACTGTTACCACCACAAGCACTGCTACGACCACCACCACCTCTACCACCACCACCACTACTACTACTACTACTACTACTACTGCTACTACTACTACCACCACCACTACTACTACTACTACTACAAAATTATACTTCTACAACGAATAACAATAAGTACATGTTGTTATATAGTACCTTTCTTAAAAACTAGACTCAAAGCGCTCATATTCACCGATTCAGACCCAGAAGCGCTAGCGTACACAACCATTCTCCCACATTCATTCGAACATCATCTAGTTAACATGAAAGTTACAGAGAAAAAGCTCATTGAAACAAGATGAGTTTTCAGTTGGGTTTTGAAAAGTGGGAAGTGTTCATTAGTGACGGGGGTGAACGGGCAAGGAATTCCAGACAGTTGGGGCCACATAAATTGAAACTATGTTGGCTAAAATACTTTAGATTCACTCTGGGTAATTTCACCAGTTCGGCATTGGAAGGTCGGAGTGAGCGAGAAGGAGTGTAAGGGTGGAGAGCACTTGAATGGCAGGATGGAAGGGTCTTTTCAAACTATTGATACTACTGCTGCTGCTACTACTACCACTTCTACCCGCAGCACCACCGCCATTATTGCTACGCCACACCTGCTGCTGTTACATGAATTGTAAGGTTCGTCTTCTTCTTTCTATGATCGCTCAGACAGTTTCTTGTCACATAAGTGCAGATGCGCCATGCTGTCGTTATGCGCCAAACTATGACATAATTTGGCCCAGCATGCCAGTCTTCGGTTGGAGAAAAATCTTAGTGAAGTTTTTCTTGATAAAGGGCAGGAGAATGGATCATGGACCAATAAGGCAGAAAGATGGTAGATGACATTAAGCAAAAGAGGAAAGGCAGAGTCATAGAAAGTGGCAGTTAAAGCACCGAACTTCAAGAAGGTGGGGAAATTATTTGTACAAAAGACCCCCGTTACCCCCACAAAGAGGAGGGTGGGGGGCAGATTAATGTTAAGCCCTGTAGTAATTTTCTTAATAACTGAAATCCAAGGGTACCCACATGAAGGGGAAGCCGTGGATGTCTGTCTGCAGTCCGATGTGAAAGGGAAACCTTCGCTTCCTCCACAGCACCGCCAACACTCTCTCCTTCTCGCCACGCGTGTTGAAGTTAACCAGGGTGGCCCCCAAAGGAGCGCAGGTCCCGTTCGCAGACAGAGCAACATACGTGGTGTCCTTGCCCAGGACGTAGCACCTCCCGTCCACGGAGAAGCCAGACTCGGCGCAGCTGGTGTGGTTGCAGTGATCCTCGTCCTGCCCCGCGTCGCACTGGTGCCAGATGTCGCAGCTCAGGTGGGGTTCGAACTCCGGCCAGAAAGGGACCGAGCAGTTCCATAGCTCCGTGACCGTGTCTAACCTGGGCAGGGCCATAGGCTGGAGAAAAAGGAGAGAAGAACGATATGCGTCCGGGTGGAGCAAAGGCTCGGCTACACGTCAGCTAAAATCGTACCACTGTACAATACGATTCCATGACATGGTCTCGAAGCGCGAATCACATTTGTTTTTCAAGACCACATGATCGAATCCTGCCGCACAGTCGTACGATTTTAGTTGATGTGTAGCAGAGCCTTTATTGTTGTTATTCCTTGACACCAGGTGGCGTTGTATTTAGAGGCCGTTTCTAAGAGTTACGCAATGCAGATTCAAAAACCCCTCAACGCCTTGGTTCAATGCGTTTTTCAGTCGGGCCTTGAATAAAATATATTCTACTGTTAGCAAATGCATATTTTTAATTGTTTCAAAGGATGAACATTAACTTGAAATATAGAAAACGAAGGAGGTTTATATGTATGTGCTCAATCTGCAGTAACAAAAGCAAAACTGAAAAAAACCCGGAAAGAACAAAGAAAATGGAGAGGGGGTGTTAATCTGCATCTTTGCCCTCACGTCCTCTTTCTCCATGTGTCCCTACAGTTCTGCCGTGCGCGATCAAAATTTGCCTCTTATATATTTGACAAAGGGAAGGTGGGGAGACTTGTTGATTTCGTACCACCTAAGGATAGAAAATGTATATCTCAAGAGCAGATTATCCCAAAGCTACAAAACTTTCAATATGGATACTGCTGGTAGAGCACTATAACTGTATGCTTTAATTATAAAGATAAGGTTTATACTTTTGGCTAAATAAAGGGTTTTTTTTCCTTTTTCTTCAACAGGTACGAATTAAAAGACCTGTAATGTAATTCGCACCACCTAAGTATAGTTACTGATATTGGATCAGGGTGTTTGCAGCAGTAATTCAACAGTAGGATGCGCGTGACTTGGATTAAATCATAGGTCGTTCTTTCTTCTAAATATGCCAGTTCGTCTCTCGAACGTCAACGTAACTCGTATGTCATTTTCTCATGAAAAGTTGGATGTCACTTAAAACAAGCTTGCAGATGTCTTAGTGTGGCTGCACCATTCAAGAGACGTAGGAGGTACGATTCATAAGTAGCATTACAAAAAGGCAGCCCAATCATATTTGCTTGGAATATTTTCATTTGCCAAGTGGACAACAGTGACCCTAAGATTTGAAAGATTTGAAAGGCATTTCCAGTTTTAATGTTTGCATTGCCCTTGTGGGCCAGCCTTCGCGTGGCGGGGTGTTCTCGACCAAGCTGTGCCCACCCCTTTTTCTTACCTTTCCTATTTTTCTGCCTACCACATCTTTTACTGTCTCTTTTCCCCCCATAAATTCTCCCAAAACAATCTGCAGTTTTCCATTTCGTCTGATTTCTGTCTCCCCGGATCTTCAATCTGTTCTTTCATCTTTCCTTACACTGGCGTCCACACGTGAGACCTTGCGCACTTGAGTGGGCACCTGTTGTTCATTTTGCAGTGCATATGTGCATATATGGCAGTTTTTGTATATCTTTGTTTTACTAGTACTAGCAATCGCCCCGTGGCAGTTAACCCCCTGTGGCAGTTTTAACCCCGTGGCAGCTATCTCCTCCCTACACCCACCCCCTCCCCACATTTACTTGCTCGGGGACTTATCTGCCACTCAGCGACACACTTGTTTGCTATTGTGGCTTTCAACAGACAGCCAGTCTCAAACACACGAAAGTGAAACTTTCGGTTTTACATTTCCAAGAAGAAGGCAGCATTTCACCTTCCAAGAAAATGGATCACAAATGTGTAAGGTCTTTCTTTTCAGGGGGGGGGGGGGGGGGGCACATCTTGACCTATCGCAGAAAGAGTGTTTCATAATCATTTCGACTTTGACCCCGCACGCGCAGAGAGAGAGAGAGAGAGAGAGAGAGAGAGAGAGAGAGAGAGAGAGAGTAGTACTTCTTCTTCGTCTTCTAAGTTCTTGTTCTTCGGTCGTTCAGGCATGTTTCTGTCAATTACGAACGTAGATGCATCATGCTGCTGTTATGCGCCTAAGTAAGAATAATTAGGCCCAGCATGTCTGACTTCAGGTAGAGGAAATCTTTTTGAAAGTATTTGTTGAAAAAAGGCAGGAGAATTTCTGTCAATTACGAACGTAGATGCATCATGCTGCTGTTATGCACCTAAGTAAGAATAATTAGGCCCAGCATGTCTGACTTTGGCTAGAGGAAATATTTTTGAAAGTATTTCTTGAAAAAAGGCAGGAGAATGGACCAGAAAGGCAGAACGATAGTAGATAACAGCATGCAAAGGGAAAAGGCAGAATCAAAGAGACTGACAGATTAGAGGTAGTTATAAGCACATAACTTCCAGAAGGTGGGGGAACTATTTGTACGGAAGACCCCCCCCCCCCTCCCAGTATCCCTAGGGGGGGGAAGCTTGCTGCGTTCTACTCCCACCCCCACCCCCACCCACACCCCAGTCAGTTTCTCTCTCTCTCTCTCTCTCTCTCTCTCTCTCTCTCTCTCTCTCTCTCTCTCTCTCTCTCTCTCTCTCTCTCTATCTCCACTGTCTGTATAAAAATAGCTGCAGCGCGCTCGTGGCTGGGAGGCAAGCAAAGAGCCAAAGACATTGAAAAGAAAAGACTAACATCTGGTCCCTTTTCCCTATTTTTATGAGTAGTGAGGACAGAAACACTGGTTGTGTCCCTTTTAAACATCTTTATGACATAACACGTCGATAGGCCAGTTGAATTCTCCGTTCAAATTCCAATCTGAGTTTTTGCATAGCCGCCACTGTGAACTACCCCACTAACGATAACTCTATCAGCCAGGCTCGCCGTAACTCTTAAGTAGTCCATCTTCCCCTTTTAGAGTTTTTGGTTATGTGTGAAGTGTTGGTTGAAATTAGCGTCCTGCAAAATAAATCGGTTTATAGCGCGTGTTTATGAACGGATGGTGTTGAAATTTTGCACGACGATAGTCACTATCCCTGGTCACGCATGTTCCAAATCTCGAGTCAATGTCGGTTCTGGTTACGCCGCGGTTTGTGAAAACGTGAAGCAGCCTGTCGGCGCCCGTATCTCCGGCATTTCTGAATCGATTCGCTTCCGGTTTGGCACACGGATAGTCCCCGGCCCCGGTCATCTTCCTGCCAAATTCGAAGGCAATCGGCCTAGAAACGCCGCAGCTACGGGCGCTAAGAGGCCGGCGGATGTGCGTTTCGCGCATTTGCGAAACCGCGCAAATGACACGGCCGCCTCGGTTGCCGTTGCCATCGCCCCGTTAGGGCTCACAGCAAATTTGAAGCGATTCGGTCGAAAAACGGCGGAGTTATAAGGCCCGTTTTGTGTTTCAGACACACAGACACACACACACACACACACACACACACACGCACGGACACACACGGACACACACACGGACAGTTGGCTTTTTACTATATGATGTGTTTGTTATCCTTTTGCACTGCTTTTTGTTAAAACCTGGATCCGATAAATAGAGTAGAGTGGCTCAACGTTTCCAGCACTGTGTGGAATTATGTGCGATAGGGTGCAATGATGGAGGTGTCATGTTATGAATTGCACTGTATGTTTTGTTGTTTACAGGTTGTTGAACGTTGGTATAATACATTGATGAGTGTTTTGTAATAAATGGCCGAACTTTACGCAGTGACAGTCCTGAGATGACCATAGCTGTTGACGGGACTATAATGGAAAAAATATAATAAATAAATGTTTGCATTGGTTGGGGGACTATGCGATTGTTATAACTTATGTTTTGTTTGTTCTTTGCGAACTACAGCAGGAAACTGTGCACAGATTTGGCAAAGTGGTAGCGTATTTAGCTGGTGTGTCTCGTCAAGTAACCACTATCATCCTATTGACCTTGACCTTTGACCTTCAAAATGTCAACATCTTGTCTTTGCAATGTCTTGTGAACCCCTCCACAGAATTACTTCTTCATTTTTTACAGTGGGAATAGCAGAGGCTTGTATGTTTTGTTGACTAATGATCAACTTAGCTCGCCAATTTCACCGCCAGGTGGCGACCAACTCAATAGGGGCTTATTCTCGTGATATCCTTAGTTGGGAATAAAGAGAGAGAGAGAGAGAGAGAGAGAGAGAGAGAGAGAGAGAGAGAGAGAGAGAGAGAGAGAGAGAGAGAGAGAATTGAATTGAATTGAATTGAATGGATTTTATTTTTAGAGGGTAATAGAATAAGCAATAACATGCTTTTTTGCATTCAGCCCTCTGGGGAAAAATATAAAAGTAGAAATGAACAAGGGCATCGCCGAGCGGCAGATATGTCCTTTGCTGGTTATGCCCTGTACATGCCCCGCCCTGTACCTCCCTTCCCCCTTCACATCTTCGGTCCCCGTCCTCCTTGTGACCGTTGGGTGATGCACCTACACACCCTTGACTGGGTGCAAATCGTTTTCCGGGATGCACACCCTTAGTTGGTGGGGTGCACACCCTTAACACTGAGACATGTCTGCCACTCGGCGACATTTAAGCCCCACGTGGCACATTTTGTGCTAGGATGTCTTTTACTTTTAGTATTAGACCCCCTCCTTTACCGGAATGTACACCCTTAATAAGTGGGGTGTACACCCTTAATGGGTGTATTAGGGGTGTACACCCTTAACTCGGAGACATGTCTGCCATTCGGCGACATTAAAATCCCACGTGACATAATTTGTACTGCAATGTCTTCTACTCTTCTTTTTACACCCCTCCCCCTCCCCCTCTCCCCCACCCAACAAAATTTGGAGTGATTCTATACAGTATATCACGAGATATAGGAGGGTGAAGAAAAACGGAAACATATCTGCCGCTCGGCGACATTCTATTTCCGAGAGCTAATTTATGTACGAATGTGTTATACTCTTAGTGTCACATCCTGACACAAAATTGGAAGGGATTCTGTGTTCTAGTTCACGAGATACAGCTTGAACAAGAAATATATTGCGCAAAGAAGGAAATTTCAGTGTTCAAGGTCACACTTCAAGGTCAAGGTCAGCATGGCGATAATTTATGCTCGGATGTTTTCTACTCTAGGTTATACAGTACCACACACAATCTGAAGCGCTTCTGTCAAGTAAAAATGTGGAAAATATGGCTTAAAACCCCATTTTTAGACCCCTACCACTTTCAAGGCCTACCGATCTCCCGGACCTTGACCTTGACCTTGATCGGTATGCCATCATCAGAACGGGCATAAGCCAAAGTACCTACATGCCACATTTGAAGACTCTAAGCCCAACGGTGTGGCAGTTATGGCCCCTTAAAAGATGTTCGGTTTTCAAGGTCATACACCAAGGTCAAGATCAGGACGGCGCGGATGCCTTCCGCTCATGGTGACACGCCACCACACAAAATTTGAAGCGATTCGGTCAAGCGGTTCGGGAGATATCCTTGGGACAGACAGAAGGAAAAAAACAAAAAAAAAGGAACGAAAATAGACTCCTTTGCAATCGTAGATCGGCAAAGAAGAAAAAGGAAAATGAGCACAGACAAAATACTCTCTAGTTGTAACAAATGTTGTGCATTGCAAAACAGCCTACAAAACAGTTTGAGCAAAGTATTCTGAGTTGCATCATAACAGCGTCGCTATAGTTTGAGCAAAACATCTAGCATTGCATGCACAACAGCCTACGTACATTCGAAGCAAAGGTTTGTGCATGGCAAAGTAACCTAAATATAATATTAGCAAAATATTGTGCATTGCAAAACAGCCTACATGCAGTTTGAGCAAAATACCGTGCATTGCTAAACAGCCTACATACAGTTCGAGCAAAATGTGGTACATTGCAAAACAGCCTACATAATTATAGTTTTAGCAAAATGTTGTGCGTTGCAAAACAGCCTAAATACAGTTTGAACAAAATGTTGTGGGTGCGAAACAGGAAACAGTCATCAGTTGCTTGTTCCATTTCTATACCAATAGTTCCACTTCAATCATTTTGAACATGGCATAAAAATACAACGGCAGAAAAGACTATAAACTTGTCGAAGTTTCATGTTCTAAGTTCATTCCACACCAATAGATAGCGCAACATAAGTTTCCGTGCAGAATGCGTCTTTGTGTTGCATCTTAGAGTGCGAACACTTAAGAAACGCTCCACACAGAAATACCAATCTTCCTCTTGGTTTTTTATTCAAAGACAAAACATCCGTTTTGGGCTCACTCGTATCAACGAAGTGAGTCTATGTTCTCATGCTTCTTCGGTGTCCCCGGGTGTACGTGTATCTGTGTGTCTGTGATAACTATAACATTTGCTTTTTCTCGGGATCTAATAGGCGTCCATCAATCAAATTTTGCACACATATAGATGTTTATGCAAGCTTTCAAAAACATCATATTCATATTAAAATTAATCAAAGACCTTGACCTTTGACCTTTAACATGTACGTTTTGTCTTGGCAATATATTGCACATTTCCGCAGTTATGGTCCTCAAATTTGGCATGTTGGTGTATTACCTCAAGGTGATATGGTATGCTGGGTGAATATTACCCTATTGCCTTAACCTCGACCTTTGACCTTCAACATCGTCAATTATTTGTTTGGGACATATCTGTTACATCCGGCCAGATACAATCCCCAAATTTGGCAAGTAGGTAGACCATGGAATATTAGTTATTTTGATTTGGGCAAGGTACATGACTTTTGGGCTCTAGAGAAGCGTGTTCTTTAGCTAACGAGAGCCTTAGCTCGAGTTATCTAATGAACACAGCTTCCAGAGAGCCCAACAGTCATGTACCACCCAAATCCAAATAACATATATGTACTGATCTGCTTTGATCAATTTCAGAGTTTAAATAGCTGAAACGAGTGAAAACAAACACAGTAGCTATGTCCCAGTAGATCTAAAGAAATCCGACTGCTGCACACAATTCGACGCTCAATTTATTCATGTGCAGATGACATAGTCCTATAGGCTATGAAGTCTAAACGTGATTTTCATACATATTTTCAAACGAAGTTCATGCATTAATCATTACCTGAACAAAATTCTGAAAGATGCAAACATTCACTGAATTAGAATCACCACTTGTGCATGGAAAACAAGAAACCAGTTCCTTAAACTGGACTAGTCCAATAATAAAGGAGAGTCGTGTGATCTCAATAAGAACAAAATAATAAATTTGCTAGTTCTTCAAGAATATGTTTGACCTAAAAGTGCAGTGTTTAAAATAATAACGTAATAGACGCAATGTTTCCATCCATCAGTTTGTTTTTAGGACTTACAATAAAGTTCTGATTTCCCCCAGGAATGATAGGGCCTACTCTGTCTGTCTCACTCTCTGTCCCTGTCTCTCTGTTTCACTCTCTGTCTCTCTCTGTAGCCTCTCTCTCTCTGTCTGTTTTCCTGTCTGTCTGTCTCTCTCTCCCCCCCCCCCCTCTCTTCTTCTGCATTTCCAGGCCATAGGACCATAATGGGTTAACTGCGTAGGGCCTACGTATCTGTGCGGTTTTCAGATTTCACTGGTCTCCCCGCTGCATTCATCTGACATTCCGATTTCAAAGGACTCTCTCTCTCTCTCTCTCTCTCTCTCTCTCTCTCTCTCTCTCTCTCTCTCTCTCTCTCTCTCTCTCTCCCTCCCTCCCTCTCTCTCTCTCTCTCTCCCTCTCTCTCTCTCTCTCTCTCTCTCTGCACCAACTTGTAACCTCCCCCACCCGAATCACCCCCACCTCCTCCACCCTCCTTGACCATATTCTTAAAAATACATGCTTGGTATCAAACGTTAGAACTTTAAATAAAAGTATTAGCGACCATTTCCCCATTTGTTGCACTTATCTATTCAAGCCTCCAAAACAGCAAAATAAGGGACACACTACTATTCATTACAGATCGTTTAAACATTTCAGTCAAAACGACTACTTTTACGACCTTAATGTAGCTAATTTTAATAACATTTTGAATTATACTGACCCTGCGAGTGCTCTAGATGCCTTTTATAATACGCTTCTCCCAATAGTGAACAAGCACGCACCGCTTCGCAGGAAAAGAGTTAAACAACCTTCTCTCCCTGGTTGGCTCACACCTGACATACAGGGGTCCATGAAAGAGAGGGATATACTAAAGAAGGAGAGAGATCAGTTACAAAAACAAACATTACCTAAAAAGAACGCAGATAATGCGCAACTCTCCGATTCTGCCAAAGAGAAACACAAGCTTGACAGAGAAAAGAAGGAGACTGAATACAAGAAACAACGCAATAAAGTAGTTGACCTTATTGAAGTGTCAAAGCGAAACTACTTTAATAAAATGTTAGCCACAAACAAAGATACGGCTTCATTATGGCGAGCAATAAATACTTTCAGTAACAAGAACTGCACTAAACGAAACCACAGCTACACCTGGTCTCCTAACTCATTCAACGAGCACTTCCTCAACTTAGCAAGTTCAACAATGCAGTCTGACACCTTATGCCCTAATAAATACACGGTCCCCTCATTGCTCCAAACCTTTTGCGAGGAGAGAACAAACCAACACTCCTCCTTTCAGATACCTTTACTAGCAGTTCATGAAGTAGGAGCTCTTATTACTAGTTTAAGGAATAAAAAATCAATGGGACCTGACACGTTAAACGCCTCTCTTTTAAAACTTTCTCTTCCATACATTGTCGAACCCCTTACATATAAAATTATATATAATTTGTGCATAGACCTAAGAACAATACCCTCTGCCCTAAAAACAGCTAAAGTTATCCCAATACCCAAAACAAACGATAATTCTGACATAAGCATCTTTAGACCTATTTCACTTCTGTCAGTGCTATCAAAACCCCTAGAAAAGCACGTCCACAGTCACCTATCTAAATATCTAGAAAACTTCAACCTCCTTCACCCCCTTCAGTCTGGCTTTCGTAATCACCATTCTTGTCACACAGCTCTTGTCCGTTTGTGTGATTCTTGGCTCTCAGCAATAAACAAACATCAGTTAACTGGTTCCGTCTTTCTTGATCTAAGAAAAGCCTTCGACCTTGTCGACCACACAATACTTCTCAACAAATTATCACACTATCTCAGAAACCAGCACTCCCTAACATTCCTTTCATCATATCTGGATAATAGAACGCAATACGTTTTTTGTAATGGCGAGTCCTCTTCTACAGGCAAGGTGAAATGTGGTGTACCCCAGGGATCTGTCCTCGGTCCATTACTGTTCTGTATTTTCATTAACGATCTTCCATTGTCTATATCCAACCCAAATGTTTCATGCGATCTTTTTGCAGATGACTCCTCCCTGCATTCCAGTTCGGAAGATGTAACTGTCATCCAAAACTCTCTTCAGTCAGGCTTACATGATGTATCTAAATGGTGCAAGGATAATTCTATGTTAATTCATCCCAAGAAAACAAAGTGCATGGTTGTAACCTCCCGTCAAAAGCATCAACTAACACACCATTCCCTTAACCTAACTATTGATGGCAACGATATCGAACAAGTCCATGAACATCGAGTTCTAGGCGTCATACTTGATGACAAACTCAACTGGCAATCACATATAAATCACGTTAGAAATAAACTAGCACGCAACCTATTCCTTCTCAAACGACTTCAATCCTATCTAGACCTAGACGCACGTAAAATGTTTTTCTATGGCCACTGCCTCTCGCACATCAACTATGCATCCACTCTATGGTCCTATGCTGCTAAAAAAAACACCTAAAAAAACTAGCATCGCTCCACAGAAGAGCGATCAACTTAATCCTGCCAGATCCGTCTCTGTCAACTTCAGAAAAGTTTCATAATCTTGAAATTTTGCCACTTGAACACCAGTTACAGTACAACACATCTGTCCTAATGTATAAAGTCCACAGTAACTTGACACCCCAATACCTAGAAAATCTCTTAACTCCTTCCACATGTAGTTATCGTTCTGATAAATATGTTCTTCCACGCACCCGCATTGACCTTTACAAAACAAGCTTTTCCTTTTCAGGGCCATATGCTTGGAACTCACTGCCTTCAGATGTAAAGGCATTTTCGTCAGTATCAAATTTCAAATCTAACTTACGGGGGCATCTCCTTAATCCCATCCATTAAAACTTTACTATCACTTAATGCACCACACACGAGTCATTTTTGTCTGTTTAGACTAATGCTGTCATTTTGTTTCTCTGATTATGTTTGCTTGGTGTGTTTTTTTCTTTTTTTGTTTGACATTAGGCTACTTGTGTCATTATGCTTTTTATGATTACTTTTACTTTTTATTTGATTTACATTAGCCTACTTGTGTTATTATGATGCTATGATTATTATTATTATTATTATTATTATTATTAGTAGTAGTAGTAGTAGTAGTAGTAGTAGTAGTAGTAGTAGTAGTAGTAGTAGTAGTAGTAGAAGTAAATTGTGGTGGAAGTCATTTTTTTTCTTTCTTCATTTATGTTTTGTTTGGTCGGTTGGTTTCTGTTTTGCTTGTTCTTATTACTGATGGTGATGTTCTGCGTACCGTGTTATTGCTACATTACTGTGGCACTCTAGTTGTAATAGTAGTGGTAGTGGTAGTAGTAGTGATGGTGATGGAGGTAGTAATAGTAATTGTAGTAGTAGTAGTAGTAGTAGTAGTAGTAGTAGTAGTAGTAGTAGTAGTAGTAGTAGTAGTGGTGTGTGTGGTGATGGTGGTGGTGATGGTGGAAGTAATAGTAATAGTTGGTGAAGACGGGGTAGAGGGTCCATGGGCGGGTGGAGGGCCCGTGCCGGTTGTCTCATGGAGTGGGGCGGGTTTCGGTCGGGTTTGTCCATGAGACGAATGCTAAACATTTACACTTGTCTCATGGGCAGAATGTGACCGAGATTTGCTTTGTTTTGTGGCATAGTTGGAGTGGGCTCTAGGCGAAATTAAGCTTGACCTTGTTTTGTTATATATATTAGGTTTTTATGTCGATCTAACATGATTTGAGGGTGCTGAATCCAAATCCGTTGGAGGCCAAGTTGTAAATGTTGGGCATTTTGAGTTATGACGTCATATTCAAAATGGCCGCCATGGGACTCTAGAGAACTGTAAAAACATGCACTTAACATAATTATTTTGTATCTAATGCTTTCTTTTGTAAGAAAAATAGTATTATTTGCTGAAATGATTCAAACTATGTGAATTATATCCTATTTTAGTACTTATTAGCCCCCAGCCACTCTGCGGAGAGGGCTATCACAATCTTTCGTGTCCTTTCATTTGCCTGGCAATTATCTTAAGAACCATGTCACAGGATCACTTCGAATTTGTGTGCTACTATTTTAATGAAACTGATGTGCCCCTCAGTATGCCTTGTTGACCTTGACCTTTGACCTTGAGAATGTGATTTTATTGTATTAACTATACTTTTTCAACTTTTGCGGCACTGCTGTCGTAAAATAAGTATGTGGGTTTTTTTTCTAAGCTAAGGTGTATAGAGGATTTTTGAATTACTGATACCTATTTTATGTCTAAACCTTTCATCTTAAATGCTTGACCTTGAATTTGCACAGAATATTTCAACTTTTTGTTTTAATATATTTTAAATCTCTGCAGTAACGGTATCATAATTGGTACATTAGCCTATGGTTATATAGATGCTAACCAAAGTACCGATGACATCTCTAACCTTC
>CM065687.1:5632971-5660471 GCA_017654935.2 Phymorhynchus buccinoides
GAAAACGTCACTTTAATTTTATTATGATTTAGAACATGGATTAGTGCCTACTGATTTGATGGGGGGGGGGGGGGGGGGGGGGGGAGTTAACCATTAAGCTTAATATATCGACTAAAGTATTTACCGAAATTTTATAATGAACAATAATTGTACACTAACATTACTTAGTGCTACATATATAGTGTTGGTGTTAATTTGCGTCGGTCAGAGACCTGCCATTCGAGCACAATACGCAAGCCATCATCGGAAGTAATATTCATGGCGTCAGTACGTTCCTAGTTCTGTTTGAATTCATGAGTAGTATAAACAAACATAACTTTAAGACGTACACGTACACGTTATGTATTACTGATAGCTTCATTAAATTGCGCGCATGCACGTGCGTGCGCACGCACACGCACGCACACACACACACACACACACACACACACACACATTCTTTAACACACATAAACACACACACACACACTTGACACACACTGCTTTGTCAGCTTATTCTTTAACCCCTCGCATAAAGATAATTCTGACTTGACTTCACACGCACATACACACACACGCACGCACACGCGCACACGCACACGCACGCACACGCACACACACACACACACACACACACCACCACCACACACACCCACACCACACACCACCACACCACACCACCACACCACACACACCACACCACACCACTAACCGAATGGAAACTAAACCGCAGTCGGAACCCAACAGCGAACATGGAACGCTGACAAAACATGAGGCAGTCTTGGAAGACCATCTCCAGCGTTCCCTGTCTGGTCCAAGGCAGCAGCCTGGCTTGGGTGATGGCCTTGAATTGGTGCACGCCTTTGAAGACCAGGGTGGTCCTGGACGTGCGGATGGTCAGGGAGGCTTCGTGGGGAACCAGGATCTCCTGCAGGCTGACCATGGTGCTGTGCCCGTGAGGTACGACCAGCACGGTTCTGGAAATCAGGTTTACGGGTACGTACCTTTCCGCGTACCCGGGGCTTTGAACCGTACCTGAGGGAAAGGTTTGTGGAGGTAAAGATGGGGGAGGGAGAGGGGAGGGAGAGAGGGGGGGGGGCGAGAGACAGAGCCAGACAGACAGACATACACAGAAGGATCGAGAGACAAAGAGAGAGGGGAGAGAGAGACACACACAGACTGTGCGAGAGACAGCCAGAGAGAGAGGGAGAAGGGGAGAGAGACAGACATAAAGGGGGAGAGAGAGACAGAGAGAGAAAGAGGCAGGCAGACAGACTCAGAGGGATCGAGAGACAAAGAGAGAGGGAGAGAGAGACACACACAGAGAGACTGCCATAAACACAAGCAGAGAGAGAGAGGGCGGGGGAGTGGAGAGAGAGAAAGACTGACAGAGAGGGAGAGGGGGAGAGAGAGTCAGGCAGAAAAAAAAGGAGAGAGACAGAGAGAGAGAGAAACAGAATGAAGGAGAGACAGACAGATAGGCAGACAATGAGACAGAGAGAGAGAGAGAGAGAGAGAGAGAGAGAGAGAGAGAGAGAGAGAGAGAGAGAGAGAGAGGGAGAGAGGGAGAGAGACAGAGATAGAGACAGGGACAGACAGAGAGAGTATGCGAATGTGAATATAAACGTGAATGTTTTATTCAAAAGGCCTTGGTCATATTTTTAAGGGGAGGTGTGTGTGATCATTCAAGCGAGACATTCATCTAATTTGTCAGTCTATATCTGAGCTTAGAGATAGAGAGAGAGAGAGAGAGAGAGAGAGAGAGAGAGAGAGAGAGAGAGAGAGAGAGAGAGAGATGAGAGAGAGAGAGAGAGAGAGAGAGAGAGAGAGAGGAGAGAGAGAGAGAGAGAGAGAGAGAGAGAGAGAGAGAGAGAGAGAGAGAGAGAGAGAGAGAGAGAGAGACCCTCCCTACATTTCTCAGCTCTCCCCGCATTTTCACATTTGCCTTTCTTACCAAACATTAAGCTGTATTTTATAAACCTCTTCAGTTAATTATCTTTGTTGAATAATTAATCGCAGTCATGATAAAGGCCATTATCTAATAGGACCCCCCCTCCCCCCCCCCCCCCTGCCCCCCTCCCCCCCCCCTGCCCCCCCCCCCCCCCTATGTAGTGTAGTACACTAACAGCCGCGGACATTTGTCACAGTCCTGGTTCATTGCCCGTCTTGCCTTTATCTTCCTATTATTGAATGAATGTGTTTTAATTATGTAAATTGATGAAGATTAGTGTTCAATCCATAGAGGATGAAGTACTCAAAACAGTAAGAAAGGCAAGAACGGAAAATGGAAACAACCGATGGGGGGGGGGGGGGGGGCGCATCTTTACCTTTACCCAAAAAAACTTTATTACATAATGATTAAGATTTTGGGCCGGGCCCATTCTTCGAATCTGTCCTTGGGACGAAAACTACACTAATACAAGACAATTAGGTAACAGATATAAGCATGTATGATGAAGCAAAGCGTCAAATGAAAGAACAATGGAAAATGTAAGCAGCATTAATATTTAAGCATGTGTACTACTACTACTACTACTACTACTACTAGGGGAAGACGGGGTAAAAAGCGCATGGGCGGGTAAGAAGCCCAGCATCTCATAATATTTCAGTCAAATTTGCCCATGAATGCTAGACTAACTATGGGCAAAATACTGAAATTTGCTATTTCATACTAACTACTGGGCTTACCCGCTGCGCTGCTACTACTGCTGCTGGCTGCTGCTGCTGCTGCTGCTGCTGCTGCTACTACTACTACTACTACTACTACTACTACTACTACTGCTGCTGCTGCTGCTGCTGCTGCTGCTGCTACTACTACTACTGCTGCTGCTGCTGCTGCTGCTGCTGCTGCTGCTGCTGCTGCTGCTACTGCTGCTACTACTACTACTACTACTACTACTACTACTATTACAAGTCATCTACTATAGCTACTACTACTATCTTTTATAAACAGGGAGAGAAACAGACTGAGTGCATACCACACAGTTCCACGGGTTATAAGGCAGAGCGATGTGATAGTCTGTGGGGGTTCGGTAGACTTTGGCAAATCGTGGAAAGTGGATGGATGGATGCACTTTGAGGCTGTCGGGTTTCCGTGACCTGAATCATTCGCCAATGGAGCTTAACTGGATAAACCTGTTGTAGCAGGAAGTGTGCTTTCAAGTCCAGCATCTGTCAGCGACTATACAGGTGCATAAAGAGAGAGAGAGAGAGAGAGAGAGAGAGAGAGAGCTTATGAAGCTTAGAAAAGATAGAGAGAAGAGAGAGAAGGAGAGAGAGAGAGAGCGAGCTTCTGAAGCTTAGAAAAATATCTTAAAAGTTTAGGGGTTTTAAGGTTTTATCTTTAAAGTTTGTTCATAATGGAGATCAGGGGTATTGTGGTATGCACTCAATAATAAGGGGGGGGGGGGGAGGGGGGGGGGGGGGGGGGTTGTTGTTGGAATTACCTTCCGTTGCAGAAAGACGATGCAATTCTAACGGTTTGGTAGATCTCGAACTGATGGTCAGGGAGAAACGATTGTGGAAAATGGTATTTTTCATGTGGATGACAAGCAACAGTTCCCCCGTTTCTCCGTAGTAAAATCTACCCACGGATGCCTCACAGACGTTGAACAGAAACTTAAACCTGGGTTCGCGCCCAGTGGCAGTGTCCAGTTCGTACACACAAACGCTTTCATGAACGCTCGGACATTCTCTGTGCCCGACTCTCAAAATGCTGCCTTGCTCTCTCGGAGAACTCCACTGGAGCCAGCAGTATAAATTAACGCGTTTCGATTCGCCATGCCGCTCCAGATACTGACGGAGTTGAAAAGTAATGTGATCCGCCACCACCCTCTCGGAGCCGTTCCGGTTCAAACAGTTCCACGGGTTATAAAGGGTGTGATAGAGCCTGGGGGGTTCAGTAGGCTTTGGCAAATCGTGAAGAGAGGAGGGATGGACGCACTTTGAGGCTGTCGGGTTTCCCTGACCTGAACCATTCGCCGATGCAGCTGGACTGGCTAAACCTGTTGTAGCAGGAAGTGTGCTTTCAAGTCCAGCATCTATCAGCGAATATACAAGTGCATTAATTGGATGTTAATCGACCGAGTCCGATTATGACACACAGAGAGAAGAGAAGATGACCACTGTTTGGGGGTGGGGGGTGGGGTGAGGGTGGGCTGGTATGGTAAGATCAGGCAAAAATCAACCCCTCCTCCCCACAAGCAAAACATATTTTTTTCTCTTCTCTTTGAAACTACATATTTTTTGTATTAAATATAAATGACAGAGGCCCAGCCATACTACGATATATTCAGTTTAAAATTTGAAACAAATGATTTGCAGACAAGAGGCTAAAAAAAGGCCTCTTTGAAAGGTAAAGGTGTCCCGTACCATTGGCCGTAAAGGTAAATGGTGTAGAGAAGCCTTGCCCATACACATCCTCGTTCTTTTGAATCTTTTGGACAAAAGGAGCTAAGACCTAAAGGTCTCGTGGGCTAAAGAAAATGATCTGTCGAGAGGCCAAATTTAAGCCGTGTACCACGCCAAAGTACAAATAACTAATATTGGGAACAGCTGGTACGGCATTCATGAGTACGTCTTAAACAGTTAACACGGGTAGTAACACGCTACACGGGTAGAAACATTTTATGCTGAAAATTAGCGTAAACAGCCAGCCAGTCGTTTTGGGCAGTTTCTATCTAATTCACATGTTCCTACTTAAAATGTTACCTTTCGCGTCGTATCCCAATCGTATTGGCAGGTTCTTCTAATGTGCATGTTACTACTCGTGTTGACTGTTTCACTCATCATTACCACACCTGGTGTTCGGAAAACACACCCACCCAACACACCCCCACGCACCCCCCCCCCCCCCCCCCACCACACCACACACACACACACCCCACCCCACCTCCAAGACCAACTAATAGCCAGTGGAAATGCTTTGCTAATTTGAAATCATAATCCTAGGGAAACAGTACTGTCCTAAGACCCTGTTTGCACATTTTTGTGCCAACGATACATTCAAGATAATAATGGTATACTGTGTATAATAATCAATAGCATTCAAAACAATAGAAAAAACAACAAGTGGGTAAACTGTGGTGTATATTTATTAGGCAAATAGTCCACTACTGTCCTTTGACGATGCCTGTCTCCATTTCTGTGACTCTGTCATTGGTCTGGTCATGTGATTGGTGACACGTTTGTACAAAAAACACTAATTGCTCATTTCTCATGATTTCCCCATGATGGCTGATCCTGAATGTGTCTTCGATAGCTTAACATTTTTATTTCTTTGTTTCGGTAATACTGTATATCGTCTTGTAACTCAAAGGATTCTGATCAAACGTTGTGGACATCCATGGATTTATAGACGTATAAGAATATACATGATGTTTTTATTAATTAGAGTTATAATTTCATGCACAGTATTTTTTTTAAACAGTTTTTGATATTGCCAATATTTGTTGGCTTCGATGCATCTGTCTATTTTGTGTTATGAACGTAGTAGTAGTAGTAGTAGTAGTAGTAGTAGTAGTAGTAGTAGTAGTAGTAGTAGTAGTAGTAGCAGTAGTAGTAGTAGTAGTAGTGGTAGGGACAAAATAAGCTGTTAAGTTTTTTATATAGTCCCATCGTATACATAAAGTATTACAACGAAAATGTTGTCAAGGTGTATTACGGTCAATTTTCCTAATTTAAAAAAAATCAATTGTCAAAGCTTCTAAACATATTCAAATATTGTGGAGAATCATGCGCAAATCGATTTTGCAACTACAAATCTAAATCATCATTATATTAAAAGGTAACTGTCCGTCCGTCCGTGTGTGTGTGTGTGTGTGTGTGTGTGTGAAACACAGAACAGGCCTTATAACTCCGCCGTTTTTCGACCGAATCGCTTCAAATTTGCTATCAGCCCTAACGTGGCGATGGCAACGGCATCCAAGGCGGTCGTGTCATTTGCGCGGTTTGGCAAATGCGCGAAACGCGTATCCACCGGCCTCTCGGCGCCAGTATCTTTGGTATTTCTAGACGGATTGCCTTCACGTTTGGCAGGTAGACGGCTGGGGACAGTGACTATCTGTGTGCCAAATTGAAAGCGAATCGATTTATAAATGCGCGCGTTATGCGCCACTTCACCATTTCACAAACCGCGGCGAAACGAGAGCGGACATTGACTCGAAATTTCGACCGTGCATGACCAGGGTTAGTGACTATCCTGGTGCAAAATTTTAACAGCATCCATTCATAAACGCGCGCGATATGAGCCAATGTACATTTGCACGGACCCGGCATTTCAAGCCGTCCACAACAAACACTTCACACAGAAATAACTCAGTACTGTGCGCGCGCGGGCAAGAAAAGGGTTGGAGAGCGGAGATTACTTTAGTGAGGTATAATATCGCGCTATTCACCGAGTGAGAGCGGAGATTACTTTACCGCACGCGCGAGCTGTCACCAATTATTTTACAGAGAGAGAGAGAGAGAGAATGCCGACCTCTCAGCACCAGTACTCAGCATTACTGGTACTTGGCATTACCGGTACTAGGCGTTACTGGTACACGGAGTTGCGCTAGTAATCATAAAATCACTAGGCTTTAGTGTCATTTTTCCTGTTTTAGAGACAGTTTCGAATACTGTTATTGATTTTAATAACACTGGACTTTTATATAGGCCTACACCATGCTTATGTCATGGGAAAATTTGGAATCCGGGAAAAATCGGAATTTTCCGGGGAAAATCGGAATTCGGAATCTTCCCGGGAAAATTCCGATTTTTCCCAAGGCTGGGAAGATTCCCAAGCAAGTAGCTGCATGCCATAGAAAACGATTCAGTTACAATTCAAAAGCATTTAGAGTCCAAATTATTTTGTAGTGATCACAATGCACTTAACACAAATACATTAGGAATTCCTGCACAAACATACCTAATTATCAATGATGGATTTGTACCTAATAATGTTGAATATTCCACATCAAATACAGCTAAGAAAGAGATGTTTTATTGGTAACTTACTGTATGAAATATAAATAGTGTATCAATTATATCAGATTTTTGCGATACCTTTCCATGACAAGTTCTTTGCAGGTGTTCCATAAACTTTTGTGAAGGCGTGTGAGTGTTTAATTTGATAGCAAAAAGGACAGGACTTGAAAATCGTGCGAGGGCACATCTATTCATATACCTCGCTGCCTGTAGATGTCTGTCTGACCGGTTCATCTGTACTGTATGAATATGAGTCACAATGTTGTGTTGCTTCGCTTCACACTACGAGACAATAAAAACATCTCTCTCTCTCTCTCTCTCTCTCTCTCTCTCTCTCTCTCTCCTCTCTCTCTCTCTCTCTCTCTCTCTCTTATATTAGTTATAGGTCGTGCGCGCGCGAGCGCGTGTGTTATGTGTGTGTGTGCACATGCGTGAGTGCGTGCATGTGTGTGTGTGTGTAAGTGTGTGCGCTTGTGTGCACGTGCGTAAGTGCGTATGGTTGTGTCTAAGCTTATATGTATAACATGTGTTATGATTTATGTTTTATATTGTTTGGATTTTGTTATATTTGACTGTTATATACAGCATTATGAATCATTTGGATATTATTGTTTATTATCATTGTTATAATTATTATCATATAATTAATACTTTTGTTTGTTAATATTCCTGTCGTCATTCTTGATGATGTATTGCTTACTCAGTTCATCCACATTCAACATTTCAAGTTTCAAGTTTTCCTCTGTCACACACAATTCATGTAACTTCGATGTAAGCTTGGAAAAAATCGGAATTTTCCCGGGAAAAATCAGAATTCTGAATTTTAGTGAGACGGAAATCCGGGAAAATTCAGAATTCCGGGATTCCAAATTTTCCCGTGAACTTATTCCGAATTTTCCCAAACTCGGGATAATTCGGAATTATCCCGGGAAAATCTCGGAATTTTCTGGCTCGGATTCCAGATTTTCCCGTGACACTTACATGCGTAAATATGTTTAAAATAATAAAGACACACGCTCTCTCTCTCTCTCTCTCTCTCTCTCTCTCTCTCTCTCTCTCACATGACTGTGCGACATATCAAATTGCAGTAATGTTGGTAATAGTTCTTGCTGAGTATTCCGATTTTTAAAAAAAATGTTTTTGTTGTTGTTGACTTGCATGGCTGCGGTAAATTGTAGTCACGTTTATAATACTTCTGGCTGAGTGTATTCCGATTTTTTTAAATTGTTGTTGATTTTTTGCTCTTGTTGTTCCCTTGCATCATCAAGCATGCCCATATCTATTTGCCTAATTGTTTTGTACTAGTCTAGTGGTCGTCCCAAGGACAGGTTGGAAGAATAGGCTTGGCCTAAAACCTTAATGCTTATGTAATAAAGTTTTTCAGTAGGTAGACTCGCACCTACCTCTCTCTCTCTCTCTTCTTTCTCTCTCTCTCTCTCTCTCTCTCTCTCTCTCTCTCTCTCTCTCTCTCTCTCTCTCTCTCTCTCTCTCTCTCTCTCTCTCTCCCGCTCTCTAGTGCACACGTGTGCGTGCACGGACACACAGTTACATCAGCACATGCATAGACAGACAAGCCTCGTAGTGCATAATTATGCACAGTCACATGTACGTAAGCATACGCATAAACGATAAAAGGTCAACAGAAAACCCCCACAGCAACAAACACGTTCATGCACTCGTATGCCGATGCAAAGAAGAACAAAGAATCTATTGTTAAAAGACCTAAGAAATAGTCGTACAAGATTTTTTAAGAAAACGTTGTGTATATAAGGATACAACTTAAAGAAATTGGTTTTTAAAAAAAAGCTATTCAAATAAACAGCTAGGTCTATGGTGCGGCCTTTCTTGCTTTGCATTTTCTTGAAACAATAGATGCCTTGTAGTAAGAATAGAGATGCTGTTAATGGTCTTATTGTTCTTCTCAGGGTGTAAAATAAAAGCATGCACGGTATTTGCTTACTTTACCTTATATGAATACAAAGTAATTCGTTCGTTCGTTCGTTCGTTCGTTCGCGTTCTCTCTCTCTCTCTCTCTCTCTCTCTCTCTCTCTCTCTCTCTCTCTCTCTCTCTCTCTCTCTCTCTCTCTCTCCCTCTCCCTCTCTCTCTCTCTCTCTCTCCTCTCTCTCCCTCTCTTTTCCTCTCCCTCCCCCATCTGGCCAGCATCCACAACGGACGTGTTACTCGGGCATGCACAATTTTGAATTATTTTATTAGTTTCTTCAGCGTGTGAAAATGTGTAAATTTGCATGTAGGTGCCTCTTGGTAATGTGACTGTGCTGCTGAATTTGTGAAGTCTATCTCGCTGTGGTGCCTGAAATATTTATTTATTTTTAAATTTTCAGTGTGTATAAATTCTTTAAAGACAGTGGTAAAACTTTGCTAGTCGTGTGTTGTGTGCTGTGTTGCCATGACGACGACTGACCGTCTAATTCATCCAACTGGGGGATGGCCTCAAGTGGTCATCAAGTGGATTTTATTGGTGGAGAGTACCTCTCCTTGTACTGATTGAAGTAAACTCCAACCAGCCTTAACGACGCCTGCGGTTACTTGACCCACTAATCCTACTGACACCCCCCCCCCCCCCCCCCCCCCCCCCCTCTGACTCCCTACTCGTATTCAATGCAGCTAACATAGGCTGTTTGTAATTACAATGTATATGTTTTGGGTCACAAAATTGAAAATGTAAACACGCTCCATCATGAAGCCAGGGATAATAATCTGATATTGATTGATACTGCCGACCCTCTCAAAAACAAGTTTACATGTTCCCGCTTAGAACGTGGCCATTGGAGACAATGCCGGCATTTCAGTCTTACGTGTGATAGCCTACCACCCGACTATAGTGCTCTTACAGAAACCAGAGACTTCAATGAGTGCGTCCTCGAAACAGAAGAAAATACCCCCATCGATCTATTCTCACCTCTCCCTCCTAACTTATCCCAAACGGTGATACGTGTTTCATACCAAGAACATCAGCTATTAGTCTTAACTCTATATACCAGACATAATGAAGATGAAGGAACTGTGCTTCTACAGGTCTTTGACTGCCCTTCATTTGGTGTTTATATAGTACAACATATCAGTGGTTCAGTGGCACATATCTCAAATCAGGACAGTGATGCCATAGATACCAACGCCTTATACGACCTCCTTAGACTTATTCCATTCACCCAGTTTGACACTCCCCCACCCTCCCCCAGTCCCTCACCCCCCAGTGTCAGTACCGAAATGGACCCCCAGCAGGATGACCACACCCAACTAAAGGAAACCGCCGTTGACAGTACAAGTGTGCGACTGGCATACCTAAGAAGATCATCTAACAGGTTTGTGCGTCGCCCCAGGAAATCTCACACTTCCCTTAATGTTCTCCGATCAGTGCGATCACTAAAGGAGGATGTTGTAAACAACGTGTGTACTTTAAACACAATGGAAGAATACACCAATGAACTAGTTCTGGATGCAAAACAACAGATAATGAATCAACTTAAAACTGACATTAGTAATACTTTTTCCAGAACAGAAGATGCATACGAAGACCTATGTAACAAATTTAGCAAGATCGAACAAGATAACCACAAACTAAAATCTGAACTTTGGGATTTGAAGAAGACTTTCAACGACAAATTGATCAAATTTCAAAATACGAACAAAACACTCAAGTCAGATATTGAACAACAAAAGAATATCATCAACTGCCTACAACAGCTGGCCTCCTTCCCTCCCCTTGCTTTCCTCCCATTACCCACTCGCCAAGCCGCCAAGTCCCCCACCCACCCTCTTCAGCAGTGAAGGGGACAAACCAGGCCCAGTCACCGTCTCCACAAACCAATGCGGCGAAGACGGTGTTATTCAATGGTTATACCTTTTTTGTTATATGGTTGTGAAATTTGGGGATATGAAAATGTTGATATGTTAGAAAAGTTACAGTTACGTTTCTTAAAATATTTGTTTAGAGTAAATAAAACTACAATGACTTCTATGATTTATGGTGAAACTGGAATGTATCCTCTGTCTTTACTTGTTAAAACAAGAATGATAAGGTTCTGGGCTGATTTGGTTAATAATGATTCTAAAAAATATTCTAGCAAATTGTATAATATTTTACATGAACTGTATGTAAAGGGTCTTTTTGCTTCACCGTGGCTTGATTATGTTAAAAGTATTTTAATTGAAACTGGTTTTGATTGTGTTTGGGAATCCGAATCATTCTCGAGTAAAAGTAACTTATGCAAGTGTGTTAAACAAGAATTACAAAATAACTGTATTCGTGACTGGAATATTCTCTTGAGAACAGTAGTAAATGCTTATTTTATCAAATGTTTAAGCCAGACTTTGGAAAGGGAAGATTACATTTCAACCTTACCAGATGTTTATGTTATATCTTTATTCAAGTTTTGATGCAGCAATCATAAATTGCCTATTGAAGTTGGAAGACATTATAATGTTCCAAGATAATTACGTATTTGTCGTAATTGCGAAATTGGCGAGATAGGAGACAAATGTCATTGTATAATGGAATGTCCAAAATACAATGAACTTCGTGAAAAATATGTTCCTAAGAAATTTCTGAAACCCAAATCCCTTTTCAATTTCTGTAGCATGTTTCAAAAAGGACGACGTATATGCTTAGATTTAAGTAAATTTCTAAACTTTGGAAAGATAGTTTCAAAGAGTGTTTCTTTCACTGCTCACCAAAAACTGACATTTCGTTGTTACTTTTGAATTTGTTGCGGTTTTGATTGAGTTTTGTGTTTTTGTTATACTGTTTTTGTATCCTCCATGCTCCAAAAGGGGTCAAAGGATTGAAATTCTTGAATCTTGAATCTACAGGTCAACAAACAAGCCATCAACCCGCCCAGTCTGCTGTCTATCCTATGGCAGCCCCTCCATCCAGCTACTCCTCCCCCACCCTCCAGGATCAGCAACGCCGAGTCCAACAGACAACCCCCACTCCTACCCAGGGTCACTCAGCTTCACCCCCAATCATCTAAATCCCAACGAGGTCCCTCAAGTATCCCCGGCAACAGCCCTCAGCTCAAACCATGCTGACTCTCCCCCTCAACCTTCCACCCTCCTCCACCCAAACAAACTGCCCCCATGCCACCCGCTTCCTCATCAGCCGCTTTTCCAGTCTACTCTGTCTCTGTGTCCAACCGTTTTGAAGCACCCCCACCTGCTTCCCAGTTCCAAAGAATCCCCATCATTGTAGGCAGACAACAATCCCCTCCCCCCTCCCCCCTTCAGTGCCTACAACAAGAAACCATAGAGAAATACACTGACTGTTTGTTTGTTGGGGACTACACCCTCCAACATCTCAACACCCAGAAGATGAACACAGGGCAATTTGCGTCCACACAAAAAGTCTGTGTTCCAGCCCTGACAGTTGTCGACCTACAGCTCCGGATTGACTCCCTTCTTCCCAACCCCCCAAATTACCCACTTTGTCATTCACACTGGTGTGAATGATTGCAAAGGGGGAGTGATCACAGCTGAACACTGGAGGGCGCTGCTCTCCAAGTGCCGTTCCGCTTTCCCCTCTGCCACCATTGTAATGTCCTCCATTGTTCCCGCTTTCGGCAAGCACCTAATGAACCCGTCCATCACCCAGTCAAACCATCACCTGGCCTCTGTTTGTGCCGAGGTGCAGGCCATATACAACGACCACGCAGAGTCCTTCATAGCAAATAGTAAAGCGCCCCAAAAGGACATGACTTTTTGTATGCCTCCACCCTGGTCATCAGTCACAAAGGTCTTCTCAAACTAGCCCGTAATATCAAGTATCTGGGTAAACCTCCACCCTTTAACTTTTGGGCCACAGCAGAAAGCGCTAAACTTCCATCAAACCAGCCCGTTTTATATCCAAATCACCCCACCTGGTCTATACCCCCTTCACGACACCCACCAACTATTCACATTACTACCAAGAAGGCTCAACGCCACAACACCAGCCTGTGTCACACTCAACTGCTCACCAGCCCTACTATAGCTCCACGCCCACACCCCACATCCTCTCATGGCTACCCGTCCTTCCATCCCAGTGTACCACCCCCCTCAGTGCCACCCTCGGCCATAGGATGTTATCTGTGTGTGTACATGGTCAGCGCCATAATGTCTGGCAACACTTCTTTCGGCTCTACTCCTTCAGACCACTTAGCGACAGTGGCCCAACCAGGGCCTGTGTTTATTTTCTTTCTTCCGTGGTATGTACTTACTACTTCTGTGTCAATAATTCCTTTGATGGTTTTACGACAAATAAAAGAGTTTGAGTTTGAGTTTGAGTTTTACACAGGCCCTGGGCCCAACAGTCAGTTTCCACTGGCCCTCCTCCCCCCTCCCCCATTGACCATATGGAGGCAATCGCACAAGCTGTCCCCTCTTGCAGTCGGCCTTTCCTCAATGTAACTGTAAATTTGACCACCACCACCTTCTTCTTCATCATCCACTCCTCTCCCAATCCCCTAGCCCCTGCAAGAGATTGTGCATGTAATGTGTGTGTGTGTGCGTTCTTTGCACTGGCTTCCTGTCGCAGACAGAATTGAGTATAAATTAAACACACTTTGCTATAAATCTATTCATAAAGCTGCTCCATCTTACCTCTGTGACAATATTTCCATCTATACGCCAGCTCGCACTTTACGTTCAGTTTCTGACCCTCTTTCTCTCCAGATCCCTAGGTAAAAGCTTTCAACTGTTGGTCGGCGCTCTTTTGCTGTCTCAGGACCGACCTCCTGGAACAAACTTCCTCTCTCCCTCCGTCAGCGACCGACTCTCTCTGCTTTCAAAGCTAACCTCAAAACCCACCTGTTCCCCCGTCATTAAAGCTCCTCTCTCTTTATCTTCTCTCTCTTGCCATTAGGTCTGTTTCTGCTATATTCCATTTATGTTATCTGTGTGTGTTCGCGTTGTATTGCGTTTGTGTTTGAATGCGCTTTGAATGCTAACGTGTGTGTGCGCTTTGATTTGATTTATATCAAGATTCAGCGCCGTATAAATACTGTATGTTGTTGTTGTTGTTGTTGTTGTTGTTGTTGTTGTTGTTGTTGTTGTTGTGTGTGTGTGTGTGTGTGTGTGTGTGTGTGTGTGTGTGTGTGTGTGTGTGTGTGTGTGTGTGTGTGTGTGTGTATGTGTGTGTGTGTGTGTGTGTGTGTGTGTGTGTGTGTGTGTGTGTGTGTGTCATACCAGTCCCAACCCAATCGACTCCCATTTTTGCTTAAAACTATTATAACGTACAAATTGCAGTTTGTTGTTGTTGTATAAAAGGTTTATTAATAATAATAATACATAGTATTTACAGCGCCTTTCTTTAGAATTAAACCAATTAAACGCATTATTGCGTGATGCCTTTCTTTAGAGGTATTAAACTCAATTAAACGCATTAGCCCTTGACGTGATGCTTTCATATGTTTGCTTCATTGATATATGTTTGCCATATTAGTGTATGCATGCTTTAAAAATACGTTGCCTTCTTGATATGTCTTGTTTGATGTTGCTTATTGATATAATGACATGTTTACGCTTTATTGACATAACTTGATTTAATGACATATATGTTTGCATTATTGATATGGTTGCATTAATGACATTGCTTAATTGATGATTTGTTTAAATTATATATGTTTGCCTTATGAATTGTTTTCTTTAGCGAACCATTTGCTTTCAGTTTCATTCATATTTAACCACATATGAACGACTTCACTTGTTTGTGGCTCAGAAATCTGACCAATACTCCCCGCGCGCGCGCGCGCGCGCGCGCGCGCGCGCGCGTGTGTGTGTGTGTGTGTGTGTGTGTGTGTGTGTGTGTGTGTGTGTGTGTGTGTGTGTGTGTGTGTGTGTGTGTGTGTGTGTGTGTGTGTGTGCGTGCGTGCGTGTGCGTGCGTGCGTGCGTGTGCGCGTGTGCGCGCGTGTGCGTGCGTGTGCGTGCGCGTGTGTGGGTTTGTGGGTTTGTGTGTCATACATATGCGTTTCGTACATGTAAGAATATGCGTTTATATATTTTATACTAGGTTCTATAAACCTTGCTTATCCCTGGACGATATGCGTGTCGACATGCTGTTCTTATTGTGTGCTACAGAACTGTGTGGACTCTACTTCGGCTACTGCGTCTTCGGTGTGATTATAAACAGTGTTTTTATATAGATAATTTTCACGGGATAATTCCGAATTGTCCCGAGTTAGGGAAAATTCGGAATCTTCCCGGGAAAATTTGGAATTCTGATTTTTCCCGGATTGGTCTCAGTAAAATTCAGAATTCTGATTTTTCCAGGGAAAATTCCGAATTTTCCCAAGCTTACATCGAAGTTACAAGAATTGTGTGTGACACAGAAAAACTTAAACTTAAAATGTTGAATGTGGATGAACTGAACAAGCATTACATCATCGAGAATGACGACAGGAATATAAACAAACAAAAGTAATAATTATATGATAATAATTATAATAATGATAATAAACAATAATATCCAAATGATTCATAATGCTGTATGTAACAGTCAAATGTAACAAGATCCAAACAATATAAAACATAAATCAGAACACATGTTATAAATATAATCTTACATCCAACCATACGCACTTACGCACGTGCACACAGACGCTCACACACGCACACACGCACACATGCACGCACTCACGCATGCGTACACACGTACGCACGCGCGCGCCCCCAATGACTAATATAAGAGAGAGAGAGAGAGAGAGAGAGAGAGAGAGAGAGAGAGAGAGAGAGAGAGAGAGAGACCCAAGGCCAAAGAAGGTCAAATTTCTAGGGGTTATCTTGACTTCTCGTCTAAATTGGTCTTCGCATATCCAACATCTTTGCAAAAAAGCCACTAAAGCAGTAAATGTTTTCAGAATTATTTCAACCCAATCATGGGCACAGAATACTAAATTTGTAGCCTATTTAACACAAGCTTTAGTTCGCAGCCGCCTAATTTATGGCATGGAGGTTTTCCATAACATTTCTGAACAATTATTACATCTACAAACCAAAGAACTTAACGCCCTTACATCTGCTCTCAGATTACAAAAATTTGCAAACAACAAACTTGCTTACGGTTCCGTGGGGTGGCTTCCCCTTGACCACCTCATGAAGCTAAGCACAACATCATTTATTACCAGACTTTTCGCAACCAACCAATTTACAACTGAATATTTTTTGATAGAATTTGAAGATCCTTTCTTCAATAACTTAACCCACCAGCGACAGAAACCATTGAAGTCAAAACATATACGCAGTTTGCTAGATTACTCCCAGGAAATGCTTTCAACGGCAGGCCTGGGACTAGAACACATAGAAATCCACACAGAACATCCAATACCACATTGGCAGTGGGAATCTGCAAACTTTGATATTTCCTTACATCAGTTATATTCTAAATCACATCAACCCAACCTACTTTTGGTAGCAGCCAAAGAAAAACGTTCTGACATTCAACATCAACTTTTGGTTTATACAGATGGTTCAAAGATTTCTTACCTACAAATTGGCTGTGACTTCACCATTCCAGCCTTAAGAATTACAAAAACATTTTGTTTAAATTCTAAAATTTCCATCTTTAGTGCAGAACTCTGGGCTATTTAGGAAGCCTGTTCCTTCATTAATAACTTTCCAAATCCGCCTCTTAAATTCACAATTCTCACAGACTCCTTGTCATCAATACAAGCTCTACAAGGAAACACTAAAAACAGATCCAGTATTATACAAGAAATTCAAAATTTAATAAACCAAATCATAATAAGAGGTATTGATTTATCCATCACATGGATTCCTTCCCACCTCGGCCTGCGAGGTAACGACCTAGCAGATAGAGCAGCCAAATTGGCAGCTGAAAATAATATAGGTCAAATTATTAATATAAAGTTATCCCTATCAGAAATATAAAAACAAACTGAAACATACTTCATACCAGAGGTGGGCTGTGGAGTTGGACGCCCACTCCTGGCATATTAAATTCATTAGAGGACTATTTCCACCTACCTCATACAAAATCAAATGTAGAATTCTCAGATTCTACACAGATTCATTTTGTTGTAAATTTAAGGATACTCGCTGCCAGTGTGGAGAGATCTTTAATCAAAAACACCTCTTTGAACCTTGTAATCATATAAAAGCAGAATTATTGCCTTTTACAGACAAACTTAAATTAAATAATATTAGTTACAATGAAAAAAAACATTTTTATAAAACATCATGCATTGGGCTGGGCCCCCATTGTTTGGCTCGCTGAGACTGTTGGCCGGACGTCATTTAATCATTTAATTTAGTTAATAAATTTAACCCGAATTAAGTGCAGTAGGGACTCGGTGTTTGGGTCGGATCGGCATCCTCCCCCTCTCCAGCTCCGTCCCATCTTGCCCGTTTTTAACAAAGCAAACATACTACATCCAGCTTCATATGCAGACTCACACTTCCTACGTCAATTTTTCTTTTAGTCCCTCCCCCGGAGGTGGATATCAGGTGCGACCCATACACCGAGTCTTGGTAGTTACTAAGCATTGTTTTACAATAAAACTTTAGCAGGGCCTTTCAGGATGGCGACAGAAGGGTATCTCTTGCCATCCTGAGCTGTCTCCCCTATTGGCGACTCGCCCGAGGTAACACCCCTAATCTAAGGGAATCCTTAACCGAAACCTTAATCTTAAAACAATCTATGAATTAAATAATAAAAACACAGTAATAAAATACCCAAGTAGTAATATTTAAAACCATTGGAGGCCTCTGGCGGAATGTCCCCTCATTTAAGTTTGTAAATATTATTATTTAGAAACTAATATAGTGGTGAAACAGACACGGTTTCCCATAAGTTTACTCTTGTATTATCAAAACAAACTAAATTTTAATAGTAACATTTAAAAAAACCACAATAAATAATAAAATACGTAATAAACACTAAATTTTAATAGTAACATTTAAAAACCACTTTTAAATCACATTTTAAAATCGTGTTAAAGCAAGTTTTAATCACTAATGTAGAAAACTTTGTTAAAAATATATCTTAACGTTGTTCATACAACAGCACAAATATAGTACAACACGCTAAATAGATTTCATTAGTTAGGATTTTAAATTTAACTCATTAGTGAAATAACTTTTCAAATGCATAAGTTATTACATTAAAAACACTCATGTCTAAATTAAAACCTAATTAAAATCAACAAAGTCATGTACATATGAACATAACCGTGATGGACATATTTATGTACATACAATTTTTTTATTCGTTTTCTTTTTATAACTTAGGGCACTCCGTGATCAGTTGATCATGTAATGTTCAGAGTAACCCTATAGCAGCCTAGCACTGCTTTGTATTAATTTAAAGGTTTTTAACAATAAAAAATCGTTTTTAAACATTAGGTCCCGTGACCCTTTGGTCACCAAATTTGTAAAGCGGACCTAAACCATTGACTTAAAAGTAAATATTGTATAAAACTTAATGAAGGCCTTTGCCTCCTTTTAAATATTTTATAAATAAAGCTTTTTCAGCACAAAAAATAAATTTTAACTGTAGCCCTGGGGGGTTTTAAACGTAAATTTCCTCTACCTTCCAGACATGTAAAAGCAAACTGCTAAACATTTTTTAACAAAAACTCAACTTATTCTTCAAAATCTCTTTCAAAGAAATTCCAATAAATTAAAAATTTGTGCTCCTACTCTAACATTTTTCAAAATCTTTATAAATTATAAAACATTTGTAGTCCTATTGAAAATCTTCTTTTTCCCGGTATCTGTATAATTTCAAATGGCCCTTTGGCCCACAAGGCGAGAGAGAGAGAGAGAGAGAGAGAGAGAGAGAGAGAGAGAGAGAGAGAGAGAGAGGTTTTTATTGTCTCGTAGCATGAAGCGAAGCAACACGACATTGTGACTAATATTCATACAGATGAACCTGCGAGACAAACAGACGAACTGACAGGCAGCGAGGTATATTAAGAGATGTGCCCTCGCACGATTTTCATGTCCTGTCCTTTTTGTCATCAAATTAAACACTCACACGCCTTCAGAAAAGTTTATGGAACACCTGCAAAGAACTTGTCATGGAAAGGTATCGCAAAAATCTGATATAATTGATACACTATTTATATTCCATGCAGTAATTTACCAATAAAACATCCCTTCTTAGCTGTATTTGATGTGCAATATTCAATATAATAAGGTACAAATCCATAATTGATCATTAGGTATGTTTGTGCACGAGTTCCTAATGAATTTGTGTTAAGTGCATTGTGATCACTAAAAATTAATTTGGACTGTAAATGTTTTTGAATTGTAACTGAATCGTTTTCTATGGCATGCAGCTGCTTGCTTGGGAAAATTCGGAATTTTCCCGGGGAAAATCAGAATTCCGATTTTCCGCGGGAAGATTCCGAATTTTCACGGATTCCAAATTTTCCTGTGACATAGACATTCCAATGAACGTGTGAAGTGGTTTAACAGATTTTCATCTATGATGGACAATGTTTCCTTATCCTATACTGATATCATAGTGCTAGGTGATTTGAATATTGATCTTCTTAGAACCCATAATAACTGGAAACGTCTCTATGAATCTTATAATATGTCTCAATTACTTAATAATCCCACAAGAACAACACTACAGACTCAAACACGCATTGATCATAATATACGTCACTACTCCAAAACACATTGTAGAAACGTCTGTTCCTGTGTTCGGGTTAAGCGATCACTTCCCTATATGTTTAACAAGGTCTAAAAAGGCATACAAATCCCCAATTGTTCTCATAGATCTATGTGTATCATTTCGTAGCTATAAATCCTTTAACCCTGAGCAATTCTTATTCGATTTATGTATGACCGACGTTTCCATCGTTTTTCAGTACAATGACCCCAATAAAGCCCTTATAAAGTGGTATAATACCTTCATCCCAATATATGATAAACACGCCCTTTTATAACCAAGCGTGTCAAGCCTGAAGGTAAACCCCCATGGTTAAGTGATAATATAAATGCGGAAATAAAGACTTTCCAATATTAACAATGACCTTCTCACCGGTGCCATTTTCGTCGACTTTGCTAAGGCTTTTGATATTATTGACCATGGCCTTCTATTAAACAAAAATATCATTGTATGGTTTAACCCAAGATTCTATCGCCCTCGTTTCGTCCTTTCTATCTGACAGACGACAAGCCGTTTCCAAAGATACTATTACATCTTCCTTCCAATCAGTCAATTATGGAGTTCCCCAAGGCTCTGCCTTAGGACCTATACTCTGTTTAATATAAATGACCTTCCCCTTCATCTTACTTCATCGTGAGCTTGCAGACGAAACCACAATGCATACAAATGGCTATAATGCTGATTCAATCTGTTCTGGATTGCAGAGTTACATTAATAATCTAGTTGACTGGACAGAGCAAAATCATATGTCTTTACACCCACACAAATCTAAATTCATGTTATCACAACAAGACAAAAGAGGCAAAACTTTAAAAATCAATTAAGAACACCAGTTATCTATGAAAAGCCTCTAGAAGAAGTTACTTCACACAAATTACTCGGCTTATACATTGACAACAACTTATCCTGGTCAAAGCACATAGAAATACTGTCCAAGAAAATTTTAAGAAAAGTATTTCAGCTCAATAGAATAAAGCATCTTTGAGATCAACATGCCCTGCGAAGATCTCTCACTTAGGGTGCCTCAGTGCGTCCCTAATGTAAGAGTGAATTCCGTAGTCGCACCTCCCCGCCATGTTAATGTGGGTGTTCCTGCGGGGACATGGTGCAGAGTGGGCATGACCTAGTCATGGCGAACGCGGCACGGGCGCGTACCACTGGCGCGATAGCAAGACTAGTTCTTGGCCCCTCCTCCAAGAGGGGTCAGAGCTAGACCGATCATGCTGGGGAGCCGTAAAAAAAACAATCCGATGAGAAGGAAAACTCAATTCAACACCTGGTGGACAGACCCGTACAAGTCACAGCTACTGTCAAAGAGCTCCTTCGAAATCGGGAATGTGTCGGCTGAGGACAGCAGGGGGACCAGGCAACTGAAGACCGGACACATACGTAACAACCCAATATGGTCATGTTCAAATCACAAGACAGACGTGATGGTGCTCGTCCTGTTCCAAACCAGGCAGAGACAGCGCTGGGCCCTCAGCCTCATCCTCAGCTACTGGTTCTGCGCATCATAGCAACAGGACAAGGCAAAGGCATTATCAGAGACAGTCTTCACCTGAGACCAATTCAGTCACTCCACTCGTTTTCACACAGTGGAATGCTGAGGGCTTACGAAACAAAAAGCCTGAGCTCCAGAACTTCCTGAGGAGGCATAAAGTCGACATCATCTGTATACAGGAGACCCATCTAACGGATGCTCAACGATTTTTCCTCAGGGGTTATGAGCTCTTTAGACATGACAGAAAGCACTGACACAAGGGCGGAATTCTGACTCTTGTTAGGAATACAATACCAGCAGTGGAGGTAGCCAGATCCAGTGGTGATACAGAGTTCCTGGCTGTCAAACTCATGCTGCCACAGAAGGACATCACTGTGATCAACTGCTACTGCCCTCCTAACAGAGACCTCAGGCTTCACAACATTCCACTTACAGACCAAGGGCTCCTGGTGATGGGAGACTTCAATGGACACTCTCCAAGCTGGGGTTATCAAGATCTGGACAGCAGAGGAAAACAGATTGAAGACTGGATGGTTGACAATAATCTCGTCCTTATCAATAAGCCAGATGATAAACCCACCTGTCTGTCCAGAGCTTGGAAAACAACTAGTACTCCAGACCTTGCCATGGCTACTGACAACATTCACAAGCTCTGCCTGTGCTCCGTTGAAGACCAGCTGGGAGGCAGTGACCATCTGCCAATCATATTGAATATTTCAGAAGTTGGACACTGAACCACTCCCCGGAAGATGCCAAGCTGGAATTACAAGAAGGCAGACTGGAAAGTGTTCAGTACCAGAACTGACCAGCTGGGCGGTGACCTGGAAACTCAAACACAGGAAAACCTGAACAACACGGTGAAGCTCTTCACAGAAGCGGTCCTCAAGTCAGCCCTGGAGACAATACCTAGAGGCAGACGCAAGGAGTACAAACCATACTGGTCTGATGGTCTCCAGAAACTTCACAACGAGCTGTCAGAATCCAGACAGGAGATAGAGAGAAACCCTAACCAGGAAACCCTTATCAACTGCAACAAAGCAAGAGCTACTTTTGATGAACAGAAAACAAGCGAAATCCAAAATTCCTGACACGAAAAGACCAAGTCTCCCAACATGGAGAAAGACACGAAGATACTGTGGAACCTGGCTAAGATACTCAACGATGACAATTTATCCAGCACAGGATCAACAGTTCTCACAGAGGAGAACACCTGCTACACTGGGAAGAAGGCAGCCCATCTTCTGGCCAATTACTTTGAAGAAGCCAGCTCCCTACAGATCCCCAGAGAAAGGACAGCTGAGGTGAGAAGCCAGACCAGGGCTGAACTGAGACGCCACCAGCCAACTTCTGAAATGACCAGATTTCTCCATCCACGAGCTCAACAATGCAATCAGGAAACTGAAAACAAGGAAGTCTCCTGGAAAGGATGGAGTAACTAATGAGATGATCAGGAATCTTGGCCCAGTTGCCAAATTGAAATTGTTGGAGATCTTCAACCAATCTTGGCGAACCGGAGAATTTCCACACAACTGGAAAGAGGCCAAGATTATGCCCATTCTGAAGAAAGGGAACTCCAAACGCAACAAAACCAGCTACAGCGGCTCCAGTACCATCTTGAGACGAATGGTCTTCTAAACAACGTGCAGTCAGGATTCGGAAAGAAACGCAGCACCGAGAATCAGATTGCCTATCTGACACAAAAAAATGAAAATGGCTTCCAGCGGAAACTGAAAACTGTGGCAGTTTTTGGCGATTTGACTCAAGCCTTAGACAAAGTTTGGAAAGATGCAATGCTCCTGACACTGGCTAGGAAGAGAGTCTGCAGCAGAATGTATTGCTGGATTAACAGTTTCCTCTTCCAAAGAACAGCGCGTGTTTCGCTGGAGGGACATGCAAGTAACTTGGTGAAGATGAGAGAGGGAGTCCCACAAGGTAGCGTAATTGCTCCAACCTTGTTCATCGTCTTCATTGATGACATTGCAGCCCAGCTAAACTCCCACATCTCCAATGCACTACATGCAGATGACCTTGCACTGTGGACAGCAGCAGAACACACCACCACATCTGCTTACAGGATGCAGGAAAGCATGAACACCATCAACAGCTGGTCCAGGGAGTGGATGGTGTCCATCAACAGGACAAAAACGGAAGCAACATGTTTCTCCCTTTCCACAAAGCCGGAACGCTTCAAAATGATGATTGAGGGAAAAGACATTCCCCACCAGGACACCCCCAGGTACCTCGGTGTCAGACTAGACAAACAGCTTACCTGGGGGCCGTACATCAGTGACATGGAAGCCAAGGCAGTGAAGAAAATGGCTGTCATGAAGAAACTGGCTGGCACCAGATGGGGGGCTGACAAAAAGATCCTGACCCAGGTGTACACAGGTTCTGTCCGACCCCACCTGGAGTACGCTTCCACCTCCTGGGTGACAGCTGCCAAAACCAACACAGGCAGGCTTTCCAAAGTGCAGAATGCTGGCCTCCGCTTCATCACAGGAGGAATGAAAACAACTCCAATCGCAGCTCTTGAGAAAACTGCAGGCCTCCATTCTCTTGAGGAAAGAAGAGATGAGAAACTGCTGAAACAAGCTGAGAAAATGAAGAGACTTCCCTCCCACCCTCTTCACTTCAAACTTAAGGAAATGACAAGTAACCGCCTCAAGAGACAGAGTACAAATCATGCCCTGAAAAGCCTGAAGCATCAGTATCCTGACGTCACCTCTTCAAGCCAGCCTGTAGAGCGACTTCAAGACTTCGAAGACTGGAGAACAGAAGACTTCCACATTGTAACAGAGGTTTCAGGGATCGGGAGAAAAGAAGACCATTCAGCAATGGAGCTAAAAGCCCTAACATTGGAGGTCATTGACAGAGAGTACCCTGAAGACACCTGGACCCAAGTGTTCACTGATGGCTCCTCTGAAAAGGCAGTGAAAAATGGAGGAGGGGGTGTCTTCATCAAGTACCGAGACAAACGAAGACTTTCCAAATCCATTGCTACAGGAAAGTTGTCCACCAACGTTCATGCAGAGGCCTGTGCAATGCTTGAAGCTGCCCAAATCCTGAACCACGAGGAGGTTTGCTCACCCAACACCGTCTTCCTTACAGACTGCAAATCGCTGTTAGAAAGCTTGAAGACTGGTGAACATGAGAAACTTCTTGGGGACATCATAGAAGAACTCGGCAGGCTAAAGAGGAAAACACACTTGGTTCTGCAATGGTTACCATCGCACTGTGACATTGCTGGAAATGAGCAGGCTGACAAACTCTCAAAGCAGGGCAGCCACATGAATCAGCCAGATCATCCACTGTCATAGAAGGAGGCAAAAAACATTCTGCGCACCAGATTCCATGAGTCTTGGAGGGGCCGACTAGAGATTGAAAAAGACAATGATGATCTACAGGGCCTCAGTCGGCAGCACCAGGTGATATTGTTTAGACTGAGAACAAGCCATTGCCAACTCTTGTCACATCTCCACAGGATAAACCTGTGAGTGTTCCTGTGGCACTGGCATCCAGACTCCAGAGCATATCCTCCAGGACTGCCCTACTTACCAAGACATTCGGTGTCAAACCTGGCTGGTGAGAGTGGAGCTCCAGGAGAAGCTGTGGGGACCAACAAAGGCGCAAAGAAAGACAGCAGACTTCGCCATCGGGACTGGACTAAAGATTTGAACATGGCCAGTGGGAACGCAGAAGAAGAAGAAGAAGATCAACATACGCATAAACATTTTTCCCATGCTTATATCCAGCCTGACGCTGATAATGCATCAACATGTTGGGATTCAGCTTGTAAAAACACACTGAAACATGTTGAAAGATGAATATATAAACGCTCGCTTAAACTCATACTCCTTAAATCGTCCTCCCTAGAAACCAATGACTATAAAGAACTGAACATTCTACCATTTTATTTGAAATGCCTACTAAACAAAGGTACCCTTCTGTACAAGATCATATATAAGTTAACACCAAAATATCTTATTACTAAATTTAAAGTAAAACCAAATTAACAGATCTATATAAATCATCCCTTACATTCTCAGGTGGTAAATTGTGGAACGACCTATCAGATGATCTAACAAATAAAACTAGTGTATCTTCCTTTCGAAAATCTTATCACAAGTTCGTAATTGACAATCTTGTTCATCAGTAATGTTAATTAATGAGTTTTACTACAAACGTTACCAATGCCATCAAATTATGCCTATATTCTTCTCTCTCTCTCTCTCTCTCTCTCTCTCTCTCTCTCTCTCTCTCTCTCTCTCTCTCTCTCTCTCTCTCTCTCTCTCTCTTATTTAACTGTCAAAACTTACCTCGTGCATTAAAACAGATTACTTGCAAGCTTAGACTCAGTATTTCTGATATTAATGTTCATCATTTAAGATACAGGCCACACACAGAAAATGACCCATTAGTCCGTCCGCTTATGGGATAAAATGAATGGCAAATTGCAAATTATGGTTAAGGCATGTCCTTTGGCACACATGTACCTTAGACCCTCCCCTAACATAAAATGATGGGAAACACCTTCGCAACTGGTGGTTTCTATGAGAAACAGGCCCCTTTGTGACGTCACCCTAATGCCGCTATTACCACTTGCGAGTCCAGCTACATTAGCTTTTATTGGTTATCTAATGTACAATTATGTCTTGCTACATGCAATTTTATGTGCCTGTCATAAAAACCAAACCAAGCTCTAAGCTCATTACAAGCACGAGTCACACAATGGGCTAGTCTGCTCATGTACAGCCAAACCCACCGTTGCTGGTGCAAATATTTATTTCCAGCACAGTACATCCTAAGCATCTTATGGACTATATTGCATTGATATGTGACAGACACAATAATCTGCTGTGCTCTGACATTACATGAAGTAGCGTGCTTTGAAATGGCAATGAGGGCCTGCACATTTGTCTGTGCATCTTGAATGAATAAAACTGTGTTACAACCGCCATAGCCTCCATTGTCAACTGATCGACATGACAACTAGCATAATCTTGTTCTGTTTCTTAAGTTCTGTTAGAATGCTAGGTGCATATTCAATCAGACGGAAATATGTGTTTTTCACTTCTTTTACTTATACTTATAGTCTTGTTATTTGTAATTAAAAAAATAAAGAAAGAAAGAAAAAAGACAATTCGACTTCAGAAAGGTCCAAGTGAAATTTGAATATTGATGCAACGTTGATTCAACATGCAATCAGCTTGATGCAGTTCAGTCATCTGTGTTTCCTGTAGAACTCGTTTACCATCAGGGAGAACGTTAGAGTGATTTTGAGCATATTTTTCACGCAAACTTTACCAATTCCCAAACCTTTGATCTACAAAAGTAACAATGTGCAAATGTACACAAACAAACAGGAGGGAGGGAGAGAGAGAGAGAGAGAGAGAGAGAGAGAGAGAGAGAGAGAGAGAGAGAGAGAGAGAGAGAGAGAGAGAGAGAGAGAGAGAGAGAGAGAGAGAGAGAGAGAGAGAGAGAGGGAGACAGAGAGAGAGAAAGAGAGAGAGAGAGAGAGAGAGAGAGAGAGAGAGAGAGAGAGAGAGAGAGAGAGAGAGAGAGAGAGAGAGAGAGAGAGAGAGAGAGAGAGACAGAGACAGAGACAGAGACAACACTGAACACTGGACACTATTTTTCAAGGGTGAAGATTAGGCGAAGCCTATTCTTACAATCTGTGTGACAGTGAGAGACAGATGATGAGAGACAGAGACAGGAAGTGAGAGACAGACAGAGACAAAGAATTACAGAGAACCAATAGTCTAATGTAAAGAACAAAAATACACCAATATCGTCCCACCATTATCGCCAAACCTGTTTAATAGGCTAATGGACATGAAGTGAAAGTGGGGTTGGGGTTGGGGGGTGCAGATAGTGAAGGACCAGAGATTGTCTTTCAACCATACACGTTGTATGAACCTGTTTCATTCGATCTGCTCCAGTGTTGCTTTACATGCAGAATTAATGGCAAACAAGCGCGAAATCGCCATAGTTTGTGGCACGCGGTCTATTTTTACCACTCCAATCATGAGTTACCTCCCCTGGCTTTTCACTAATTTTAATCTGTAAACCACAATGTTATCTCTGCACCATTTCGTAACTTTTTATATCTTTTGGAAAACATTTAAAACCATGTATCCTACTTATACTCAACAAAAGAAGCACCGCATACTCGTCGTGTCTGTTGTAGTGTCTGTATTACATATGTTTATTATTTTGTACGCTTTTAAAATACATCATTTTAAAGAGCGGCCAGAAGTGTAGCCTCGATTTGAAGTGCGACAATTTTGTCAAAATGTGCGACAATTTTGGACCGACAGACCGACCGACAAAGTGAGTTATAGGTTTGTGGCTTGAGCCACAAACAAAAATTATAATAATAATATAATAAAAATAATAGTGAATCATTTATATAGCGCATTCC
>CM065687.1:5667971-5712971 GCA_017654935.2 Phymorhynchus buccinoides
TGACATATCCAACAACTTTAGCGATATCAGAGTTTGTGATAATATCGCCTGTTGAGATAATACTTCGTTTAAAGGGTTGTTAGAAAGATCAAGATACTTAAGAGATGATGACTGAGAAATGTGTTCGATCTGAATGCTGGTAATTAGGTTATCACTGACATCAAGGCTGATTAAATTCGGAAAATATGTTACGACAATTTGACTAAGATTGCACTTTCTGAGAGACAGATACACCAACATGATGTTTTGGGATAAATCATCAGGACTCATCTCGCTGCCGCCGGCATCCAGATACCGAACATCCAAGTAGTCCGATGCGTAAAAAGGTCTGCCACACGTGAAAGCAAGCCCGTGGCAAAGGCAGTGTTCAGGGCATGTCATGTGACACAGCAGCTCGTCATCTCTCTGTGGACACTGGAACCTGTCGTCACACACCTGAGAGGGGTGGAGGCAGACCTTGGAATCACGACATCGGTAATACCCTTGACACACAAAGGCATCGCAGTGTGATTCGTCCTCCTTGGTGGGGCAGTCGTTGACGCCGTTACAGAGCAGGAAGACTGGCAGGCAGTAGCCGTGGTGCGCACACTGGAAGTGAGTTTCTGGACATCCTTCCTCCTGTGTGTGATTCAGGGATGTGGGAAAGTCAGGGCCCTGAGGGTCCCCCACGTGATGGCTACAGTTGCTCTGTAAGTGAACAGACAATTAGGCCAGGCAAATAGTGACTGATGATAGTCATGTTCTAGCCCACCATTACGAACTGTTATATCCATATGTTGAATTCTTGAGTTATTCTGCCTTTATTTTACTGACATTTCTATTATTTGCAAGAATTTTGTTCATGTGCATATTTTTGGATTAGTATCATGAATTAAAAAGTTAGTATTTTGTTTCTATAATTGCAATTCAAACGCTTTGAAGTTTTTCAGTAGGGTCGCGTTTCTGTTATGTTGTTGCACCTGACATGAATCTCTTGAGATATTAAAGTATATTGGATTTGGATTTAGATTTGAGTTAAGCTGCATACAGTTATACTCATTTTGGAATTGCTTATAATTATTAACTTAGTCAACGTCATAACAATATACAATGGGTTTTTATCAACATTTCAAATAATGAAATGATCATAAAACTATTGACATTGTTTATTAAAAAACAATGTAATTAAAGACATTTATTTTCAATGGAAAGATTTGTTTTTTTAAATCCTAAGAAGTTTGAAGTTGAATGGGATGAAAGATTTTAGCTTGAGAGTTCCAATAAAAAGTTCCACAACAGCGTCCTAGAACGAAATGCTCATAGCTTTTCTATTTTGAAAATACGAGAACTAAACATTGCTTGAAAGTTGCCTGGCCTTTTGCATTACATACGTCTTTCCCTCATCCGTACCTTACCTCATACTGATGAACTCTCGAAAGATCAGCGGACAGGCTGAGGAGAAGCAGTCCACCATATCCATTGAGATGCAAAACAGCAGGTGGGGGCCGTCTGTAGAACATCTGGAAGGGATTGATTTTGGGATGGCAAAGGTTAAAGATCCCCTTGCAGGAAAATTCATCCACTCTGTTCACACAGTCTTCTCGTCCGTCACACCAGTTATCCCACGGAATGCACTTGACAAAGAGCACATGAAGGGTGATTACAAAATGAATGCAAATCATTAGTCATGTGGATCATTCCTCATCAATGCTGCTAGCTTTAGTGCCATAAAAGTGATATTTATGAATGTGGAATTAAAATGTAAATTCAAATTTTCTGGACAAAATGTTCATGGAGCATGCTGTAAAATATTTTTGTCTCAGAATGTCTATCCCTGTTCTTAATCAGAATGTTTCATAGTTTCAAGCTGTCACTTGGAAAACACAGAGGAGCCTCTTTGCACTTTACAAGATAAAGATGCAAAAACTTTATGTAGAATCAGCATAAAGGTGGTTTTCTTTGCAGTTACCTGTGAGATTAAGGGTACAAATTCGTTATGTTGGAATAAACCTAATTCATTTTTGTCTTATTGCCACAGCTGAAAGGCTATACAACTTCGCCATGGTCTGAAGACCTGGATGGAGCTGTACCCAGCTCCAGAAGCTACTTGCACAGGGACATACATCTTACCTGGTGAGTGCGGCCACACTGCACCATTCCTGGATCCTGGCACACAAAGGCAGCTCCAGTCCTGTGGCCCGCGTGAAACACGCAGAACTCTTCATCACTGCTATCGAAGCAGTCCTCGCTGTGGTCACACACAAGCGTGTAAGGAATATACTGCCCTTCAACTCCACAGCCGAAAGAAGGGGGGTAGGAGCGAATCGACGCTGGGCATGAAGTTTCTTCATCCCCTTCCCCGTCCTGCGCCCCTGGCTGGGAAACCCAGCAGTCGGTCTGAACATCACAAGCCAGAAACGAGTGGACCACGTGCCCTTTGGGACAGAGCTCCGTGCGAAGGTTTGAAGGGAATGAAATGTTGACAAGTTGAGGAAGAGTGACACTGGGGCTGGAAGATGAAGAAGAAGAAGAAGAAGAAGAAGAAGAAGAAGAAGAAGAAGAAGAAGAAGAAGAAGAAGAAGAAGAAGAAGAAGATGGAGTATCTGGGTACTCGCAGAGATAGCTAACATCAAACCTTGGGTAGCGGTACATGCACCTGCCCAGGGTCACACCCACGTCGCTCTGCGGGTCCATGGCAGCGCAGAAAGGTTTCTCCAGGTCAAGAGACTGCAGGCGGCTCAGGTGGTAAGCCATGGTGGAATCCTCCAGGACTAGTTCGTTCTGGTATCTGCACACACAATTTGTCACGAATGTAGGGCCTACATGTTATTTCATGTCCCCCGATTTAAGGTACATGCTTTATCCATTGCTATAATCATTTTGTATGAATAATTACACAATGTTCGTTTTTGTTTTTGGTTTAAATCCTTTAATGGGGGAGGGTATAACATAAAACTAAGATCGACAGATAGACAAACAGACAGAGCCTACAACAAGCTAACACGGCTGTCATATCGAGTCTGGCCAAACGTTTGCGCCCAAGTGAAAAATGAAAATTCCATCAAAGCCACACTACATCCATGATCATATGAGGGAACACTGAGAGACTGAGAGAAAAATAGACAATGAGATACAGACAGAACGACCAACAGGTAGGCAGGCAGACACATACACAATGGGCTACAATGTAGTTACACTCACTGGGCTGGCATATCGGGACCAGCTGACTTCCCTCCCACAAAGAAGTGAAACCTCCTGTTTCGGGCCCACATCAGGTCTACCAGGGAATGCATCTCTCCATGTGTGTTGAAGCTGGCAAGCTGGGCTCCCATCTCTTTGCAGCCGCGACTAGCTTGTGTGTGACTATTCACTGGGCCTTTCAGCATGTAGCATCTGAACTCACAAACATATCAAGGCCGAAATGCACCAATATGCTTGTGTACGCATTTACATTGCACACATGCACACACATATAAGCATATACACGTGCATGTGCATACAATTGATTTTCAGCACCTGCTTTCAATACAACAAACTATCTAGACTATAAACTATCTGTCAAGAATACAACAACATATCTATCAGGAATACAAGCTGGGCATCCTGGGATTTAATCGTGCTGATTATATTTGCAATGTGCAGTTGGTCTATAAAGAACAATAGCATTTGAACATTAATAACGTTCTCAAAGCAAGACTGTTCAATTAAACGTGTTAGGCCTCAGGTCAACATGTGACGATCGTACAATACACAGAACAACCAACCATTACTGCTGTCACTGTTAATAAATAATAATTGTACCTGTTGTTTAAAGAGAAGCCTCCATTGTGACATGGGGAATAGCGACATTGCCCCTCATCCTCATGCCCTTCACATTCCAGCTTCAAGTTGCACAGTAGATGGGGCTTGAACCTCGTCCACTCCCTCCCTGAACAGTTCCACAGCGAACTGGCCAATTGCTGTGGCCTTTGAGAAATCTAGAATCAAACCGGAATGCTCTGAACATAATCTTGAAATCTTCTGCGCCTAACAAATCTAAGAAAATGGTAAGTGAAAATTTTACAAGTTTTGCAAACACAAATCGTGTTTCACTTTCCAGTATTCCTCCTTTTTTATGGGAAGGCAACAGAGCGACTGGGATACTGCACTTACTTCCCTTGGGTTAGAAAGTGAAAGTAGGATGTGGGCCCGAATCGAGTGCTGACAGCAAATTTCAATGTTTTACATAAAGTGTTTCTACCCATTTCACCACGGTTGTGGTGGTGCCCTCGGAGGAGATTTTCACTCACGTTGGCTCTTTAACTAAGACATTATTGTTGTCAGTAGAAGGTTTGCTGTGTATGTTAGCTCAGAACAAGCTCCGCCGAGCTCCATCGAAGCGACTCAGTAGCAATGCAGTGTCACCTCTGGTGGTTGTGTTTTGAAAGCCTGACATATATTTGCTGCCTTTGGAATGCTGGTTTCTAGGTCTGTGACCTGACACGCCAGGGTGTGGCTGTGAGTTGGGACTCGAAATAAATGGCGTAGAGGCAACATCTGTATAAACCAGAAGATTGGACATAAAAACGAAATGTTGGTTTCCCTATGCTATCATCTTTGTTTTTTTTTACTCTTGCCGCAGCAGAAATCAAACAATTTAGAAGATTAAAAGAAATGTAAATGCTAGTCTTGAGAATTGCAAACAATGTAGATACTTCAACTTCAATAGCTGTTGATAATATTCAAAGGTGTTTTGCATGTCTTGAGTAAGAGCTTCTTTAAAACACAATTAAAACACATACCAAAGCAAAGAGCGCAACTCATAAGAACACAACACTGCATTGCCACCCCTTCCAAATGAAAATAAAAAGTTGATAACATGTTAAGCATTCCCAACCAGAATCTTATTTATTATAAATCTGAAATGTATGAGTATGAATTAAATACATAATACTCAAATACATATTCATATAACATATAAATTAGATTACTTGTTTCTCAGTAGATTTTAGCCAAAGAAAACAATCACCATTGTGTTAACAACACTGTCATTTTCCGGTAAGAAACAACACCACACTTACATTGTGATAAGTAAAAATCAATCTGAAACCTTTCCCACTTTTGTATTTCCTCAAATGTTTGGCACCTCCATTCACGTGTAAGACCAAGTTGGTTTCCGAAACTGTAGGCGTAGTAGGGACAACACTGGCGCATCCATCCCACACCGGACGCAATGGACCGCAAGGAAGAATGCCATGATGATCACTGCGCTTTGTGTCCATTACGCCTGTACCCTCCGCTTCCATTCGCTGGAAACGTCTGGCTTCTTGAAGACTGTCAAAGGACCCGCTCATCGTCACATACTTCACTGGAACATCTGCAGACTTCAGTATTGATGAGGTCTGGCATTGTCCGGTGCTGTCGTTACCGTTTCCCTGGATGTGATAACCAGCGAACACACGAGGACGAATACAAAAACTGAAGTGTTTGGGGATGACCATGAAGGGCATACTGACCATGATGACATGTCCAGCTGGTACAACTAGCAGAGCCACTTTGGTGTAACCCATTTGTAGGCCGGTTTCTGATCCAGGGTTAAAATCGTAGGTCTGCACATATCCTGAAATGTGGATTAATGTTGGGCTTATTGTGAAGTTGACCGCGAGATTCGTCAACAAAACTATTTTAAATATCTAGCATGGTCAGGATCGAAGAGGAAGGATCTGGAGGACAAAGGTCTAACAGACTAAAACTTTCTATTCTGTCATTCAGTCCATATTGATCTCGGTCATCCTTTATGTGTCAGGCTTCACTAAACATTGGAGAAGGCTCAGGTCTCAGAAGGAGAGGAACGCCACACCTTAAACTCTGACATTGCAAACATGTCTAACTAAAGCCCAAACCCTTTCAATGTAAAACTTTTCCTTTCTTTTCAATCAAAAACCTATTCAGCCAGAATCTTGCCACATTAGCGTGTTTGCTCCATCTGAACACTATACAGTTTTGGTTCAAAGTAAAAGCTGCATTTTGTCTGGTGTTTTAATAGCTGCTAATTACAAATTTTGATAGAGACAAGCTCTCAGTGTATTATTTGATGACATATGTAGGGCATGTCTCGAAACAAGTGCATTCTAAGCTTCAAATTTGCAAGATTTAGCTTACACTAAATCACACTTTTCAACATACAATACACAGGCTACATACACAATTTACCTGAATACGATGACACGTGTTTTGTTTCTAACTCCACACCTCCAAAGGTGTCCATATCCTGTTTCCTTGAAGCTGGCAAAAGGCCAATGTTCAGAGACACAGTATAATACTGCCGCTGCGAGTCCTGAATATGCACTTCTATGTACAAACTCTTAGCCCCTGGTGGGTAGAAATCAGACATTGGGTCTTCCAAAAGCTCACAGCCAGTCCATAGTATCTTTTTCCATTGGCGATGCTTCCTTTGAAAAACGTTTTTACAGCTTTCAGGAAACGAATGTATCCAGACATGGTTGCTCAACGTGCAAGTCTGTCGACCCCACTGAACAAACAGCTCCTTGCCTGGTGAATTTCCTGAGACCTTGATCCAGCAAACAAAGTTTGGATAATTGTCACTCTGTGAAGGAGGTGGATGGTGACTGTACAAGAGTGTGAGCCCAGAAGGCTTGAATTTGAGATCAAGGCCGTATTTCAGGCACCCTGACATATCTTCCGCTGTTATCTCGCTAGTGTTATTGCCACCTGCTTTGGTAAAATCCTTTGACTCTGGCAAAGCGGAGAAAAGTTAGACGAGGAGAGAAAGGGAAAAACGGACGCAATGGAAAATAAAAAGGCTAATCACTCACAGAACTAGAACCATTAATAATATCAATAATAATAGTACATTTATATAGCGCTTTACCTCAAATGAGCCCAAAGTGCTTTACAATCAAATATTCATCAATAAGTAGATAACAAAAATAGTAACAACGCATGTACAAAGCAACTCTGTGTGTGTGTGTCTCTCTCTCTCACAGACACACACACACACACACACACACACACACACACACACACACACACACACACACACACACACACACACTCACACACATTTATTGACATCGACTATTTATTCATCTTTCATTCAGTAAGCCATAGCAACTGAGTTGCACGGACTGACCACATACACCAACACACATACACAAACGTTAGAGGATACACATACAAATACACTCACACACAGCGTATGCACGGAGAGACACACACACACATGCATACAGACACACACATACACATGCATGCACACATAACCCACAAAACCAAAACACACACAAGCACACACGCACGCATGTACGCATACATGCATGCTCACACACATACACACACACACACACATACACCACAAAACACAGTACAAACTTTTTATTCAATCTTCCCTCACGTGCACACAACGATAGACAATTGATCAAATATTTAGGGTTCAGCATGAAAAAGATGGGTTTTAAGAGAGGTTTTGAATGAGGAGACTGAGCTACCACCCTCGTCCCTCCCGTTTGGGGCAGGAAAAAACAACATTTTTAACAAGCTGTAATATGTACAGTTTTGTTAAGTCTAATTTTCAGGGCTACCTCAAAGTGAATGCTACTCATTCGTTTAGAGAAGCTCAGGATACAGGGGAAGTACGTACCGGTAGAATGTAGGACTAAACAAGGACAAGTACGTTCATAAAAAAAAGTCTTTAAAAAAACTGGGGTTATTGTCTTTGTAAGATAACCAGGGGTTTAATGACCAAATAATCAGATTTATTTCAAGTGAAAACAAATCTACCTCATTGTTTGACAATAACATCAAAGACAAATGTGGTGGTGGTGTGGAATGGTGCTGAGACAGACAGGAGTTAACTGGCAGGACAGACAGGAAAGCAGAAACAAACAGCAGACTGTAGACAGCAACAGGCAGTGGAGACCAGCGCATGTTCTTTCCTCTTTATTCTTTCCTCATTTCAGTGTAGGGATGACCAACGGACACTGCCATTCACACATCATGCCCTCCCTTTTATGCCCCACTAATGGGCCGCAAAGCCAGCGATGTGATGCTGCACGCAAATAGCTCCTCTCGAGTCATCTTGCGGTACATTTTGTGCTTGTTGCGGCAACTTTCACGTTGGCTGGCTCCTCGGCCGTTTTACATAACAAGACGTGTTGCATAATGGTTAAAAAGCCCACGAAACATATAATAATATGAAAATCATCAACAATCGGCACGTTTCCTTTCAAAAGAAATACTTACGATTAAACTGCGAAGCTACACTGAGTTTTAACAGGCCCAAACCATATTTGTTTACAATAACAGAATAATTGCTTCACATAGCAAATAATAAAGTATTGATAAAATAATAGAGTACACAAACTTTCTTTTACATAAATTTCAAGTATTAATTCAATCTGTAAAGTTTCCGATTTTGATCCAGAAATCTTGAAAAAAACACAGGTTGGACTTTCGTTTTCAAAGCCCCAAAATCATGGTTAGGGGCAAATCTTAACAAGGACCAACATCATTTTAGATGCATAAAACAAGTTTTGTTAGTCATTAAAATGACAATCATTAGGGTAAATCAAAATAAAATTATTTAGATTGGGAAATCAATGGTTTGATCTAGAATCGTGACAGGCGCCGAACTAGGAACAAAGAATAACTGTGATAGTTTCGAGCCACTACAGGCTTCTGTGTAGAAAAATATGGGGCATGCCGTACACGAAATGAAAGGGGATAAATCATACATTTAACTTGCATAGTTCGAATTTCAAACATTTAATCAGACTTTAGATCAGATTAAGAAATGTGCGAAATGACTGGGTTGAATTTTGGATTGGTGCGATTTACTCTGACCACAAGATTTGAAAGTACAATAAATGGGGGCCCTTCTAATTAATATCATTTTATGGATTTTATATTTTCTCGTCTTAGTCATATTCAACATACATCTGTACAAATAACAACTTAACCGGATTTCGATAAAGTAAATACGAATAATAGGAATATTCGGCAAGGGAGTTAAGCAGGAAGATAACTCTGAGAGCAAAAAACTGTTGTCTGCTACAGACCAGTGTCAACCGCTAGGCCAAAGCTTACACATAGTGATCAGAAGCACACTGCTACACAAAAATCAAGTTTGAAACGTCACGGAATGCCAGAGAAGATGTACATCAATGAGTGCAACATCCCCAAATTACAAAACTGTCATAATTAGTTGAAAGCATGTTGGATCACTGTTTGCATCCAGGTATTCAAGGCAACGCCATCTCATGCTCTGGAACAGTCTCCTGATGATTTGCTGGGGGATTAATGTTTTCCATGGCCCGCCAAATCCTCATACGACCATTGCAATGGGGCAAGTTGAAATTGAAAAATGCCAGGGTTGGGCAGACTTTAACCCCCAAGATGACAATTCGTGTCTCCATCAGGTACATTTTGTGCTTGATCGCCTTCACATCCATAAAACCCAGACCCTCTCATGGCCTGCAAGGTCATCTGACATTTCTACAATCATATGCCGATCATTGCCTAACACGAAAATGTGACTCAACATGCTATTAATGCTTAGGCCTGCATGATTTTTTGTGTAACTTCGTGATCATATGTGACCGTGCATAAGAAAACCAGGAACATTGGCCATTTTGGAGATATTGATGTTTTGCACTTTCTTAACAATATCAAAAACAACAAATAAAATGCAAAAATACAGATTTCAAATATCTCACTTTCATAAAAAAAAAAGTTATGCGATTTTGAAGTTGTGATGTCGATCGCCCCTCATTTTGTGCAAACGGAGCTTAAAGTTTCACAATATACAAACGTTCATAAGTTTGGAACCAGAATTTTCCCATACAAGTATTTGGTACCAAAAGACTCAGAAAAATGAGTCCTTTTAAACAGTGTTGTTCTTTTATTTATGAAAATTCTTAATTACCAGCCGCGTGGCGAGATGGTAATGTTTTCAGCGAATTGTGTTTGTTCCTGACTATCTATGTGTGTGACTATGTATGTCAGCACGATAACGTTCGAACGGAGTGACCCAGGATGCTCAACATTTGCATGCGGATAGATGCAAATGATATCTAGGCCAAGACCAACAATGAAGGTCATAGGTCAAAGGTCAAGGTCACTGGAACTGAAAATGCTGTCAAAGCACCTTTGACAATAACATTTGAACGGAGGGACCCACAATGGTAATATTTTGCATGCGGATAGGTACTATGGATATCTATGCCAAGATGTAAAAAGAAAGGTCATAGGTCAAAGGTCAAGGTCACTTAAGCCAAAAATTGTTACTGAGCACCTTTCACGATAATGTTTGAACGGAGAGACCCAGGACGCTCAAATTTTGCTTGGGGATGGGTAGTAAGGAGATCTAGGCCAGGTTAAAAAATGGTCATAGGTCAAGGTCATTGGAGCTGAAAATGCTGCCAAGCATCTGGCATGATATTGATTGAACGGAGGGACACTGGACACTCACATTTTGCATGCGGATAGGTACATTTGATGTCTAGACCAGGTTTTTCTTCTTTTTCGATCGCCCAGACAGTTTCCTGTCTATTATGAGCGCATTTGCGTCATGCTGCCGTTATGCGCCTTGGAAATAGGCCCAGCAAAAACCAGGTTTGAAAATGAAAGTCAAAGGTCAAGGTCACTGGAGCTGTAAACTCTGACGAGCACTTAGCATAACATTTGAAAGGGGGGCTCAAATGTTGCATGTAGATATGTATTTAGAATATTAGGATTTGTAAGTTAAAAAATGAAGGTCATTGGTCAAAGGTCAAGGTCACTGGAGCCAAAATGCTGCCGAGCACCTGGGTCTTTATTCATATTAAGATAATAATTATGAGTCTCTCTCTCTTTTGAAATAAAAGTTTGTCACCAGCTGCAAGGCGAAAACTGCGTTTGAAAACGTTACATTTTTAGGTAATTTAAGTGAATCTTGAGATGACAGGATTAAGCCATTAAGCCTCTTCAAAAGAGAGAAAATTGCACTAATAGTAAAATAGTAATACATTGGTGATCAGAGCTTCAGATTTGTTTCACACTTCATGAGTCAAATGACCCCTGGTTACAGACAGTGATGAGTCAATTTCCAAAATAATGGGCCAGTAATGTGTCACTGTAGTATTATTGTACTTGAAATGTATTGCAGACTTCATGGGTCAGATGGTCGACCCATGGCTGCACAAATTGAGGGGGTAAATCGCCATCACTATGGGTCAATGACCCGGGCCCGCCAACAATCTGAACTCTGGGTGATGCATTAAGAATGTGAGCTGAAGGAAATATGTTAAAAGTTTTTCTTTTCAATAGGGAAAATGCACACACGCAAATTCATAAACTGTACTGTGCACTATACATAGTATAGACATAAAAGACGTACAAACATAAAAACATAAATATGACAAGAAATAACAACAAGAACAGAAATTACTAATAATATCCACCTTTATTACCTTCTTATCTGAATCACACAAAAAATCCAAAATATATTTTTTTTTTATGAAACGAAAAGACAATTTCCACATAAACAAAACATCGCCAACAATTCAACTACAGTTCATCTTCAGGCTAACATAACAACAACAAACTAATCAATCAATTGATTAATCAATCAATCAATAATTTATTGTCTTTAAAAGATAAAGAAAATCTTTGTCTGGCATGCGCATAAACATAGACATAAGATTAATAGGACACACATCATTCACAAATGTTCATCCAGAATCAAACTTTCTGCACATTTTTCTTTATATAGAAACAAATAGAATGTATTAAATCACAACGCAAAATAAAACACTAGAAAGCACACACACACACACACACACACACACACACACACACACACACACACACACGCACACGCACACACACACACCACTCCCTCCGCCAGATCGCCACCCCACACATATAACATAAACTGAAAATCTCTGCATCGCACACGTCTCTCCCCCATTACACAAACACACACACACACACACACACACACACACACACACACACACACACACACACACACACACACACACACGCACACACACATGCACAGTGTTTTGTTGTGCACAGTGCTTGTTAGAAGTACTACAAACATTAACCCTTTCGCCGCCAGCTATTTTTCATCCAAAAAATACCATTAAACTTAACTGGGTAGAGAACAAATATTTCTGCAATATTGCGAATTCCTCTGTGACATGTATAACATTAGGCATATCCTTACCTCCCAAAATTAAGAAAATAGGGTCTTTGGATAACATGCCCTAATTTGATGCCTTTTAGTGACACAGGTGTTAAACCATTGTAGTGCTAAAATGCGACATTGCGGTGAAAGCGCATGCATACACACACAACCACATGTATACAGACACACACACACACAGTGTTTGTTGTGCACAGTGCTTGTTAGAAGTACTACAAACATTAACGCATGCATACATACACAACCACATGTGTACAGACACACAAGTCAATCGCCCTGTGCTAATTTAAAAAAACAAAAACAAAACCTACAAGCAAACAATTTGGATTAACAATGTAAACATGACAACAAACACAAAACCGCAATAATGGTCAACTATGACTTTGGTAACTAGTAAATGGAAGAAGAACACTGAGCAGATCTACACATAGTTGTGAATAAGATGGTTACGCCAATGAGTATGACACTAGATCTAGGGGCCTATCCTATGTAGTCAGAACAATGTACCCCCCCCCCCCCCTCTCCCCAGTGTTTAGCTTACCTGGTGCATTCTCGGCATAACAATTTTCCTTGTCCTCGTCGCTTCCAACGTCATCTGGTTCACGTTCAGAAGGTTCGCCGAAATAATCGGTAACTGCAGCAGTTATTTACTCATAATCAAAATCTATTGTTTCAGAAAAAAGTTTCGCAATGGCACTCGAAGCAGACGATCCTTCGTTAGCTGCCATCTTGGATGACACTGAAAGTTGCCGGTGACCGACTTCCACGAATTATTATGAGCAGCTGGCTGATTCATTCACTTTGAAATTAATTTTTATCTCTTTCCGAGATGCTTAAAATATATAACAAATTAATTGAATAGACATTAAATCTAGAAGATTGACGAAACTTTCATCGGAACTTGGACCCGCAACTTGTCACAATCTGCTACATGACATGTTCCGACTATTTTTACTCGGCTTCATACGCTAATGGAAATTTCCGTTGGGAAAATCCGTTTAAGGTAGTGCGAGAACATTTCGCACACATATCTTGTGTACCTCCGCGCTTGTCTGTCTGTCGAATGCGTTTCTCGTGGAGATAAAGAGGGGACTGTAGGTCGGAAACACAGTCCATTAATTCGAGTTTGATCGCTTCGGAACGGCCTCGAATTATTGAAAATAAACCATCTTTGAGGCTGAGTTCAGGTCTGAAATGTTTCGTGAATGAAGACAAAACGTTAATAAAGCTCATTTTATTATAAACTAAAAAAGATGATGATTTTATGACTGTGGGCCATTTTCAGCTCCTAGCACAAAAGCATGCCATGTGACAAGTTCCGGATTTTCCCGTGCTCGGTCACATATTGTACCCATTGATGTCCTCTTCTCTGGCAGTCATGTGATTTTTTTAATTGATTTTTTGTCTTCGCTTTTATGGTCAAGGAAAAATACACTTTAGTAAATGGGGTAGCACTATGGTGATCTTAGAAAGTCAATATCCCAGAAGCATTGTTAGTAGAATAGTTAGGAAATATTTCACAGTAGCTCATATGATAATTAAGACAAGAAAGTGTTGCTTTTTGTACTGAAATTCCAAAATAATGCATATTATCATAATTGTTTTTATTCTTACATACAGTGACATTGTTTTTAAATGAGCACATTCAAATGTTCTTCGTTCACTTCCTTCATATTATTATTATCATACTGCTTTCCCGTTTCTTGAAACAACACCCAATATTTTCACTATACCACCAAAAAGACGGAATAGACAAAGACTGTATGTATTCTTTTGGTTATAAACAAGAATAAGAAAAAGGATCCAATATAATAAAATACACAGTACGCTGAAATGCTTATGCTGCATAAACAAGTATTTCGTTTCTTTTCATTGAAAAGGGCACTGCTGTAATCATCATTATCAACGAGCAATTTTCCAGCATTATGGGTTGGGCTTTGTTAATCTCCTCTCTTTTCCACAGCTAGTTGTTTGAGATGCTTCAACAGCCACCTTTCTTTGGCCTGACGCCTCTTCTCCAGCACCACGTTCATGGTGTACAGAAATGGATTGATGGCAGAGTTGAGGGGCATCACTAGGGTGGCCATGGCCACGTTCACCTCACCAGGAATGGTCATCCCCGAGGAAGCTAAACACCCCAACAGCCCAACAGGGAACCAGCACAGAAAGTCTGTGGTGGCCACGGTGATTAAACGTCGAGCGATGTTCAGATCCTGCTGCTTCCTGTCAGAGTCCACGGAGGGGGTCATGGAGTTCTGTTTGATGGCCAAGTAGATCGCTGTCTGTCCAGCCGCTATGGCCAGGAACAGGGTCATGTTCAGGACAATCATCACCCCAAAGGCGTAACTGTGTCCGGCGAAAGTAGCGCGGGTGATGGGCAGTGGAATGCAGATACCTGTCTGGCTGTAGAATCTCCAGTGGGAGTTGCTGGGAAAGAAGGGGATGCTGAGCAATATTATGACCGCCAGCCAGAAGACATAGCATACTACATGGGCAGATTTGTTTTGAAAACGTGCTCTGCTAAAAGGAAAACGGATGACCAGAAACCTGTCCAGGGTAATGAGGCAGACGATGAAGGCTGACATCTCGTTGGACATGAGTGCCAGATAGCCGGACAGTTGACACATGACACTGGACCTCCAGCTGAAATCATGGTACTGGTATGAGTTGTGATAGTATTTGTCTGCCGCACCCACGATGACCAAGTAGATTCCCATCAGACAATCAGACAGACACAGTTGTGTGACAAACACGCGATAACCAGACCCTTTTTCCAATTTGTGTGACTTCTGAGGACGTGCTCTGATGGCTAGACTACTTGTGTTGCCCAGCAACGCAAGAGCGGCAAAAATGGATAGAAACACGCGATAGATGTTTGACCGGAGAAGATCACTGCAAGAAGAAATGTCACTTACTGGAGCTTCACAGTCATTAGGGTTGAAATTGGTGGGTAAGGTTTGTAGACAACACAGCTGAAAATTGTCACCCTGCATCTTCTGCAGACTGTGCAAAGATCTGAACAACTCTGGAGAAAACTGTATGGTAGGACTTTTTCGTAAATCAATTATTTCAATAGCTGGCAAAAATTCATTACGGGAATTGTACAATCGTTCCAGACCGCACCCATATAAGCTTAATTGCTGCAAGTTCGGAAATCCATCAAATATACTCACGTCTATGTGGTCTAGATCTACAAAAGACAAATCAATACTTTGCACAGTCCATAAATTCATTGATTTATTTAAACTGTTTGAAAACAAATGTGTGACAGGATGTTTTGACAAGGAAACATGTCGCAAGTTCTGGAAACCAGACAAGCCCATTAAACTTACAACACTGATGTTATTGCTACTCATGTCCAGCGTCTGCAGATTCGGCAGGTAGATGGCATGTACAATGCTGAGGTGGCAATTACTCATGTTCACAAAGACCATCATAGTGAAGTTCACAAGGTGTTTAAAGTCAACACTGGTGTGACTAACGTCCAAAGCACGGATTTCATCGAACGAAGATGGATTCGCTAAAAAGTGGAGGGTGGAACATTTAAAAGCTCGGCCAAGACACAGACAACCATCGGGGCAAACCAGGTGGCACCACCGTTCATCATCATGATGAGAGCATTGAGGAATCCGGTCACAGAGATGGAGGTAGTGCAGACACACTGCGGACCCCCGGCATCGGTACATGCCAGGGCAGAGTGGATCGTCACAGCCAACCTCGTCTTCCTTTCCCGGACAGTCGAAAACTCCATTGCAACGCACAAACAGCGGCAGACAGAACCCTTCGGGAGGACACAAAAAGTGAGTGTCTGGGCAAGACCACTGGTTTTCTTCTACAGAGCTGGATGTCACGTTTTTTGCCACGTTTTCTTTACGTAAGAAATAGTTGCCTAATCCATTGAAATGAATAGAGGCTGGTGGCTGAAAGAGTTTCCTGAACAGAACAATCTTTACAAGGCTGCAGTACCGTTCGTCAAATAAGTTCAAGCACCATATGACTGCATTGCAATGCTCTTTTTCTGGATAACACTGTTGGAAAACCCCCACAATAATTGTGTTTAAATACATAGAACAGCTGCTTTGCATGTTCATATTCCATTCTTTGTTACCCCTTCACATTGTGATTGAAAGATGTACTAAAGTTACATGTAGAGCAGGACACAGAGACTGTCATCTGACCTTGTTTTTCCCAAAAATATAATTATGTGTGTGAAAATTCCCGTGTAAATCATACAACCCAAATCAAATTCCAAGTGCAGCCAATAGTGTGCAATACTGATCTGTGCTTTCTCGTCATACCCATATACATTGAACAGTCAACTAAAATATCATTTTATGTGGTATGGCAGTAAAGCAAACCATTGTCTTTAATTGTTATCTATATGCATATTTCTAATTGTTTCCCTTTTTATTTTGTAAAACAGATATTTTGTAACGTTGACAATAACTATAACTTAGAAGCCATTTAAAGTACTAACACGGTATACATGCAAAACTGAATTTTTAAAATGAGCGTTATCAAGCAACACATCTGGTTTTTTACAACCTGTTTACTATTGCTACATTGAAAGTACTCTAATATTTAACACAAATGCTGTACAAAAGCATTGGCAAAGATGGTTTTTTTGCTTCCCACATCAAATGTCCTTATTAAAAATGTTACCATGAGGCAACACCTTGCCTTGCTTGGGTAAGAAACAGGGATAGGATCAGGTTGGGAATATTTTTATGAAAAAGAAAGAACAATACTCTGAGATTGAAAGCCGAGAATGTGAAGTACCTGTTTACTGTTGCCACACTGACGCAGCTTTTGATCAGCACAGGAGGGAAACACGCAAAAGTCTTCATCACTGCGGTCCCAACAGTCTTGACGATGGTCACACACCAAGGTGTAAGGCAAAGGGTGGGATCCGGTGCTGCACAAAAACTGCAGTGAAACCCTTGTCCACGCCAGCTGGCATCCGTCAGGATGGAAGGTATCCTGATACCAAAACTCCTGTTCCTTATCTTCACCATTCAAACAATGCGCATCTGCATCAAAAGCCAAGAAGCAGTGAGTGAAATGACCTGAACCACATACAGTGTAGTCTGCTGTTGTTTTGTTCATTGTGGGATTCCTTGGCTGAAAAAGTATCCGCTTCCGATAGTGTTTCTCCCGGCGGTTCTCCGTTTCGAGTTCACATACATGAAAAATGGAAAAGCTTTCAGCGTATATATTATGATGTTGGGAGAAACAGTTTTGAAGGTTGACAACAGAATCTATGTCGGCTCCAAATTGCCTGGAATTCATTTCATGGACCACGCCACAGCAGGGTCTGTAGCAGGCTTTGTGGTCATAAACGAACACCCCATAGGCAATGGTCATGTCACTCCATTTCAGGATGTTCCCATACCTTTGGAACAAGACGTATGTTTTCCTAGCTGTATTCTACTCCTCTAGACCTAGAACTAAACCTCTTACACCCTCGCCTTTATTTCCATCTCTTGGGAACCTTTGTAAATATTACCCGTTTATACTGTTTTGTTTATTGTTCAAAACATATATTGCATTCTGAACAAAAAAATAAATAATAAGCCTCTCTGGTATGTTAATTCAGTTCGATTGGGATATTCCTATCATATGCAAAAGGCAAGCTTTTTTAATTAGTTTCTGAGATAGAACGTTTAGACGCTGCCAAACTTAGGCTCTTCTTCTTCTTTGATCGCTCAGACGGTTTCCTGGCGATTATGAGCGCAAATGCATCATGCTGCTGTTATGCACCTAAGTAAGAAATGATTAGGCCCAACATGTCCGACTTCAGCAGGAGAAGATCTTTTTGAAAGTGTTTCTTGAATAATGGCACGAGAATTGACCCAAAAGGCAGAATGATAGTAGATGACAGTAAGAAAAGTGAAAATGCAGATTCAAAGAGAGCGACAGATTAGAGGAAGTTACAAGCACAGAACTTTCAGAAAGTAACTATTTATACAAAAGACCCCTGGTATCCCAACGGGGGGTAGAAAACTTAGGCTCAATAAGTCCTTTATTACGAGTAGGCTACTACTACTCTTTGGACAACTAATGTTAACATCACCACTTTTACCACCACAACCACTGTCACGACCACCTCCTCTATCACTGTTACTACTACCCCACTACTACTACAAAGTTCTACTTCTACAACGAATAATAAGTACATAGCTTTTATATAGTGTCTTTCCTAAAACTTAAACTCAAAGCGCTCATATTCACCGATTCACACACAGAAGCGCTAACATACACAACCATTCTCCCACATTCATTCGATCATCATCTAGTTAACATGGAAGTTACAGAGAAAAATCTCTTTGAAACAAGATAAGTTTTCAGTTGGGTTTTAAAAAGAGGGAAGTGTTCATTGGTGACGGAGGTGAACAGGCAAGGAATTCCAGACAGTTGGGGCCACATAAATTGAAACTATGTTGGTTAAAAGACTTTAGGTTCACTCATGGTACTTTCAACAATTTGGCATAGGAAGGTCGGAGTGAGTGAGAAGGAGTGTAAGGGTGGAGAGCACTTGAGAGGTAAAATGGAACACATAGCTTGGCCCAGCATGCCAGTCTCTGGATGGAGAAAAATCTAAGTGAAGTTTTACTTGATAAAACGCAGGAGAATGGATCATGAACCAATAAGGCAGAAAGATAGTAGATGACAGTAAGCAAAAGGGAAGGGGCAGAGTGAAAGAAAGTGGCAGTTATAAGCACCAAACTTCCAGAATGTGGGGAAATTATTTGCAGCCACAGATAGGAGGGTGGGGGGGGGGGGGGCAGATTAATGTTAAGCCCTATAGACATGTTCTTAATAACTGAAATCCAAGGGTACCCACATGAAGGGGAAGCCGTGGATGTCCGTCTGCAGTCCGATGTGAAAGGGAAACCTTCGCTTCCTCCACAGCACCGCCAACACTCTCTCCTTCTCGCCACGCGTGTTCAAGTTGACCAGGGTGGCCCCCAAAGGAGCGCAGGTCCCGTTCGCAGACAGAGCAACATACGTGGTGTCCTTGCCCAGGACGTAGCACCTCCCGTCCACGGAGAAGCCAGACTCGGCGCAGCTGGTGTGGTTGCAGTGATCCTCGTCCTGCCCCGCGTCACACTGGTGCCAGATGTCGCAGCTCAGGTGGGGTTCGAACTCCGGCCAGAAAGGGACCGAGCAGTTCCATAGCTCTGTGATTGTGTCCAACCTGGGCAGGGCCGTAGGCTGGAAAAAAAGGAGAGAAGAACGATATGCGTCCAGGTGGAGCAAAGGCTCGGCTACACGTCAGCTAAAATCGTACAACTGTACGATACGATTCCATCGCGTGGTCTCGAAGCGCGAATCACATTTGTTCTTCGAGACCACGTGATGTTTCTCACTTCAAAACAGCCCTACACACAGGTTTTGGTGGATTTTTATTTGTGAGCTTGGTTTCTTTCCTTTTATTTTTTTTTTTTTAATAATTTTTGTTTCACTCTCTCTCTCTCTCTCTCTCTGTCTCTCTCTCTCTCTCTCTCTCTCTCTCTCTCTGTCTCTCTCTCTCTCTCTGTCTCTCTCTCTCTCTCTGTCTCTCTCTCTCTCTCTCTCCCTCCTCTCTCTCTCTCTCTCTCATACTAGTGTTTGTGTGAGCTATTAAAATGGACAAGTGTAATGAGCGTTTATTATCATAGTTTGATACAAAAATATCTCGGTTTCTGTCTGACCTAGTGTGGGGACGTGCACACAGTTGGGGCAAAATGTTCTCTTTGCAAAACAGCCTACATTATAGTTGTAGCAAATGTTGTGCATTGCAAAGCAGCCTATAAAACAGTTTGAGCAATGTATTCTGAGCTGCAAAACAGCTTCCCTATAGTTTGAGCAAAACATCTAGCATTGCATGCACAACAGCCTACGTACATTCAAAGCAAACGTTTGTGCATTGTTGGAGTCGGTCAAGAGACCGCCTGCACTTTAGCGTTGGGTAAGGGATCATGTGACTTTTGCCTGTGAATGGTCACGTGATTTGGGCCAGCTCCATGGTCTATGGGGGAGCATGTGACCTGCTGGGCGCATCAGAGTTGTCTTCCCTTTGTCATGGAAGTTGTCTGCCCTTTTTAATTTAGCGTGCGACTCTACATGTAATGTAAGTCCGTGGGTGCGACGCGCTGGTGGATCATTGAGAACTTCATGAATATGCATCAGCCTAACAGACTGGTGACCAGAACATGTTAGCCTACAGAGTTAGGCTGTTACTGCTCTCTCTCTCTCTCTCTCTCTCTCTCTCTCTCTCTCTCTGTTTCTTTTTCTCTGCCTTGCATGGCTTCCAATTTTGTTTCCACATACTATCTCTTTTTGTCTCTGTCTTTCGCCCTGTCTTTTCCTGCCTCTCTCCCTGCTCTCTGTCTCTGTCTGTCTGTCTGTCTGTCTCTGTCTGTCTGATTGTCTGTCTGTCTGTCTCTCTCTCTCTCTCTCTCTCTCTCTCTCTCTCTCTCTCTCTCTCTCTGCTTTACTCACACTTTCATTGTCCTTCTCTCTCACATACTATATCTTTTTATCTGTTTCTTTCTTTCTGTCGCTTTCTGTCTCTGTCTCTGCTTTCAGAATAGCATGCAAAAGATTTGTAGAATTTTGAAAGCCAAACGATTTTACATTAAAATTGTGTATTACGCTTCTGCAAAGAGTATTGTGAAGAAAACAAATTTTGTGTTGTCTTATAGTAAAAAAAGCAGGCGTGAATTGTATGATGATAAAACACTTGACAGTGCTTCATCCTCATTTTGGTATTTTTTTTAAAAAGTGTACAACCACCATTACTAAACCTTTGCAAAATCACAGAAGTGCATTGCTAAACTTTTGCAAAACAACAGCAATTGCATTGTTAAAAAAATAAAAACTGTTTTCATCATAAAAATGACAACAAAAAATAAAAGGACTGCACACATAACATTTTTTCATCCTCGCCTTTTAGGCGGGAAAAACCTGTACAGGGCCTCAAATGGCACACCGTTAAAGGGGCACCCTGACGGATGAGTTATTGTAAGAAACACGCTGAGGATTTTTACTCACAACAAAAGAACCAGCTCAATTTTTTTTTTACTGCACTACAAAAAAAAAGAAAACACGTCAACCACAATGACTGAGGTGGTGTAGAGTGGCACAGTGGTATTGCGTTCGCTTCGTGTCAAGTAAACCCGAGTTCAAACCTGGGTACAAGGGATTTTTTCTTCTCATTCTGCACTAGGCCTTAACAGTGTGAACGTAGAGTCTTTCGGATGAGATGATAAACCGAGGTCCTGTGTGCCCATGTACTTAGCATACATTAAATCCAGTGGCAACGAAAAAGTTGTCATTTGGTCAAAATCCCTCCCCCCTCCTCCCTCATCAGTGACAATAATCGCATGCACACACACAAAAAAGGGTGGCGCGCCTCTGGCTGCGACCCGCTCTCCTTGAAAAGGCTGTCTCTCTGGTGATCTTGACGTGTTTCTTGCAAAAACTCATCTGTCAGGGTCCACCTTTAAACATTCTTGCTACCCCCTCCCCCCTCACCCGTTGCCAATAGCTAACTATACTACTGTCGACCATGCTCCACCCCACCCCACCCCTTCACTCCACTGACGTTCGTGTTGTCTGCTTAAACGTTTGCAAAATCACGGGGGGGGGGGGGGGGGGGGGGGGGGGGGGGTGTTACTGTTAAGGAAAGCTGTTCATTTTGTTATTACTCAGATATTAGAAACAAAATGGTTTCTTTCTATATTACTTGGCATTCTAAATTCATCAAACCCTTTATTTTGAAGAAATACTTACGGATGGATTTTACATTCTTCTATCCTCATTTATCAGTTGACAATTCCTTGACCCCCCCCCCTTTCTTTTTCATTGATGCACACACTACCATTGAGAGACTCATGAATATGCGTTAGCCTAGCAACTGACCAAAACCGTTAGGTAGGCTTAGTGATGCGACTCTCTTTGTGCTGTGGTATTGAGCTATGGAAGCAGGGTCAGTCCCTGTAGGCCTAGGCCTAGTACAAAGGTTAGAAGACGGACACAATCAGTTGACAGTGAAAGATGAATATAAGCCAAGTTGGTTCTTTTCAGTTTTATTCACACAACCGTAGGCTGAGCCTACCCTAATCTCTTTGTGTCTATGACTCTCTATCTCAAAAGTCGAAGTCTGGTTTCTTTCAGTTTCATGACAACATTAGGATCACAAATACTTTGGAAGACGAATCTCATCTGCTTACAGAACTAAACCGTCATTTTCAACACTTTACTGTGTTGAACTTCTTTTTTGTTCTTGTCTGAGCGGTTGATGACGAACGTATTTCATGACACGTTCATATTTTATATAACTTTTGTTCTTCTTCTTCTCTAAAGTAGCCAACTGCATCACCTTGAAGATATTTTGAAAAGACATACATGTTCATGCACATTTGAAGTGCAATACACTCTTCTACATAATGTTAACACTGTTTGGCCTCCTTTAGTTGATTTGTATCAACTGAATTTTCTTGTAAATTATTTATCGCACAGCGACAGGAGTCGCGCCCACATGAGATGTCTTGGCGCGCAAATGAGTCAGTCCGGTGCAAGATGAGTGTCGGGAACAGACGTGTATTGTGTAGTGCTGTGAATGAGTTACTAGATTAGCGATGCAATAGGCTACTTTCTATTTCCAAAATAACAAAGAAAATCAGGTTATTATAATAAAGTTTGTCTTTACTCGTCAGATCAGAATGGGGACACTTTACAAGCCTTACCAGAGGCAAATGTTTATTGCGATGCCTAGGCCAATTTCTAGACAAGCTGCTTCCAGCCAGCGCTATGAATGGCATCCTATCCTGCTTTAACTGGGCCACTTTCAGTTGGCACAAGTTTGCTTATCCGTGATGCCTAGGCTAGTCTATTTAAAAAATAAAAATAATAAAAATGTCAGAGGTAAAACAGTTTGAAGTCTTGTTAAAAGCCCATCCGTTTCTGGATTCAACGCCGTCAAATCTGCCAAAGCCAACAGCGAATCGCGCGGCATCTTGAATGATAGAGTCAAGGAAAAGGTAGGCCTACAGCCTAGTAGCACCTTTCTGGTTGTAGGCCTAGTCCTGAGCTCTCAGTCTCACAGCTCCACACACTAATAATATTGGAATGCCGCCGCATTCTTTGTGTTTCTCCGACTAAGCCTAGTCCAAAATCAATATGTAACTAATTTACCTAGACTAGTTCTAGACTGCTCTAGCCAGACTCAGTTTTGTCTATGACCGACATGGCTGAGATTTTTAATAGGCCACAGATAGAAATATTACAAAAATGTGTCTCCTGTTGTGCTCTTGAAACTCATTGAACAAACTTTAAATTTGGATAAGTGAGTGGGCCCAGGCGATTTAGGGCCACCCTAATACCTTTATGCATACAATTTCTTCGGCCCCATTTATTCGTCCAGAGATAAACCATGTAGTGATATTACACTAATAATAGTAATATTAGTGGCATTATTCTTACATGTCTACCCAGAATGGCTGCAAGTGATTGCTGCCCAGTTGCCCCTTTCAGTCGGCGCCTGTGCTTTTTTTTATCATCATGTGTAGACTAAGCCTAACTCTCCTGCACACAATGACAATAGGCCCTAACGGGGAGGAACCACCGACATAAGAGAAAAAGTATTTTTAGCTTTGTGGGATGAACAAGCCAAGGCCGCGCTGTGTGTGTCGCGAGGCCTGGCACAGAGCAGGCAGGCCGGCCTAGCGGCCCTTCAGAGGCTTATGAAATGAATAGGCTAATGCATTAGGCTACTATGCCATTAGGCCGTTTGCGGTTTTGGCTTTGAATCGTAGGCCTAAATGTGTAGACCTAGGGCTAGGCCTGTTAGCATATCATAGAACTAGAAGAGCAAGAGACAATCATAATATGACCCATTATCCTTTACACAAAGAGACGCATGAAATGTGACGCATGTAGCGCAGTGCTCATGAGCAGGAGCAGACGATATGAATAACTCCGAGCGTGATGGGCACTATCATTTCGGCAACGAGGCCTAGTATTACTTTCATGTCATGATTAATAAGGCTCCTACTTTTAATTAATAACTTTCTAAATGTTCTGCCCCACAAACCCTTATGTAGCCTTTTCTACAAGCCTCTTACTGCACAATGCTATGAACACAATATCTTACCCTCGTCAGGCGTTCAGTGGTCCAATATTATAAATGTTTGACAACAATAGTGTTATGGCCCTTTCAGCTACTGGCCTCTTTAGTTACGATGTTATGATTCTCCAACAAATAATGTTATGGTCTTCTGGTTACAATGTTGTAATTGTTTTATAGCAACAGTGTTATGGCACTTTCAGCTACTAGCCTCTTTAGTTACGATGTTATGGCCCTTTCAATGGCCCTCTGGTTACAATGTTATAATTGGTTTTACAACAACAGTGTTATGGCCTTTTCAGCTACTGGCCTCTTTTGTTATAATGTTATGGCCCTTTCAGTGGCCCTCTGGTTACAATGTTACAATTGGTTTTACAGCAACAGTGTCATGGCCCTTTCAGCTACTGACCTCTTTAGTTACGATGTTAGGATTGTTTAAAAAACAACACAAAAAAACCCAACAACAACAACAAAACAAATAATATAAAATCAATAATAAATAAATAACAAATGTTATGGCCCTTTCAGTGGCCCTCTCTGGTTACAATGCTATAATTGTTTCACAACGTTTATGGCCCTTCCAACTTGTGGCCTCTTTGGTTACGATGTTATGATTCTCTATAATTCTCAATAATATCATGGCTCTTTCAGTTGCCTTTTAGTTACAATGTTATGATTGTTTAACAACAACAAATGTTATGGTCCTTTCAGTGGCCCTCCTTCGTTACAATGTTATATTCGTTTATCAACAACAACAAAAATAAATGTTATGGCCCCTTTTTATGTGGCCCTCTCTTCCTCTGTAATTACAATGTTATGATTTATTTGAAAAACAAAAAACAAGAAAAATGGAAACTAAATGTTAAGGCATTTTCAGTGACCCTATTTGGTTACAATGTAGTGATTGTCCGTACATTTGTTACACAATATTTTGCACAACTTTGAATTTAGAAGACCCCTGAAGTGTAAGCAATGCTTATCAGCGTGCATGAACATGGGTTGCTGAAGAAACCAGCTTGAGGTATCACGCTACACTAGCTTGACCCCTTCAGTGGGCAGGAAGACTATCAAGGAAACTAGACCTGGATTTCCATCAAATAACACGGCTCTGTAAATAATGATTCCCCTTGCAAACTAAGCATGCCCATTCTGGCCATAGACAGCGATTTGAAGTTGTCTCATCTTATACATCCATACATGTAATTATTATTTTATATTTACAACAACAAAAGCTGTGTAGAAAATTATTGCCTGAACATATGTAAACTGGATGATAACGCTGGATATAAAAACATCTGCACTATGCAGAATGGAAACGCATTCATAAGCTCTTCCCTTGGTTGTGACTATTTAGCATATTCTTCATCAGTTTTGTTAAAATAGTGGCCATATTTTGAATTGATATGAATTGATATAATTTATGTAGTTATAACCCAATCTAACAGCAGTGGCAATTATTGTTTTGCGCCATAGTCAGCATGCAAATGGTTAACTTGTGGTCCTTTCAGAATGGCCAGTTCAGAAAATAGCACAGTTTTGATACATTTGATTCACTACTATACTGCTGTTCACGATGTTCGAATGCTTCAGAGTATAAGAGCAAACCCATTCTGGTTACATAATGGGGATATTGCACTAACAATGAAACAATGACACCCATAATTGGGAAATAAATTTATGTCATGATCATTTAACAATAGGCAGAAAGTTGATTGCCTGTACAAAATTGATTGAAACTGAACACCATGAGAATGTGGATTAGTAACCCAAACAATGAGAGCAATATATGCGTATTAAAGCTATGGTTATATGAATTTTTAAGTTTTAGATGGCTAACAGTAACACTTGGGTGGAGATAAAGCATAATAGTACTACCCAGATGACTATAAATGCTGTATCTGCAGTCCTGTAACGAACATGTCCCATATGTGCCCCCCCGGGCCGAGAGGACGTAAAACACCAAAATTCCTCCTCCTGTAACGAACATAATAGTACTATCCTGTATCCAAATGACTATTAATGCTGTATCTGCAGTCCTGTGACGAACATAATAGTACTATCCAGATGACTATAAATGCTGTAGCTGCAGTCCTGTGACGAACATAATAGTACTATCCAGATGACTATGAATGCTGTAGCTGCAGTCCTGTGATGAACATAATAGTACTATCCTGTATCCAAATGACTATTAATGCTGTAGCTGCAGTCCTGTGATGAACATAATAGTACTATCCTGTATCCAAATGACTATTAATGCAGTAGCTGCAGTCCTGTGATGAACATAATAGTACTATCCTGTATCCGGATGACTATAAATGCTGTATCTGCAGTCATGTGACCAACATAGGAAACACTTTTTGTGGAGGCAGCTGCAGACTAAAGACAGGCAACAGCATGTGTACTATAATAATGCATGGTTTCGCACGTACCACTTGAGCACATCACTGCTGCAAGAGCAACCACTTTCAGTTGGTTTATAATTTTATTGTTAACTCAATGTATCATTTGAGCAACAAAAGTCTACATCACATCACTGCTGCAACATGCTAAAAGCAACCACTTTCAGTTGGTTATAATGTTATTGTTAACTCAATGTATTATTATAACATGAAGTCTCTCAGCCACTCAGTCTGAAACAATTTATAAACATATAATAATTATGTCCTTTCCATGAACATGCGTATATGAAGCTATTCAGTTGATGAATCTATAGGCAAAAAATGATACATGTGATCTTGCACATAAGTGTGGTAACTGTCTAATTCGCGGTTCAATTGCTGCGATTGACCTCCTCCTCTGAAGTCTCATGTGGGCGCGACTCCCGTCGCTGTGCGATAAATAATTCTAAAATTAACCAAGACTTACCTGTCAGTTGAAGGTTAATTTGGATTATTTGGAGCACAGTGATGGGCAGGAGCGCTCACATGCACTCCCTTTTTAATTAATAACCCACCCTTCAGTTTCGGTACTAGAGGAGGTCAATCACGTCTGAAACCTGACTCATTTGCGCGCCAAGACATCTCATGTGAGCGCTCCTGCCCATCACTGTGCTCCAAATAATCCAAATTAACCTTCAACTGACAGGTAAGTCTTGGTTAATTTTAGAAGTAAGCTACTTAAAATTTTAATGTTAGCAAAATGTCGTGCATTGCAAAACAGCCTACATACAGTTTGAGCAAAATATGGTGCATTGCAAAACAGCCTACACACAGTTTGAGCAAAATGTCGTGCGTTGCAAAACAACCTACACAAGGTTTGAGAAAAAAATTGTACATTGTAAACAGCCTACATATAGTCTTAGCAAAATGTCGTGCATTGCAAAACAGCCTAAATACAGTTTGAACAAAATGTTGTGCGGTGCGAAACAGGCAGATGCCGGTTTCATTTTCATACCAATAGTCCCACTTCAATCATTTTGAACAGACATAAAAGACTTTAAGCTTGTCGAACATTCATGTTCTAAGTTCATTCCACACCAATAGATAGCGCAACATAAGTTTCCGTGCAGAATGCGTCTTTGTGTTGCATCTTAGAGTGTGAACACTTAAGAAACACTCCACACAGAAATACCAATCTTCCTTCCTTTCTTTTTTTCAAAGACAAAACATCCGTTTTGGGCTCACTCGTGTCAACGAAGTGAGTCTATGTTCTCATGCTTCTTCAGTTTCCCCAGGTGTACGTGTGTCTGTGTGTCTGCATGTCTGTCTGTCTGTGATAATTATAACATTGGCTTTTTTCGGGATCTAAAAGGCGTCCATCAATCAAACTTTGCACACATATAGATGTTTATGCCATCTTTCAAAAAACATCATTTTCATATAAACATTACCTTGACCTTGACCTTTGACTTTTAATGTGTATTTTTTGTCTTTGCCATATCTTGCACATTTTCAGTTATGGTCCTCAAATGGCATGTTGGTGTATTACCCTAAGGTGACATGGTATGCTGGGTGACTATTACCCTCTTGCCTTAACCTCGACCTTTGAACTTCAACATCGTGGATTAGTTGTTTTGGACATATCTTTTACATCCGGCTAGATACAATCCCTAAAATTGGCAAGTAGGTAGAGCATGGAATATTAGTTATTTGGATTTGGGCATTGTACATGACCTTTGGGCTCTAGAGAAGCGTTTTATTTAGCTAACGAGAGCCTTAGCTCGAGTTAGTTAAAGAACACAGCTTCGAGAGAGACCAAAATTCATGTACCATGCCCAAATTCAAATAACATTTGATATGCATACCGATCTGCTTAGATCATTTTCAGAGTTTAAATAGCTGAAACGAGTGCAAACAAACACAGTCATCCTGTCCCAGTAGATCTAAAGCAATATAACTGTTACACACAGTTCGAAGCTGGATTTATGCATGTGCAAATAACATAGTCCTATACGCTATAAAGTCTATACGTGATTTTCATACATATTTTCAAACTAATTTAATGCATTAATCATTACCTGAACAAAATTCTGAAAGATGCAAGCATTCACTGAATTAGAATCACCACTTGTGCATCGAAAACAAGAAACAGGGTCCTTAGACTGGACTAGTCCAATATAAAGGAGGGGTGTGCGATCTCAATAAGAATTAAATATTAATAAATGTGCTCGTTCTTCAAGAATATGTTTGAATATGCAATGGTTAAAATAGTTAACCCTAACCTAGTCTTAACCCTGTCCCTTACCCGAGTTTGGCAAAAGTTGCTTTTATTGAACATTTGCAGTGAGAAAATTCAGTAGAATTAATTAATCTCTGCAAGTGACGACAATAGACATCCAATATAGCTAGGCTGTTAGCACTGCTGTTAGCACTTGTGCTTGACCTAGATCTAGACTTGTGAATTCCACATAAATACGTGTGCATAATATCATCTGCTGCGTTGCTACTTGCTAATGTGTAAAATCGCTTTATATGTTTTAAAGGCAGGCTGTCCAGGCAAACTGTTACATAAAAGTTTAGTTTGCTCCAGATTTTCAGATTGAATCGACCTGACTGTAAGTTCGCTTATCTCGTAGATCTAAGCGATATTTAATTTTATAAAATGTATTTGTTTTCCATGAGATAAAATCGTACTGACATGGTTTGTTTTATGAAAATCATGACTAATGATTTAACTGTCTTATATAGATCTAGTCGTCATTCCACTGAATAAGAAGAAAAATGTAGATTTCCTGTGGGTGTGGAATTCACAGTAATTATATGACAAATATAATATTATTTTAATGATATTCCATAGTGTATTCTTGCTCTAGATCTCACACGCTTTTTACACTAAATAAAGAACAATAATGATATGTAAATGGTAATAATTATGTCACTGTACAAGCAGTTAAATAATGACATGTAAGAATAAGAGTTTTGGTCCCACTCGACTGGGTCTTCTTTGTCATGCTTGCAGATCGGTACATTGCTAAATACTTGATGACCGTGACATTTATTTTTTGTCTATCGCATTATATCTGGTATTTATATATATCTCCCATTATATATTTTGTGTGTAGAAATGTGCTTCACCATGTCTAGGCCATCATCAGAATTTAGAGCTCTGTTAGTGGTGGTAGGACTACTGCCTTGTTTGGTTACTTATAGCCAAAATACGGATCTCTGTCTGTCTCTGTCTTTGTCTGTCTCTCTGCCTCACTCTCTGTCTCTGTCTCTCATGTGAATATTGTTATGCCAATATAACATTATTCTCTTAACAGAAACATTTTCCACAAATTTTCCAAATCATCTTTTCCCACAATATAAAGCATACATTTCACCAGGAATTAAACTTACAGATGTTCCACATTCACGTTTATCGGGAGGTGTTGCATTATTAATAAGACAATCAATTGCAACTGAAGTAAAGCATATATATGTTGAATATGACAATTGCATTGTTCTTCAGCTATCTCCTAGATTGACTGGTTTATTTTCGGACTGGTTTTTAATAGGCATATACATACCCCCATCAAAGAGCATGTGTTATGTGGAAAAAGAAATAGACAATGAGGTATCCATGATAGAAACTTGTATTATTGATCTTTTTAAAGAACATGGTGAATTACCAGTCATTGTAAGCTATCCACAAAAAGTTAAGGATCACTTGCAAACTAATTCATAACTTTCCAAATAAGAAAGCCAATGCGTTGAATTTTGGCCAACATTTAATTCAATGCTTTAGTGATAACGATGCACAATTGCCTTCAATTTCGAGCAATCGTTTGGTCTGTACATTTGATCAAAGTGGGTACGTATCGAAATTTGATTTCCCAAAGTCATTGAAATCACAAGACAGGGCATTCTGATGCTCCCAAAAGTTCAGTAATGCGTGTATCCGCCATGGCTGTTCTGGCACTCGACGCAGCGAGTCCTCATGGAGTTGACCAGGGTGGTGAAGATCCTCTGTGGAAGCGCCTGCCACTCAGCCTGCAGCATCTGGTAGAGGTGCTGGGCATCCCTGGGAGGGGGGTGGTTGCTCCTCACTTTGCGATCCAGCTCATCCCAGAGGTTCTCAATCGGGTTGAGATCGGGACTGCATGCTGGCCACTCCATTCTGTTGACTCCAGACTGCTGCAGGAAGTCGTTGACCACCCTTGCCCTGTGGGGGCGAGCGTTGTCATCCTGGTAGACAGCCGGCGGTCCCATCTGCTGCAGTGTAGGCACAGCCAGCGGTCGAAAGATCTCATCCCGGTATCGGAGGCCAGTCAGGTTACCCTGTACATGATACAAGGGTGTTCTGTGGTGAAGGCTGAAGGCCCCCCAGACCATTACAGAACCTCCACCAAAGGCCACCTTTTCTTGGACAGTGGCGTCAATAAAGCGTTCCCCTGGGCGCCTCCAGACCCTCAGTCGGCCGTCGTTGTGGTTCAGGGTGAAGCGTGATTCATCACTGAACAGGACCTGGGACCATTGCTGACGTGTCCACCTCACGTGACGTCTGCAGAAGGCGCGGCGTGCTGCCCTATGGGCTGGAGTTAAGCGTGGCCGTACAGCTGGGCGACGAGAACGGAGGTTAAACCCATGAAGGCGGTTCCGTATGGTCTGCTGGCTGATGTTGATGTTAGTAGCCACCCTCAGCTGCCTTCGAATGATGCTGGAAGAGGCTGTTCTTGTCTGCAGGGCTTGTCGTTCAATGAGACGATCTTCACGTGGAGTTGTCTTCTTCGGTCGACCAGATCTGCGTCTTTCATGGACCCTCCCAGTGGCTGTGAAGCGTTGAATCAGTCTGACAATGACCGAGATGGACACCTGAAGTCGCCTGGCCACTTCTCGCTTGGGAACACCATCTTGGAACCATGCAACAGCTCGTCCCCTATCCAACTCGCTCAATTTTCGTCGTGGAGGCATTGTCAAATCAGGCCTAATACTGGTGGTATGTCTTCTTATAAAGCCAAGCAAGAGACAGCATCTCACACATAAACAGCAGTGCTTGCACGTGCATAATGGTTTTTCCATCTGGCTTGTGCAATGTGTTCATGCAGAACGATCCAAAACAAGGTCCTTTTTCGCAAGTTTCCGCTTTTTCTTTTGCTGCCAAGCTCAGTAATAGAGAATCACGTGCAATGTTTCCACTAACACAACATCGCCCACTTACAGCTGAACAAGAATTCATAACAATTTGGCTTGACTGAGAAAAAAATAACAGGAGCGAACGGAGTTTATTGCGCACCTGTTTTCTCATAGTGATCCTTAACTTTTTGTGAGTAGTGTATTTGGTGACCTAAGTTCAAGAGCAAGCAATAGACATTTTAGAAACAGTTTCATTTTAGAGGATATAATGAATGATGATGAAGAGTTTGAAGAAGAGTTTGCACGAAAATCCAAAGACTTAGTGCTGAATGATTTTGGTGGTTATCTTTTAAGTATATGTGAACAGTTTTCACTTATTATTTTGAATGGTCTTATACAAGGTGACACTTCTGGTGAATTTACCTATACTGCTTATAATGGAGCTAGTGTAATATATTATTTTTTAGTATCCAAATGTTTTCTACAGTTTAATATGTTTATGAGAATTATTTCCAGAATTGAAGCTAAACATATGCCTGTAGATGTTTTTTAAAGTTGCTCCTTCTAATTATACTGATAAAGATGTTGTCAAAAATATGTTTGGAAGGAAGACAACATGCTTGATTATTGTGAAGCTTTTAATTCTGGTGAGGTTAAAGCTTTCATAGACGTGGCTACTGATTTAATTGAAACAGATGTTGAAGCAGCTCTTACATGTTTTAATGAAGGTCTTTATCTTGCTGGTCAATGCATGCAAATCACCTTTAAAACTACCTACATTAAGAAACAAACATGGTTTGATACGGATTGCAGAAAAACTAGATCAAGAGTACGCATGCTCATCTCTTTCTCTTTTTCTATCTAAAACGTTTGCTTTTAGAAGTCAATCGCTTGTCTCTGAATACACTCTTTTTCTCAAATTATTTCTCCCAATTCATGGATTATATGTATGTGCATGATTTTATTGTTTTAGTTTACATTTATGTATTGATAAAAAATATTGATACCGGCAGATAGGCCTAATCAATAAAAACTTCAGACTTGTCTCTGTCTCTCTCTGTAGCCTATCTCTGTCTGTCTGTCTCTCTCAGTCTCTCTCTCTCTCGCTCTCTGTCTATTTCCCCCCTCTTCTTCTGCATTCCCAGGCCATAAGACCATAATGGGTTAACTGCGTAGGGCCTACGTATCTGTGCGGTTTTCAGATTCCACTGGTCTCCCCGCTGCATTCATCTGACACTCCGATTTCGGAGGAGACTCACTCTCTCTCTCTCTCTCTCTCTCTCTCTCTCTCTCTCTCTCTCTCTCTCTCTCTGGTATCCACTATTTTAGTTTGACGGTGATAGTTGGAAGTACAGGTATTGGACCAGGCTTAAAACAGTGTAGACCAGCATCTGTTTGTTATGTTTAATTGGATCTATTGTTGTATTTATTTTTCCTCCCAATGCACAAAGCAATGGATTCATTTATTGTTAACCTTTTTTTGCCAGAAGAGAAAGATCTTCGCAAGAGTATGGAACAACGTACAACGAGATGCCATTGGACAGCAATCTCAAGGCACTCCTGAAGTACGTCGTTGCTACTTTTGCTTTAAGGTAGCGTGTCCCAGATGACTTCAATTTTTCATATCAATTGATGATAAATGAATACAAGTATGACACATAGCTTTATCTTAATATTATAAATCGTAAGAAAAAGAATCGGCACATTAGTGTGCTACCGTCTCTTCTATTGCCGAGAAGTGACGCTAAGCAAAGTGGACAATTTGCTTAAGCTTTGTGAAATACAAAATGCTGACTTCAGCTTCAAACAACGTTACCATGACAGGCATTAATGATTAAGAAAGAAGCGTGACCGGCAGGGAATTAATTACCAAATACTTTGGACATCATTTTATGAAAGATAACAGGTTGCTCTTTCCGTAAGCAAATTATCTTCCTTTCAGGGCAACAATGTGGACTTTGGAAGGTGGAAATAGTTTGCGGGTTGTGCTTATTTCCTTTGCTTTTATTCAGGCATGGGAAAGTGATTGGTGGCGTTATATGGTTGTTGAAAGACGCTGCGCGCACATAGGCTACTCATCAAAGAAAACGTCACTTTAACTCTATTTTGATTTAGAACATGGATTAGTCCCTACTGTTTTGATGGGGAAAAACGTTAACCATTCAGCTTATATCGACCAAAGTATTTACGGAAATTTTATAATGAACCATAATTGTACACTAACATTACTTAGTGCAACATAAATAGTGTCGGTGTTAATTTGCGTCAGTCAGAGACCTGCCATTCGAGCACAATACGCAAGCCATTATCGGAAGTAATATTCATGGCGTCAATACGTTCCTAGGTCTGTTTGAATCCATGAGTGGTATATATAACCTAACTTTAAAACGTACACGTTATGTATTACTGATAGTTTCATTACATTGTGCGCATACATGCGAGTGCGTGCACACAGCTTTGTCAGCTTATTCTTTAACCCTCAATAAAGATCATTCTGAATTGATTTCAAACACACACACACACACACACACACACACACACACACACACACACACACACACACACACACAAAACACACACACCACACTACACCACACACACCACACCACACCACTAACCGAATGGAAACTAAATCGCAGTAGAAACCCAACAGCGAACATGGAGCGCTGACAAAACATAAGGCAGTCTTGGAAGACCATCTCCAGCGTTCCCTGTCTGGTCCAAGGCAGCAGTCTGGCTTGGGTGATGGCCTTGATCTGGTGCATGCCTTTGAAGACCAGGGTGGTCCGGGACGTGCGGATGGTCAGGGAGGCTTCGTGATGAACCAGGATCTCCTGCAGGCTGACCATGGTGCTGTGCCCGTGAGGTACGACCAGCACGGTTCTGGAAATCAGGTTTACGGGTACGTACCTTTCCGCGTACCCGGGGCTTTGAACCGTACCTGAGGGAAAGGTTTGTGGAGGTAAAGATGGGGGAGGGAGAGGAAAGAGAAAGGGGGGTGGAGAGAGGCAGGCACACAGTCACAGAAGGATCGAGAGACAAAGAGAGAGGGAGAGAGAGACACACACAGACTGACAGAGAGACAGTCACAGAGGGGGGCGGAGGGAGAGAGAGAGACAGACAGAAAGAGAGGGAGAGAGAGAGACAGATATATATATATATATATATATATATATATATATGCGAACAGACAGACACAGAGGGATCGTGAGACAAAGAGAGAGGGAGAGAGACACACACAGTGACTGCCAGAAAACACAGGCAGAGAGGGAGAGGGGGAGAGAGACAAAGACTGACAGAGAGGGAGAGGCAGAAAGAGTTAGAGACCGAATGAAGGAGAAACAGACAGGTAGGCAGATATTGAGACAGAGAAAGAGAGAGAGAGAGAGAGAGACAGACAGAGAGAGAGAGACAGAGACAGAAACAGATAAAGAGAGTGCGAATATAAATGTGAATGTTATATTCAAAAGGCCTTGGTCATATTTTAAAGGAGGGGGGGGGGGGGGGGGGGTGATCATTCAAGACAGACATATCTAATTTGTTAGTCTATCTCTGAGCAGAGAGAGAGAGAGAGAGAAAAAGAGAGAGAGATTCTCAAGGTTAGAAAGTTATCTTTTAAAAGTTTAAGGTTTTAAGGTTTTATCTTTAAAGTTTGTTCATAATGGAGATCAGGGGTATTGTGGTATGCACTCAAGAATAAGGGTGTATGTGTGTGTTGGAATTACCTTCCGTCGCAGAAAGACGATGCAATTCTAACGATTTGGTAGATCTCGAACTGATGGTCAGGGAGAAACGATTGTGGAAAATTGTATTTTTCATGTGGATGACAAGCAACAGTTCCCCCGTTTCTCCGTAGTAAAATCTATCCACGGATGCCTCACAGACGTTGAACAGAAACTTAAACCTGGGTTCGCGCCCAGTGGCAGTGTCCAGTTCGTACACACAAACGCTTTCATGAACGCTCGGACATTCTCTGTGCCCGACTCTCAAAATGCTGCCCTGCTCTCTCGGAGAACTCCACTGGAGCCAGCAGAATAAATTAACGCGTTTCGATTCGCCATGCCGCGCCAGATACTGACGGAGTTGAAAAATAATGTCATCCGCCATCACCCTCTCGGAGCCATTCCGGTTCAAACAGCTCCATGGGTTATAAGGCAGAGAGATCTGATGGAGTCTGGGGGGTTCGGTAGGCTTTGGCAAATCGTGAAGAGAGGAGGGATGGACGCACTTTGAGGCTGTCGGGTTTCCGTGACCTGAATCATTCGCCAATGGAGCTGGACTGGCTAAACCTGTTGTAGCAGGAAGTGTGCTTTCAAGTCCAGCATCTATCAGCGAATATACAAGTGCATTAATTGGATGCTAATCGGCTGAGTCCGATTATGACACACAGAGAGAAGAGAAGATGACCACTATTTGGGGGGTGGGCTGGTATGGTAAGATGGGGCAAAACGCAAGGGGGCCCCCCCCCCCCCCCCCCCCCCACTCCCCCATAAGCAAGAAATCATTTTTCCCTTCTCTTTGAAACATTTTGTTAAATTAAATGTAAAAGACAGAGGCCCAGCCACATGACGATATATTGTTTAAAATTTGAAACAAATGATTTGCAGGCAAGAGGCAAAACATGGCCTCTTTACCCCACCATAAAAGGTAAAGGTGTCCCGTAGCCTGTTGGCCGTAGGGGCATATCATATGAAAATTGTTTATAGAGAAGCCTTGCCCATACACATCCCCGTTCCTTTGAATCTTTTGGACACAAGGACCTAAGACCTAACGGTCTCGTGGGCTAAAGAAACTGATCTCTCGAGAGGCCAAATTTAAGCTGTGTACCACGTCAAAGTACACATAACTAATATTGGGAACAGCTGGTACGGTAGTCATGAGTACGTCTTAAACAGTTAACACGGGTAGTAACACGCTACACGGGTAGTAACATTTTATGCTGAAAATTAGCATAAAAATCGTTTTGGCAGTTTCTCCCTAATTCACATGTTCCTACCCATGCTATCTCTTAAAATGTTACCTTTCGCGTCGTATCCCAATCGTATTGGCAGGTTCTTCTAATGTGCATGTTGCTACTCGTGTTGACTGTTTCACTTTGTTCGGAACACCCCCCCCCCCACACACACACACACACACACACACATCCCACCCCACCCCACCTCCAAGACCAACTAATAGCCAGTGGAAATGCTTTGCTAATTTGAAATCATAATCCTAGGGAAACAGTACTGTCCGAAGACCCTGTTTGCACATTTTTGTGCCAACGATACATTCAAGATAATAATGGTATGCACAGCTGCTCCAGGAGGAACTTTTAGTTTCAGTATATTTGAATCATGTCTTCTTTCCACAACACAAAATGTACCTTCTACTGACGGTTTCATCCACTCCTGAGAGTGAGTTTGTCATCATCAGCCCAGTCATTCTGAAGAAGTCCACAGGAGTGGATGAAACCGTCAGTAGAAGGTAAATTTTGTGTTGTGGAAAGAAGAAATGATTAAATGTATTATATCAACCAACACGATGAACAATTACAAGGATTTTAGTTTCAGAACTTTTTTCAAGCGAACTTCGCACGAGATTCTTTTCATAAACAACAGTCAAGAATAATGTTAGACCTATAGTATGCAAGAAAATGAGTTATGTTCAGGATCCCGTGTCAGATTTACATTATGAGCATTTTTATTTATGTTTGTAAAATTAGTGTATTATTAACCCCTTGACTGCCAGAGAAAATGCAAGAAACAATCATTGGGCAAATCATGCCATGAAAAAGTCAACAGATAGAGCCAATCTGGCAAAATGGTCTGGGGATATAACTTTCTTGACTGTGTTAGAGCAAAAGCCAGCATGTCAGGGTTCTTCCTCTTCATCTGATGACGTCATCACTGATGTCATCAGGTCAGTACGTGATACGTTGGTGGCAGTCAAGGTGTTAAGAACATTTTCTATTAAATAAGTTGCATGGTACTGTTCAACAAAAATATTTTTTACCATAAATCTGATGGAAAAAATATATTAAAAATGTTACGAAGAACATATAACCAAAATATGTTTAGGAGGAAACGCTTTGTGTAGTTTTTATCTAAGATTTCTAGATTCAGTCATTTAACTAAACAGCTCAAATTTGCGTGCAACGGAACAGCTGTGTATACTGTGCATATTATCAATAGCATTCAAAACAATAGAAAAAACAACAAGTGGGAAAACTGTGGTGTATATTTATTAGGCAAATATTTCGGACTACTGTCCTTTGACGATGCCTGTCTCCATGTCAGTGACTTTGTCATTGGGACTGGTCACGTGATTAGTGACACGTTTGTCCAAAAAACACTAATTGCTCATTTCTCATGATTTCCCCATGATGGGTGATCCTGAATGTGTCTTCGATAGTATTGGAAATTAACTGCTGCAATGAGTCTAGTTCCTCTAAGTTATCGACGTCTGAAACCAGTGATGGTACTGACAGGTGTGGAGCAGAATTAGTGGCAAAAGCTGAAGCAGAAACTAAATCGACAGGAGGGGTTGCCAGTTCCAGCAATGTGTCCCTGGAAACCAGACAGCAGTCTGGAACCTGAATCACTGGTTCAAGACCTCCAAGCCTTCTACCATGCACCAAAAGGCCAGCAGGATAAATTCGACAATTGCAAATATTAACCAGCGAGTCGAATCATTGGAAGGTCTGGTTAAATATCAAACAAAACTAATTGAAGATCTTATTAACGGTGGATCATCCAAAAAAGAACAACACCATTTCATTGATATTGGCGTCCAGACGGACTCTCCACGGCCCATGTCTTATGCGGACGCAGCGAGCAGGCCTAAACCTTCAACTGCTGATCCACATCATAAGAATAACTTATATTGGATTGTAACATTGTTTTAATGTCAGTCCCATAAGTTCCCATGATACCTAAGATGCCTCCTTGGGAGCATATGAGCGGAAATTTTGATTATGAATACACAAATGTTAAGAAAACTGAAAACCCACACGTTTTAGTGAATGAAGTTAGGGAACATCTTGACACTTGTTATAGTAATCATCTTAAAATGTATACTGGTGGTTCAGTTATGGATAATATTGGATGTGGTTCTGGTTTTGTAATTCCTAGCCTTAAAATACAAAAATATTTGGTATATTATTGGTAAAGGGTTCTCTATATTCACAGCAGAATTATATGCAATATTGATGGCCATAACTTATATTTGTGATACACCTATGTGCTTTAACAACATTCTTATTTGTGTTGATTCAAAATCTGTCTTACAAGCAAATGCAGCATTGGGATAGTAAAGCACGAAGAGATTTGCTTTTTGATATACATCATCTTATACATGTTATAATGATGAAGGGAATAAATGTAGATTTTTGTTGGGTCCCTTCTCATTGTGGGTTGAAATGGAATAAAACAGCAGATAGTCTTGCTAAGCGTGGAGCTAAACGTCATTCTGATACTGATTTCAATCATATCCTAAAGAGGTCTTCGGTTGAATTTGTGTTGATTTTGGAAAAGTCTGTTCATGATAGAAATAGTGGAGAAAAGTTATTGTATATACCAAATTGCCCTCGTTATATATCCAAGAAGATTTTTAAACTAAAGTTAAGTAAAAGCATGGAACACTAAATACTCATAATATTTTCTGTAATTGTGGTAACCGTATATCAGTGCATCATTTGTTAACAGAATGTCCAATTTTAACACTGCTTTATAGAAATGAGTCTATTGATTTAGTGACTTATGAGAATGATCGTCAAATATTATCTAGCCCTTTCATCTTTAATATTGCTACTGTTATAGTCAATTCTGAGATAGCAAAATTGTTATGATTTGTTGACGCTTTGTTACTATAAATTGTTGTATTCTATGCATTAACTTTGTTAATTATGAACATGGTTTTTTTCTGGTCTAATAGCATCATTGCGTGAAAATACGTTAAATTAAACTACTGAACTGAACTGATCTTCGATAGTTTAAAATTTTGATTTCTTTGTTTTGGTGATACTGTATCTCGTCTTGTAACTCAAAGGATTCTGATCAAACGTTGTGGACATCCAGGGTCTTATAGACGTATAAGAATATACATGATTTGTTTATGAATCGGTGTTATAATTTCATGCACATTTTTATTATTTTAAACTAACAGTTTTTAATATTGCCAATATTTGTTGGCCTAGATGCATCTGTCCATTTTGTGTTATGAACGTAAGTCGATTTTGCAAATAAAAACCTAAATAGTCATAAAATCACTAGGATTTAGTGTCATTTTTCCTGTTTAGAGATAGTTTCGAATACCGCTATTGAAATAGCACAGGACTTTTATATAGGCCTATACCATGTTTACATGCGTAAATACCAAACGTATTTTAAAAAGCATAAATAAAGGCACACGTACACTCCCTCTCACTCTCTCTCTCTCTCACATGACTGTGCGACATATCAAGTTGTAGTCATGTTTATAATACTTCTTGCTGAGTGTATTCTGATTTTTTTAATTGTTGTTCTTTTTGTTTGTTCTTGTTGCTGTCTTGCATCATCAAGCTAATTGTTTTGTGCCCATATGCTACCACAATCCCATATATGGGATCGGTCAGCTATGTCCTCCCTGTGGCGCTGCATTGTCATAATCTCATCATTGTAGTGCATGGGTAGTTCAGTGGAGGTATTTAGAGTGTAATAAAGGTAAATGTTGGGGTGAAGTTCTTTATATGCGTCCTCTGGAGTCGGTCATTTACACCGAGTCGGCCCTCGGTGAACCAATCATGGCACCACTAGAACGATAAGCACGCAGCATCTAATCCAAGCAACTTTCTTATACATGTGTAAGAAGAAAACTTGAAGATCAATATATCTAAAATTATTTTTTCTCAGATGTTTTAAACATATCTTAGTCAGTCAGCAGTGCAGTCTAGAAGTTCGATCCCATATATGGGATCGTGGTAGCGAGAGGGTAGGGTTTTCCCCTATATTTCCCATGTAAAATGAATACTCTACCTTTCATTTTTATTTGCCCACATTAATTTTGAGGCATGAAACTGCCTCAGGGACGTGGCACCCACGAAATAAAAGGCACCTACTCATCATTGTTTGCTTAAAATGTCTTTTTACCGCAAATTACAGACACGGCCAGTTCATCTCCTATTATTCCTAGAAAAAACATGTTAAAGGTTGATTACTGTACACCCATTCCTCAGTGTGCTGATTAAAAGGTTTCTGGTTTAGTTCACGTTTGTAAGAACCCAGACACTCTGTATGGACGAGTCAATGGTGCCATATGTTTTTGTAATATACGGTATATGATACTGTACTGCATACGGCACCTCGTTTGATATAAACTATTGCTTGCTCTTTGGCTACAGAAAGTGGGGTTCTCTGACCATGCCTGGATGCTTGATGCAGTTTGAACTGTATCAATGAACTCAGGGATGGCAAGTTGAGTACCCAAGGCTGTGTATCAGTGGTTCAGTGGTGGTATATTAGAAGCGTGAAGAGAGGTCACCGATTTTCGTACCACTTCAGTTTTGACGCATTGCATCACATACAGAACATTATGGATCACCTGCTTGAAAATATTATTTTCTGAAACGGTTAATTCACTAAAACTACACATGGGAGACGTTTCCCTCAAACAGTAAAGGAGGTGGAAACGCATAACATGACACAAAGAAAGAACTTCTCCTTGTGAGGTGGAATGACAACAGTGTTTGGATTTATCTCATCCAGATAGCTAAATAATAATAATAAAAATAATAGTAAAGAGGAAAATTATATAGCGCCCATCCTACTATGTAGGCTACAGGGTGCTTTACACACAATTGAAATGGAATAAAAACATGAAACAAAAATCCAATAACATGAGCAGACAAAACAATACCGGTCAGACTTCGTTTGGCCGGTAAAATACACATAACAATCAGCAACAACAACTGCTGTGACTACTACTACTACTACTACTACTACTACTACTACTACTACTACTACTACTACTAGTACTACTACTACAACTACTACTACTACTTATAATAGGCCAAATACACGTATGCATTGTCACGCAATTCGCAAGTATGAAATAACAGCATATATATATTCACAACAACATACATCAATACAAGATGTAAAGCACATGGACATATTCCAGATCCTTTCACAATTAAAGCAAAGACAATAAGATCAACGAGAGCAATGCTGAAGTGAATGGCTTAACAATTTCTACACACAGACCTCAGTGCCTGAAATGGACCCAACATATTCCTATGTATATCACTGTTTCTGACAATCCATTCAGTATTGTTGTTTAGACACATTAGTACTTACATTGCGAAGGGTAATTGCCAAAGCGTGCTATCACCCTTCTTTATTCCTCTTATGATAACACGTTTAGGCAATTGCCCCTCAAAAATGACTATTTCGAGAGCGGAGAAAGTATGTGTTTTAAGCGTAGTTTGTCTTTGTTCTTTTAGTTTATTCATACCGGTATCTAAATCGTTATAGGAATTTCCATTGGCAAATGTAATGCAACACATTCTTCTTCGATCGCTCAGACAGTTTCCTGTCTATAATGAGCGCAGATGCGTCATGCTGCCGCTATGCGCCTAACTAAGAAATGGATAGGCCCAGCATGTCCGACTTCGGCTGGAGGAAATGTTTTTGAAGGTGTTTTGTGAAAAAAGGCAGGAGAATGGACCGGTAAGGCAGAAATATAGTAGATGACAGTAAGCAAAGGGAAAAGGCAGAGTAAAGAGTGACAGATTAGAGGAAGTTACAAGCACAGAACTTCCAGAAGGTGGGGGAACTATTTATACAAAAGACCCCCGGTATCCCCACGGGGGGATGCAACACATTATTTTTAGTTCTTTTAAAATTAGACACTCTATAAGCTCAATATAGCATACATAAACCGAAAGAGTTTATATTATATACTTTTGGCGGTGAGAAGGTTATTTGAGTTTTGCATTGGAGTTTTGGGCAGAATTTCCTGTATATTTTTGGTAAAGAGACACTTTGGAACTCATAAAATACATGCAATATAGTGTTCGGTGGTTTTTATAAGTTTCTGGTACAGAAACAGTTTGAATGAAATGAAATTAACACAAACAAACGTGATTTATTTTCATTGAACATAGTCTTCTGAGTAAGAAAAAAAACCTACCCTCTCGCTACCACGATCCCATAATTATATTATGGGATCGACATATTTACTCCTGAGAATTAACTTCGTTAATGAAATAAACAAAAATCATTACCCGATAATTATGATTGTGGTACAAACCCCAAAATATTTCAATAGTGTCATAAAGAAGGACAGTGTGGTAGCATATGGGTTAGTCTAGTTCTCGTCCCGAGGACAGATTGGAAGAATAGGCTTGGCCTAAAATCTTAATCCTTGTGTAATAAAGTTCTCTCTCTCTCTCTCTCTCTCTCTCTCTCTCTCTCTCTCTCTCTCTCTCTCTCTCTCTCTCTCTCTCTCTCTCTCTCTCTCTCTCTCTCTCGTGCACGCGTGTGCGTGCACGGGCACACAGTTACATCAGCACATGCAGACAAGCCTCGTGGTGCATAATTATTTACAGTACGAAAGCATTAAGTACGAAAGCATACGCATAGTGATAAAAGGTCACCAGAAAAAAAACCCAGTAACAAACACTTTCATGCACTCGTATGCCGATGGAAAAAAACAATAACAAAGAATCTATTGTAAAAAGACCTAAGAAAATAGTCGTACGAGATTACACAAAAAACGTTGTAATCATATAACAAGTTAGAAAAGAAATGCTATCGAAATAAACAGCTAGGTCTCTGGCGCGTTTTTTGTTTTTTGTTTTTTTTTCATTTTCTTGAAACAATAGATGCCTTGTAAGAAAAGAGATGCTGTTAATGGTCGTATTGTTCTTCTCTGGGTGTAACAAAAAGCATGTACGGTATTTGCTTATTTTATCCTCTATGAATAAAAATTCATTTGTTCGTCCGTTCGTTCGTTCGTTCTCTCTCTCTCTCTCTCTCTCTCTCTCTCTCTCTCTCTCTCTCTCTCTCTCTCTCTCTCTCTCTCTCTCTCTCTCTCTCTTTCTCTCTCTCTCTCTGTGTCTCCCTCCCTCTCTCTCCCCACCCCCTCTCTCTCTCTCTGCTTGCCTCCCCCTCCATCTTCCTAATGCTTAAATGATCTTTAAAATGTTTCAGTGAGTGGTGCGGCACGGTAGTATACCTGCATTAAAATATATCTATTATTTTCATGTTTAGAATACATTTCCTTTCGAACCAAAGGTAGTGTTGGTGTGCCTCAGAAGTAAAGGTCTGTGTACACGTTAACATTATTCACAAAATATCTCTCTATTTCCCCATGGCAACACAGTGTTAGGCCACTCATAAACGTCTGTGTACACGTTAACACGATTCACGAGATATTTATATTTCCCCATGGCAACACAGTGATAGCCCACTCTTAAAGTTAGCATTATTCACAAGATATTTCTATTTGCCCATGGCAACACAGTGAGCTGTAAGGAATATAAAGATCTGTGTACACGTTAACATTATTCACAAGATATTTCTATTTCCCAATGGCAACACAGTGAGCTGTAAGTCATATTAAAAGAGTAGGCTATCACTGTGTTGTCATGCGGAACTAGAAATATCTCGTGAATAATGTTAACGTGTACACTCACTGTGTTGCCATGGGGAAATAGTGATATTTTGTGAATATGTGTAACGTGTACACACACCTTAAAGGCTTCTGTACACGTGAACACGTTTCACTCTTTCCCATGGCAACACAGTGATATGACTTTGTAATTCATATTTTGACTAGCCTATCACTGTGTTGCCATGGGGAAAGAGTGAAAAATGTTAACGTGTATTGAGACAATAATCAGCTAGGCTGATACAGATGGGCCTATTATGATTGTGGATTACATTTTCATTTCAACTGCATTAACTATAGACAGCATTAAACAACTTTAAATTTGGACCAAATGACAACTCTGTTAAATTCGCTCCCACCTGGAGAGCGCGCGCAGCCAGAGGCGCTTTTTTTTTTTTTTTTTTTGCATGCGGTTTACTGACGTGTGCTAAGTGCATGGGCACACGGGACCTCGGTTTATCGTCTCATCCGAAAGACTCCACGTTCAGCCCGTAAGGCCTAGTGCAAAGTGAGAGGAAAAATCCCCTGTACCCAGGTTCGAACTCGGGTTTACTTGACATGAAGCGAACGCGCTACCACTGTACCACTCCACCACACCT
>CM065687.1:5720471-5722971 GCA_017654935.2 Phymorhynchus buccinoides
CTTTCTTCATCTCTGCTCGCGCCCTGTCCGGGGGAACAGCCGCCCACACTACTAGGCCTATTGTCAGCACCGCTGACGGGCGGAATATCGTGTTGGTGATCACCAAACGAAGCAGCCACTTCAGTTTTTTCCACTTTCGACTCTAAGGTGTTCACTTTGTCTACTAATTTGTGTAACACATCACTCATTGACTTCAGTATAGTATTGGTATCCGCATCCGTACTACCTAGTGCCAGACTTTCTGGAGATTCCGCCATTATTAAGCACCGGTGCTTCCCCTTTTAATTGTTATCACACACTATCCGAACATACTGAGTCACATAACCACCATCACACTCTAAAATCGCACGATTTATTCACAACAAATGTCATTTTTTGATCTATGAAATCGATTGCACATGATGCAACTAAAACCACATAATTTTTTGAAGATTTTTGTAGGAGATGTGTAGGTTCCTGAAAGTGCAACAAGCGCGCGTCCACAAAGTGATGAGTACGCACGCGCCCCTTCTATTCATTGGACTGACGCTCAGCTGCATGCTGAGGTCAAAGTTGTCTTAGCCACACTCCTGACTACAGGCCCTGGCAGCTGCATATATCCTGGGGTGCAGTGGCTTTGTGGGGGACCAGGGGGCCAAGCTCCCGGAAACGTTTGCAATTTAGTAATTATTAAAGCAAAAATGGAGCCATTTTCTTACTTTTTGCACCCATGTATAAGGTAGCCTACATGCTTGGGGCAAAGTGGGGTTTCCAGAAACTCTGACTGAAATGAATGTGGGCTAAATGTTAAGTACGTCGTCTTGATTATGAGGTAAGGCGTGATCTCTTATTCTCTAGGCCTAGGCCTTGTTGCCGGAAGTGCGGTAGGCTAAGTTATGCGTAGAGATGATGTGCGAATGAACACGAACAACCGTTACTCAAAGGCGCAAATAAAGCTAAACAACCGGGCCGTCAACGCACACACTCGGTACATCCATTTTTGCTACAGAAAATATAAGTTGACGACGTTAAAATGTACCTATTTGTACACACCTGAAGTCTTGTGTTTCTTTTTAAAGAGCGTTTTTGTATATCTAATGGAGAGTCTTCTTTCCAGTATGTATCTCCTACTCGGTACAACACAACAGTTACAGTAATCTCTGCAACAAATGATTTTCTTTCTTTTGTTCCTTACCGATGTATCTGACTGCTTTGATCGCCATGACTTGAAAGCTCACGTCAAAATCAAGTATCCTGCTAACTTTAACCCTCTAACATGTTATTTTTTTTGGAGAAAATGACAACGTTAAAGTTTCAGTGGAGAGTGAGAGTCTTCTTTAGTTTGAAGAGTGTGACTGAGTCAAGGTTAAAGGTTGCACAACAGTAATCTCTGCAACAAATGATTATCTTTATTTTGTTCTTTATCAATGTATCTGACTGCTTTGATCGTCGTGGCTTGAAGGCTCACGTCAAACTCAAGTATCCTGCTAACTTTAACCCTCTAACGCCTTATATGTTTAGAGAAAATGACAACGTTAAGGTTTGAGTTAAGGTTAAAGGTCGGGGCCACGGACGCAACACACACACACACACACACACATACACACACCACACACACACACACACACACACACACACACACACACACACACACACACACACACACACACACACACACACAACCGAACATGTACGATACTATAGACTCACTTTGTTTTAAAAAACGACGTGAGCCAATGATTAGAAAACATTTAAATAAAATCCTCGTTTTCCAATTGATCTATTGGACGGTTTTTTTAAATATAGTTTTAAAGCAAAACCAGTAATTAATGTTTAAATCACACCTAGATTGCTTAGCATCATAACATAGACCTACCCTCCTTCCCATTATTTTGTTCTTCAACCTTCCCTCACCCCCATACCCTCCCCCCTCCACCCCCTGTTAACACTACCACCACCCTCCCATCCCCGCTCACAACTTAACTACTTCGCTACAAACTGGCAAGAGTTGGCAACGAGCCTCTAAAGAGACAGTAAACCTCTCGCGGCACCTCACTAAAACTCTCGCCCAATCTACCAGAACTCGCTCTTTTTCACCTCTAGTCCCTGATCCCCTAAGTACGTTCCGGGCTACAAAGGGTTAATTGCTCCCTATCTTACAACCCACGGGCGATATAGGGTTAATTGTTCCCCTATCTACAAATGCAACCAATCAAATGTCGCCACACACACACTCACACACGCACACGCACGCACACGCACGCACACACACACACACACACACACACACATTCCGCCAATCAAAACGACGGGCTGTGGCCAGACAAACGACCAATCAAATCGCTCAACTGTGAAATTGCTTGGGTCCCGTTAAAATGGCCGCGTTGGTATCAGGAAGGTCGTCTTCCTTGTCTTGTCTTTTTCTGTCTGTCTGTCTGTCTGTCCGTCTGTCTGTTTGTCTGGAAGACGCAGTGGTCGATTACATTAGTCAGCACATTTGTAATCTAAGGATCACGTTTTC
>CM065687.1:5740471-5750471 GCA_017654935.2 Phymorhynchus buccinoides
CGCACTGGGGGGGGGGGGGGGGGGGGGGGAGAGAGAGAGAGAGAGAGAGAGAGAGAGAGAGAGAGAGAGAGAGAGAGAGAGAGAGAGAGAGAGAGAGAGAGAGAGAGAGAGAGAGAGAGAGAGAGAGAGAGGTAGTAACAGGCTCGGGGTACGAGCCCGTATCTCACATTCTCCAGGCTACGGGTACGGCGCTCAATCACGGGACGCATAAACAGTGCGCAAATGTCTTCAAAAACTACTAATAGTAACTCTGACATGTTCATACCCCTATTCCAAACCAAGATGCGTTAAGCATACGAAATAAGAAAATGTGACCCTTCGCCACAAAATGAGTCGTGACATCCCAGAGGTCACATTTGAGTTATTAACAAATTGTTATTATGCATTAACAAAGCTTTTCAACAACCCAAAACGTTTGTACATCGGACTATTTGTTGCAAAGTTATGAAGGTTTGAAGTCATATACTCAGGAATCGGCGAAATGAGAAAATGCAACCAGAAAGTTTCAAAATGTGTAGAAAACAACCAGGTGTTTCTGATATAAACACACTTTGAAGGCAGAAAGGGATCGTTTTGTAAACTTCAATACTTCAAAACTTCAATACTTCTGTGAGATGTAGATAAAGACATATTGTTCAATAATATAGGTCCAAATCTGAGTATTGATTATTTGACCCCCTTCCACCTAAAATTGACCCTAGGGGGTAAGTGAGCTAGGGACAACACGGGTCGCAAATGCATTTGTTGACGAAAATTTCGACTAGGAAGAGTTACTATCCCTGAACAATGTCTGAGTGTTGCAGGAATGCCGTACCCGTAGCCAATGTGTAATTATAAACATTGCAGACTGTTATAGGGAAGTTGAACGAGGCGAGCCAGAACACAGAACCGATATGTTTGATGCAGTTTGCAGCATATCATCAAATCAAAGGTACTGACTTTCATTGATGCGTTCTTGAGAAGAAGCCAGACCGATTTCATTCTATGTTTGTGACAGTGCATGGGAAAACCAGACATAAGAAATCGTTGAAAATTGTGTTTCATGACATACAAATAGACATAAATATGCCCTAAATAGAAAATTGATCTTTTGAGGGTTGTTGACTATTTTTGGCTTTTTCTCAAAAACATTGTGAGCGACTTATGTAGGTTTTTCCCATGCACCATCACATTAATTGTGTTCTCTAAATGAACACATAAAATGACATTTTATGCAAAGTCCTTTGAGTACAAGTTACAATGTGACTTTTTAGTGTCAGAAAATGGAAAAAAAATAAAAATCATGAAAATGTCATGTTTTTGTCAAAAATGCACTGGGACCATTATTGGCCAATCTGTTTAATTATGATTTAACTGAACTGAACTGTGTTCCATTTTGTCCTCAGATCAAGCAAGGGTAACTTTCTTGCGATTCTTCAACAATTTGATTACATGAAATGTAAGCACTGATAACAATACCCCAAATACCGATGTTGTCATCCAAATTGCCGTTTGATCTTTTGATCTGAAATATGTTTGATGGAAGAAACTAGTATGTAACTGGCTGCGATGCAAATTGCAAGCGAATGAGCGAGGAGGGGTGTTGGGTGTGTGAGATGGGTGAGAGGGAGGAGGGTGGGGGGAGAGGGAGGAGAAGGCAGGGGGAGGGGGAGACAAGGAATATTTCAATTAAGTATATTTTTTAGTAGTAGTCAGGAAAGCAAACATAGCAAAATTGTATTCATTTCTATGTTTATAAAACTACTCTAGGTAACAATCTGTGCGTTTCTTGGTAGAACTTGCTGTATCAGCAAAACTCTCTCTCTCTCTCTCTCTCTCTCTCTCTCTCTCTCTCTCTCTCTCTCTCTCTCTCTCTCTCTCTCTCTCTCTCTCTCTCTCTCTCTCTCTCTCTCTCTCTCTCTCTCTCTCTCTCTTAGTATTCTTTCGTTTTGTTACCACATTCTGATGTGAAATGGCTGTAATGGCTAATCGCAATAAACCATCCATTCATTCATTCATTCTCTCTCTGTCTCTGTGTGTGTATGTGTGTGCGCGCGCGCGCGCGTGCGCGCGTGCGTGTATGCGTGCGTAACAACTCAAACAGGTTGGTGTACATCATGAACACTTGGTGACTGCTTTACTGTCTATGAGCTTATTCGAAACGGAATGTGAAACAGCAACCGATACACGTACAGGACTTGACCACAACGCACAAACATACCTGAACACGATGATAATCCCAGCACTGGCAATTAATCAGAAGAAGAAAAGTCCAGAAGATAAAGGTGGCACCGCAACGAAGTAAATCACAGAGTCCTCCTACCGACGAATGCACCATCAACTTGGACACACATCAGCTTCTTTGTCTTTCTCTTAACATCCTCCGTCATCCTATTGACGGTTATGATGCATTGCAAACGGGGGTTTCCGGTATAGAAATCAATCTGTAGGGAGTAAGCGCTGTCGCATGAAAAAAGATAGCTCGTAAAAATAAGTAGCTCGCTACCTATGACAGTGTGTATTTGCGACATTGAGCATGAACCACAAATTTCACTTTTTTCTAACGTTAGGGATAGGGTTAGGGTTAGGGTTCAAGCGCTGCCCAGATCATCAGCAAATCAAAGGTTAACACTGATCCTCCCATCGATCAGTCAGTGGCAGGATTCGATCTACGTGTAGTTTTAAAACTGCGTAGCGACCTTGACTCCAAAGACGTTTGAGAGATAAACAAAGAAACCAAGAGTTCAGAATTAAAAAACAAAAAGGCACGGACTCGGGGTACGGGCCCGTATCTCACAATCTCCAGGCTACGGATACGGCGCTCAATCACGGGACGCATAAATTGTGCGTAAATGTCTTCATAAACTACTAACCCTAACCCTAACCCACCTTACCAAGATGTGTTAAATATACGAAATTAAAAAAAGCTTGACTAGTCCCTATTCTACTACTACTACTACTACTACTACTACTACTACTACTACTACTACTACTACTACTACTACTACTACTACTACTACTACTACTACTACTACTACTACTACTACTACTACTATTATTTTGTTTGACGACAAATTCGACTAAGAAGAGTTACTATCCCTGAACATGGTCTAAGTGTTACAACAATGACGTACTGTGTTAAAAAAACAAACTGTGCTGCTTCGCCGATCAGACAAGAATGTGTCGATTTTCGTATCTAATGAATTGGCACTAGAATATCCTTGCAAATCCTCCTCAGACAAAAGACTGCGTGCACTGTTACACAAAACAACAGGCAAGGAACATGTTTGCTGGGGAACGTTTGAAATTTGGCTGAGCTCAGAAAGGGAAAATGGGTCGTGAAAAAAAAAACCCACGATCTTCACGGATTACTCGCCTTCTTATGTTACATGGGATGACAGTGCGTCGGCAGCATCGCCACACAGAACACGTTCGGTTTCGGAGTTATGAGAACAAAGGCAAAACCAAGAGACGTTGCCATGGCTTCCATGTAATTTCAAATGTGTTGATTATGTCTTTGTACATTTCGTACACATGCTGTAATAGGTTGTAAAAGCTTGACGGCATTAAATTAATTCATTCATTCATTCAGTCAGTCAGTCAGTCAGTCATTCTCTCTCTCTCTCTCTCTCTCTCTCTCTCTCTCTCTCTCTCTCTCTCTCTCTCTCTCTCTCTCTCTCTCTCTCTCTCTCTCTCTCTCTTTCTCTCTCTCTCTCTGTGTTGTGGTGTGTGTGTGTGTGTGTGTGTGTGTGTGTGTGTGTTTGCGCGTGTGTATGTGTGTGCGCGCGTGCGTGCGTGTGTGTGTGGTCTTTGTTTTCGTATGTGTTGCTTTGTGCGTCTTTGGTAGGACACAAATTCATAGTAGATAATAATCTACAAAATTAAACGCAACTAAAAACCAGTGACCTTCGCTTTACACACTGAACCATTAAGCTTAATTAATATAATTATTGAGAAATGATTGGCGTCAGAACGACGTACCCTCGTGGGGATACCGGGGGGTCTTTTGTATAAATAGTTCCCCCACCTTCTGGAAATTCTATGCTTGTAGCTTCCTTTAATCTGTCACTCTCTTTGACTCTACCTTTTCCCTTTGCTTACGGTCATCTACTATCTTTCTGCCTTACCGGTCCATTCTCCTGCCATTTTTCATGAAACACTTTTCAGAAACATTTCCTCCAGCCGAAGTCGGACTTGCTGGGCCTAACTATTTCTTAGTAGTAGTAGTAAGAGGAGGAGGGGGAAGAGGTGCAGTAGTAGTAGTAGTAGTAGTAGTAGTAGTAGTAGTAGTAGTAGTAGTAGTAGTAGTAGTAGTAGTAGTAGTAGTAGTAGTAGCAGCAGCAGCAGCAGCAGCAGCAGCAGCAGCAGTAGTAGTAGTAGTAGTAGTAGTAGTAACTATTTCTTAGTTAGGCGCATTACGGCAGTATGACGCATCTGCGCTCATAATTGACAGGATAATTGACAGGAAACTGTCTGAGCGACCGAAAAAGAAGAACAACGACGGAAGGCAGACGACACTGTCCGTATAGAATAATGACCGCCAAATAATGGATCAACCTAGTGACCGAATGAATGAGTGAAAGTTAGGTTGAACCGCTGCCGCTCGGCTACAGAGCACACACGAGGAACGAACCATCAACCAACCATCATTACTTCCGTTCATGACTAGTGACTGACTATAGTCAGTGCAGTGCGGTATCTTTGCTTCCTGATACAGTAAATGAATGGTACAGTATTGGCAGTCCTTCGATACATAGATGTTATTAGTAGCCCCTCACCCCCATTTGGTTATTCTCTCCATCCTTATTTACAATTTATGACATGCCATTTTGTTTTTAAATTGTTCACTGGCTTTCACGCGTGCGACCTTACACACTTCAGTGGCCACATGTTGCCCATTCTGCAGTGCATTATATACCTATATGGCATATATTTGTTTAACTAGGATGTGCTTAATATCCTTTTTTTTGTTACTGTTTTTAACCCGGATCCGATACCTTGAGTAGAATGGACCAACGTTTCCAGCACTGGGTGAAATTATGAGCTATAGGGTACAATGATGGAGATGCCATGTCGTGTATTGTACTGTTTCAGGTTGCTGTTGTTGTTTTCATGTTTTTGGACGTTGTTAAGAATCATTGATGTGTGTTTTGTGTGTGTGTGTGTCACACTGTGTGTGTCTCTGTGTGTTTGTATGTGTGCGTGCATGTGTGTGTGTGTGTGTGTGTGTGTGTGTGTGTGTGTGTGTGTGTGTGTGTGTGTGTGTGTGTGTGTGTGTGAACAACAAACATAGAGACAGGCAACATAATCACACAGAGAGAAATAAGCAGTCATATTGCACGTGAAACCCAACACAACCTCCAATATCATCAAGTACAAACAACTTATAGCCAACAAGAAAACCCATTGATGCCCCTGTGCGTGTACATGTTTATGCGTTTTCCTCTCCCATCTTCTATCCATCATCCAGTTTATCACCAGCAATTTGCAAGCCAGGCAAAGCATGGTCGCCTTTACACACAGCAACACCCCCCCCCCCCCCCCCCACCCCCACCCCCCCCGTTTTCTCCAGCGTCCGGGGACAATGATTATCCTTCGGCACTCTTCGGGATTTATCGCCGCGTGCGCACGTGCACGCTCGGAATGATGGGAGCAATTTGTCTAGCTAGGTGAGCACGGGTCAGCGTTTGCTTGATGAGCATGTGCGAGAAACAGAGGGGTGGGGGGGGGGGGGGGGGGGAGAGGGGTTGACTTGGACAAGAGGGGTGAAGATGGAGGAGGTAGATGGGCATGACAGGGAAGTCATTAATTGTTCATATATATTACGAGTCTAGGACTAACTGGAGAGAGAACACGGAACACCGAACACTGAAAAACTTTATTTAACAAGGATAACGATTTTAGGCGATGCCTAGGGGAAGACGGGGTAAAAAGCGCATGGGCGGGTAAGAAGCCCACCCCAATTATCTCATGAAATGAAGCAAATTTCAGTCTCATTTTGCCCATGAGACGAGCGTTAATGTCTAGCATTCGTCTCATGGGCAAATTTGACTGAAATTTTCTTTATTTCATGAGATAATTGGGGTGGGCTTCTTACCCAACCATGCGCTTTTTACCCCGTCTTCCCCTATTCTTGCAATATGTCCTTGATAGAGAGAGAGAGAGAGAGAGAGAGAGAGAGAGAGAGAGAGAGAGAGAGAGAGTAGGGGAGGTGTGGGGTGGCTCAGAGGTGTCCTAACGCATTTACTTTTAGGACACATAAAACTGCTCAGTAGTTGTTGGCATGTAAGTGAGCGTGCGGGCGCGGACACACCCACACACACACACACACACACACACACACACACACACACACACTGGCATGCACAACCCGTCACAAAAACAGACACAAAAACAACCTTTCAATCCACAACCCCACTCCTCCACACTTCCAAAATTGAAAACAAAATGTTATTTCTTTTAATAAAGAACCAGACTCGAGTATTACATAACAGTACAATTAAAAAAAAAAAATACAAAGTAAAAAATATAAATGAAACAGTAACAGTGTTAAACCCTTTCTGAAATAGTCACGTGCGCGAGCAATGGTTAATCATTAACGTATTCAAGACACTGCGCCATGACAGGAAATGACAAAATATACAGGATGTGACGTTTTGTACAACAATTACTTTCTTTACAAATAAACCCAAACATATACAAGACAGTAACCGATTTTAAAAATGCCTACCTGGCAAATCAGGATAAATATGTAAAATAAAAGTATCATTATTTTCTTTCCATGCATGACTTACACATATGTTTGAATCAAAGGGGTAGCAAAACGACTGTGTAAATAAAAGTTAAAAAGTTTACATTTTCTTTGAATTTTAGGTTAGGTTAGGTTACGTTAGGTTAGGTGTATTATAGTCACATGGAGAGCGCGTCGCAGCCAGAGGCGCGCCACCAAAAATGTTTGTTCGTAGTAGTAGTAGTAGTAGTAGTAGTAGTAGTAGTAGTAGTAGTAGTAGTAGTAGTAGTAGTAGGAGGAGGAGGAGGAGGAGGAGGAGGAGGAGGAGTTGTAGTAGTATCGGCAGTAGTAGTAGTAGCAGCAGCAGCAGCAGCAGCAGCAGCAGTAGTAGTAGTAGTAGTAGTAGTAGTAGTAGTAGTAGTAGTAGTAGTAGTAGTAGTAGTAGTAGTAGTAGGAGGAGGAGGAGGAGGAGGAGGAGGAGGAGGAGGAAGAGAGTAGTAGTAGTAGTAGTAGTAGTAGTAGTAGTAGTAGTAGCAGCAGCAGCAGCAGCAGCAGCAGCAGCAGCAGCAGCAGTAGTAGTAGTAGTAGTAGTAGTAGTAGTAGTAGTAGTAGTAGTAGTGGTAGTAGTAGTAGTAGTAGTAGTAGTAGTAGCAGCAGCAGCAGCAGTAGTAGTAGTAGTAGTAGTAGTAGAGGAGGAGGAGGAGGAGGAAGAGGAGTAGTAGTAGTAGTAGTAGTAGTAGTAGTAGTAGTAGTAGTAGTAGTAGTAGTAGTAGTAGTAGTAGTAGTAGTAGTAGTAGTAGCAGTAGTAGTAGTAGTAAGAGGAGGAGGGATGGAAGAGGTAGTAGTAGTAGTAGTAGTAGTAGTAGTAGTAGTAGTAGTAGTAGTAGTAGTAGTAGTAGTAGTAGTAGTAGTAGTAGTAGTAGTAGTAGTGGAGTAGTAGTAGTAGCAGCAGCAGCAGCAGCAGCAGCAGCAGCAGCAACTGTAGTAGTAGTAGTAGTAGTAGTAGTAGTAGTAGTAGTAGTAGTAGTAGTAGTGTAGTAGTAGTAGTAGTAGTAGTAGTAGTAGTAGTAGTAGTAGTAGTAGCAGTAGCAGTAGCAGTAGAAGTAGTAGTAAGAGGAGGAGGAAGAGGAGGAGGAGGAAGAAGAGGAGGGGGAAGAGGTGTAGTAGTAGTAGTAGTAGTAGTAGTAGTAGTAGTAGTAGTAGTAGTAGTAGTAGTAGTAGTAGTAATGATGATGGTGATATTGGTGATGATAATTTTAAGAAGAACAAGTAACCGTAGTGGTGTATGAGCAATGCTGTTGATGATGATACCAATGCTTATAACAAAAATAATTATGCATTAATTGAAAAATACATAGAAAGCAGATATAAAACAAACAGTGTTAAACAATGCACTGATTAGACAGACTGGGACAGACAATAGAGAGAGAGAATGGGTGGAGGAGAGAGAGAAAGAGACAGACAGACAGACAGACAGACAGACAAACAGAGACAGGAAGAGGCAGATACAGAGAACACTGAACACTGAACACTGAAATGGTTTACTGCAAGGCCACCGGCCTGTATGCAAGGGAGGCAACAAAAGACATGCATCAAATTTTAACTGAGTTTAAAGGAATCATAGTCATTGACGAAACAGCTTATTTAACATAATAACAAAGATAAAAAGACATCGGATGTGGTTGGACAATAATATGACAATCCATCGTAATAAAACTAACAACTCAATTTAACTGGTCCTCTTCCCCCTTCTTCAGAGCATGCAATACAGACATGGCTACTGGTCGGTTCGCACTTAGACTATCAATCATTCTGCAGTGACCAACGTTGGTCAATATTGTCATGTTTTACACAACTTTAGTCACACATTTCTCTCTTATAGTATGGTATAGTGGGCAGGTTATCAAACGATGACATTCATCTTCCATAACTTTGCAAACAGAACAATGTTTTGATTTATTTGAATACCTTTTGTGTGTTTTAATGTCCGAAACGCCTAATCTAAATCGAACTAATGCAGTGCGAAATTGTTATTGTAATATCACTTAAGTATTTTTTCTGGTTCTAACCAGGATTTGAAGCTACGATATACAGAAAATCTGTCACTTTCGTTTAACTTACTGGACCAGTCGTGTTTATAACAGTCAATCATACGTTGTTTGAGAATATAACAACAACACCTCTTCGTTTCCAACTCCACCATTTAACCATTCATCTGAGAACTCATGTTTATCTAAACAATCTTTGACAGTACAAACCCAGTTATGTTTATCCAGTTGATCTTCTGTATTTTTTATGCGTTTGTTTTTATGCATTTCATAAGCTTGTTTGGGGAATCTAAAGATGTCAACTTTCTGCAGTTTGAACCAGTATCTAATTGCCTTTAATTTATTTAACCCTTTCAACGCCAGCCATTTTTCAGCTAAAACTTTCAATAAAACTTACCTGGGTAGAGAAAAGATTATGTCTGCAATATTGTGGATTCCTCTGTGACATGTATAAAATAGGGCCTATCCTTACCTCCCAAAATTAAGAACATAAGGTCACTGGATACCAGAACCTCATTTGATGCCTTTCAGGGACATGGGTGTTAAATCATTGTGGTGCCAAGAGGCGACAGTGGCGTTGAAAGGGTTTAAAGTACAATCAATAAATAGAGGGTATCTACCAATCTCTCCGTATGTCATTAGATTCAGGGTTTTGGTAAGACAGATACAGCGAGAGACAGAGGGAGACAGACAGAGACAGAAACAGAGAGACAGAGGGAGACAGACAGAGACAGAAACAGAGAGACAGAGGGAGATAGACAGAAACAGAAACAGAGAGACAGAGGGAGACAGACAAAGAGACAGAAACAGAGAGACAGAGGGAGACAGACAGAGACAGAAACAGAGAGACAGAGGGAGACAGACAGAGACAGAAACAGAGAGACAGAGGGAGACAGACAGAGACAGAAACAGAGAGACAGAGGGAGACAGACAGAGACAGAAACAGAGAGACAGAGGGAGACAGACAGAGACAGAAACAGAGAGACAGAGAGAGACAGACAGAGACAGAAACAGAGAGACAGAGGGAGACAGACAGAGACAGAAACAGAGAGACAGAGGGAGACAGACAGAGACAGAAACAGAGAGACAGAGGGAGACAGACAGAGACAGAAACAGAGAGACAGAGGGAGACAGACAGAGACAGAAACAGAGAGACAGAGGGAGACAGACAGAGACAGAAACAGAGAGACAGAGGGAGACAGACAGAGACAGAAACAGAGAGACAGAGGGAGACAGACAGAGA
>CM065687.1:5755471-5762971 GCA_017654935.2 Phymorhynchus buccinoides
ACCTCGTCTACAACTGTCACAAGCTTCCAGACCATCCCACAGCATCACATCCTCCAGGATTGGACTTCATCTTTACGACATTTCCTATGCTGGCATCATAATGTCCACTCGCTAAGAATTGAAGTAATTCTATCATCAATCATGACGACGACGTGAATGGAAATGTAAGCCATTCGTAAAATCTTACACTTCTCACCAAGGTTGGTTTTTGTTGTGTTTTTTCACCAAAACTTTTATTAAGCCTATGAAAACCTACACCTAGCTCCCTTCAACCTAGAATTGTCCAGTGATTTCAGTCACACCATCACCCTCAGTAGGAGCAAAACCTGCGACGTCCCTGCCGACTTTCCGGCTAACGTAGACACAGATCCGGGTCACTTGCATGTGTGGAAGTCGATCATGGTCTCGCAGGTCTTGCACTCCACGTAGCAGCACCAGTGGAACTTGCAGTGGCAGCGCTCCATGTAGCGGACCACCTGGGTGTTGTAGCCTCTCCCGCAGCACAGCAGGTCGCAGCTGTCCGCGTCGTACGACGTGCGGTTACACACCCGGCCCTGCGTGCCCAGGATGCCCCGCTTGGAGTTCTGGCGGCAGTAGTTGGGCGAGCGATGCACGAACACCAGCTCAGCCTGGGAGATGGGCACCCTCCGTTTAGCCTTCTCCTTGCGGCGAAGCTCGTTGGGCGATCGGCGGGCCAGGCGGACCGACTCGTCGTAGGAGTTCTTCAGGGTAGCGCCCACTTCGTGGAAGGCCGGCAACCCCCGCCAGCACGTTTTGACGGCGCAGGAACCGGAAACGCCGTGGCAGCGACAGCGCAGGCGCATGAGGTCGGCCACCGTCTGAAAGCAGAGGTTGATACATGAGTGAGTGAGTTTCATAAAGCCAGGATAGGGTTTTTTGTGGGGGTTTTAAACATACACTAAAGCAAACAAAATCCCGCGTCACAAACAACAACACGAAAACTTATGATACGCATTTTACCAGACACATTTCAGCTTACGAAACACCGAACCCTAATTGAGATTATTTTATTAATGAACCCAACCAACATCTAGGAATGTATTAAGACACTAATGTAAACAAACAGCGAACATCATGAGACAACTGTATTTGTCTATAGCTAAATGCACATGCTTTTTTAGGCATAGTTGCATTTGTTTTAGCTACAAAATGGAAGACGAAAGAAGAAGAAGAAGAAGAAGAAGAAGAAGAAGAAGAAGAAGAAGAAGAAGAAGAAGAAGAAGAAGAAGAACAAAAAGAAGAAGAAGAAGAAGAAGAAGAAGAACAACAACAACAACAAGAAAAGAACAAGAAGAACAAGAAGAACAAGAAGAAGAACAAGAACAAGAAGAACAAGAACAAGAACAAGAAGAAGAGGAAGAACAAGAAGAAGAAGAAGAAGAAGAAGAAGAAGAAGAAGAAGAAGAAGAAGAAGAAAAAAGAACAAGAAGAAGAACAAGAACAAGAAGAACAAGAAGAACAAGAAGAACAAGAACAAGAACAAGAAGAACAAGAACAAGAACAAGAAGGAGGAGGAGGAGGGACAGGAGGAGAAGGAGGATAACAAACATAATGTGCGCATGGATGTATAGAACGATTTTAAACACGTAGAACGAACACAGGTATATTTCTGTCAGCAGATAGACAAGCAAGAACCGTAGAACAAAACAACCTATAATAAAAACAAACGTAAACAAATTGTACAAAGACAGTGAGAGAAAGCTATGGGAGAAAAGCTACCTTAACACACACAGAAGCTACAGACATAGACACACAGACACACACACACACACACACACACACACACACACACACACACACACACACACACACACACACACACACACACACACACACACACACACACACACACACACACACACACACACACACACACACACAGAGAGAGAGAGAGAGAGAGAGAGAGAGAGAGAGAGAGAGAGAGAGAGAGAGAGAGAGAGAGAGAGAGAGAGAGAGAGAGAGAGAGAGAGAGAGAGAGAGAGAGAGAGAGAGAGAGAGAGAGAGAAAGAAAATTGAATTGAATTGAACTGAATTGAATGAATTCTATTTATAGAGGGTAATAGAATAAGCAAATAGTACGGTTTTTTTTACATCCAGCCCTCTTAAAAATAATACAAAGGGACAAACAAAGCAATATAAAGAACATGCAAAACACAGTCATACATAATAAAATAATAAATCAAACCTAATGTTATATGCACACGCATGTTGAAGCAGACGAACATTTTGTAAATGAAGATGATACAGTTAACAAACATAAAATAGTAAAAGTCATACACACACGTATTCCCTATGTATTCATTTAATAGTGCATATATCAAGATTTATACTGTAATAATGGAGTTAGCAGCATTGGAGTGGACTAAGTCTGATACAATTTAGCTTTAGAGGTGATTAAGTAATTTCAACAGATTTGTGAACGTCATGTACAGTAAGAGAGAGAGGGGGAGGGAGAGGGGGTGGGAGGGAGAGAGAGAGAGAGAGAGAGAGAGAGAGAGAGAGAGAGAGAGAGAGAGAGAGAGAGAGAGAGAGATACAGACAGAGATACAGACAGAGAGACAGACTGATGGGGAGGGAGAGAGGGGACTGGATTACGCAATTCAACATAAAGATGCAGCGTTCACACTAACACAAAGCAACAGGCAGAGGCAAAGCGCCCCAAACCCTAACGCTTCACCGACAACTCCCGACAGGCCAAGCGAGGAGAGTGCACAATAAAGGGAGCTCATCTAGGCAGGCCAGATTAATGAGGAGGCGGAAGCCGCTGTAATAAGGACCAATGGCAAGCCGCGCGGTGGTTCTTTTTACACCGCGACATAAAATGTCAGCCGTTCCCGCCAAAACGACCCGAAACGACTCCCCCCACCGAACCATTGACCACGACCAGAGAAGGCTTAGCAGGAGAGTGCTGGAACGAAGTACTGGAGCCAACTAGTGGTTAGCTGAGCTCTGGGATGCTAAGGCCAACATGGAGCCATTTCATGGGGGGACATTCTTGTTGTTGTTGTTGTTGTTGTTGTTGCCTGTCTGTCTGCTAGAGAGCAGAGGAGGCAGTTGCTATTCCGGCGGGCTGGGCTACAATTTGTTTACAGCGGAGAAGCCAGTAAGAAAAGAAATACACATACATAGATACATACGTACATACGTACATACATACATACATACATACATACATACATACATACATACATACATACATACATACATACATACATACATACATACATACATACATACATACATACCTGCATACATTACACATATAAATACAAATACACAACTAGCGCAAAGCGACGTTATTGCATGGACGAAATTAAACAAAACACGTGATATTTCAACAAAGATGTCTTTTTCTAACAATGCAGGAAACAAAACAATGCTCTCTCTCTCTCTCTCTCTCTCTCTCTCTCTCTCTCTCTCTCTCTCTCTCTCTCTCTCTCTCTCTCCCTCTCTCTCTCTCTCTCTCTCTCTCTCTCTCTCTCTCTCGCTCTCTCTCTCTCTCTCTCTCTCTCTCTCTCTCTCTCTCTCTCTCTCTCTCTCTCTCTCTCTCTCTCTCTCTCTCTCTCTCTCTCTCTCTCTCTCTCTCCCAACATTATTAAAATAATAATGCTGCACCACTGATGGAGATGTAGAATTGAGGACTATCCTATCTAACAAATACATCAATGCTGAGGTTAAGTCTGACCTGTGTATTCGAAACGTTGTGCAATGATTGCAGGTTCCTTGGTTAGAAGAGATTCCCCATTGCACACTGTGTGTGTGTGTGTGTGTGTGTGTGTGTGTGTGTGTGTGTGTGTGTGTGTGTGTGTGTGTGTGTGTGTGTGTGTGTGTGTGTGTGTGTGTGTGTGTGTGTGTTTCGGTTAGTATGGGAATATGTATGAATGTGTGTTGTTGCATTGACTGATGCATTGTCTAATGGCATGCTGGACTGATTGGTCCCTTCTGCTTCGATTAGATTTAATAATGGATTCGAAAGGGGTAGATTTGTTGCGTGTTTATAGTGTTATACTTTGATTTCCTGGCTGATGTTGCTGGAACTTGGTGTGTATTAACTAGATTAGTTAGTATGTGTTGTAGTGATTTGATGAACATAGTTGTTAGGGGGGAGGGAGTGTGTAAAACAGATTTGTTGGTTATTAGTATGTTGGTTTGGTAGGAGGGTGTAGAGATTGTGGTTTGTAGTGGATGGGATTGGATTGTTTGTGTTGTGGTACTTGATATATATTAGTTAAGAATGATGATCGTGTCCTTGCAAATTGTACCTTGTATTGTTGTGTCTGATTGTACGATACTTAGACTGGCTGTTGCAGACCACAACAATATTGAAGTAAAGTAATTGAGTGTTATTGATTTGATGAATTTTGTTTTTGTAGTGACGTGTTTGTACCGCGCTTTTAAACTGGCTGATGTGTGTTATAGTGATATGTTGTGACATGTGATGCTGTTACTTCTGGCTAACATGTGTGTGTGGGGGGGGGAGCTGTCGAGTGTGTGTGTGTGTGTGTGTGTGTGTGTGTGTGTGTGTGTGTGTGTGTGTGTGTGTGTGTGCGTGTGCGTGCGCGTGTGCGCGCGCGTGTGTGCGTGTGCGTGTGTGTGTGTGTGTTTGCGTGTGTGGGTTATAGCGAGTTGTTGTGACATGTTATGTTGCTGCTTGATCGAATGGTTTGTGTATTATATTATAGTGATATGTTGTGACATGTTATGAAGATGCTTGATTGGCTGGTTGATGTGTTATAGTAACATGTTGTTGCATGGTATGCTGTTGCTTAATTGGCTGGTGTGTGTGTTATAATCATTATGGTTATAAGTTGTGACATGTGCCGTTGCTTGATAGGCTAGTGGGTGTTATTGTGATGTGTTGTGATATGTCCTGTTGTTGCTTGATGGCTGACGTGTGAGTTATGACATGTATTGTGACACGTTGTTGCTTGAATCGCTGGTGTGTGCTATGGGGATGAGTTGTGTCATATTATGCTGCGTTTTGATTAAGGTTTCTTGCTGTTCTGACATGCTGTGTAAAATTTCTACTACAGATCACATGTCTAATGTGTGCGATAGAGATGTATTGTGAAATGTTGTGTATTGTAGTTTGTGTGACTGGTGATGTTGTTGTAGGATGTGCTGCATTCTTGTTGTTTGATTTATATGCAATGTTGTGGTGTGATTCGCTGCATTGCCTGGCGTAACAAGACAGCTGCTTATGCCGGGCCCTTTCTGGGTAGTTTGTGGTTTTCCGTTCATTTTCTTCCAATTTTTCTTTTTATTCCATGTACCCCCAAGGGGCTTTCGGAAATAAACCTTGAAACCTTGAAACCTCTCTCTCTCTCTCTCTCTCTCTCTCTCTCTCTCTCTCTCTCTCTCTCTCTCTCTCTCTCTCTCTCTCTCTCTCTCTCTCTCTCTCTCTCTCTCTCTCTCTCTCACTTCCTCCCTCCCTCCCTCTCTCCCTTGGGGGTACATGGAATAAAAAGAAAAATTGGAAGAAAATGAACGGAAAAGAAACAAAATTCAAACAAAAGAAATGAAAGAAAAAGACAAACCACAGGAAGACTAGGCCCAGCCTAAATTCTTTTCCTTGTAAAATAAAGTTTCTGAGTTATGAGTTCTGAGTTATCTCTCCTCTCTCCCTCTCTCTCTCCAATGTTTGGAGACTGCCTCACTGTGAAGTGAAGAGGGGAAGCATTGTTTTGTTTTCTGCGTTGTTTGAAAAAGACGGGGGGTTTCAAATATCAATGTGTTGTTTTCAATGTTTTATATAAAATCGCCTTGTGCGAGTTGTGTATTTGTTTGTATGGTGTTTTGCTCAGTGACGTTGCAGTCTGTTTCATTTGTTTTAACAGAATGGATGGGGACAGTGTTAGAATTACATAATATATAATCTTGTTTTAATATGCCATCAATTTTGGCAGTCCAATATTTGATTTTACAAGACCATTGATTGTTCCGGTTGACAAGATGGCCAATCCTGAAGACTTTTTCTACCAGTGAAATGAATAAGGGGAAGGAACTTCTCGTAATTAACTCCCTTTCACCAAAGTTATTTACGGCACCTAGTCGCCTAGCAAAGTGAAAGTAGTAGCTACAACAATGCAGAATGAAGTTGATCCTAAAAAAAAGGATGACTCAGACCTGCTTATTATGACAACCACCCACACAGTACACAGTTTGTTCTGTGTTGTGTGTTGTTTAAGTGTAACATTATTCAAGACGAGAATTGAATGCATGTTGATTTATTTGCGCACAACTCTCCACCACTGTTGTTGTGTACAGTGTGGGTGATAGTCATAATAAGCAAGTTTGAAGATCTGAAGAGGATCAACTTGGTTCTGTATTGTTGTGGCTACTACTCTCACTTTGCTAGGCGATTAGGTGCCGTAAATAACTTTGGTGAAAGGGGATTAATTACGAGACATTCCTTCCCCTTATTCATCTGGGTACAGGGCATTTTTCCTCTCACTTTGCACTAGGCCTTGAAGTCTGAACGTGGAGTTTTTCGGATGATACGATAAACCGAGGTCCCTTGTGCCCATGCACTTAGCACACGTTAAACCCAGTGGCAACGAAAAAGTTGTCATTTGGTCAAAATGTACCCCCCTCCCTTCCTTCCTCATCAGTCACACAAAAATCGCATACAAAAATAATAAAATTGGGTGGCGCGCCTCAGGCTGCGACGCGCTCTCAAGGTGGAAGCAACCCGAATTTCACAGAGACGTACCTAGCTTAACCTAACCTAACCCATTTCACTATATCATCTCTCTTAGCCTCACTGTTTCATCTTAGCTTACCAGGAGCATGCCTGAACTACTTTCACCCATGAGAGTCAGTTTTTTAAGCTTAATCAGTCCATGTTTGGTTGTTTTACTAAAACAAAGAAAAAGGAAAATGAACCCGAATCATTGCAGCATCAACTCAGAGCGTCTGGGCGCTTTCTTCAACAATGTAGCCCGAAATTGTATTCTGAAAATTCCGAATAATAATAATAATAATATTAATAATATATAATAATAATAATAATAATAATAATAATAATAATAATAATAATAATAATAATAATAATAATAATAATAATAATAATAATTTTACTTATACAGCGCACTAAATTCATGCTAAAAGCAATCTCTCAGCGCTTTACAAACATTGATAAAACTTTTTTTTTTTTAAATAACTAATTCATAAGCCGTATTTCATACGAATGATGTAAAATAAAAGTCACAATGAAAGTCTCAAGGGTAAAAAAAAAGCACTAAAACCTTAAGCAATACAAATTAACATTATTAATAAAATAATAGAATTTTAAAAAAATGCCCAGCACATTTCTACCTGACACACATAAATTCCTGTCCCCATGATTTCATGCTTACCATTTGTGCATATGCTAAGTCGTTTCTACAAAGACAGAAGCACTCTAGGCCCTCTCTTGTTTTCCCTACTGTTCATTTTGTTCAGCAAAATCTCGTATAATGTAATCCTCACCTTTTAGAG
>CM065687.1:5770471-5775471 GCA_017654935.2 Phymorhynchus buccinoides
AAAGCGCACACACACGTTAGCACTCATAACGCATTCAAACAAAAATGCAATACAAAGCGAACACACACGTATGACATAAATGGTATACAGCAGAAACAGACCTAAAGGCAAGAGTGAGAAAAGAAAGAGAGTCCAGAGCCTCAATGACGGGGGAACAGGTGGGTTTTGAGGTTAGATTTGAAAGCAGAGAGGGTCAGTCGCTGACGGAGGGAAAAGGCAGTTTGTAGAGACGGGGACATATAGAGATGGGCGCACATCGAATTGTTCCCACCCTTTTATCACCAGGTCGTACCCAGCTTTTCTGAAACCAATGATTTATCGAGCAAGCATAGAGAAATCAGGCATGCGTGGCTTAGTCTGCAATATGGGAGGAATCTTCAAGAATAGGGGAAAGCGGTGTAACCCGGTCCAGTGATCTTTGCTTGCTTAGAGCAGCGTACCCGCTTCATTTCGAAAGCTCAGTTTTGAAGCAATGCTGGGGCAGAGTTCAATTGTGTGAAGAATTACATTTAATCCAAAAAGTCGTTGAGGAAACAAGAATATGTATTAGAAAACTCAATGCTCTAACAGACACAAAACTGAACACACGAAATCAGTACATCGATCGTAATTTCAACTGACACACATAAGCGGATATTCCATACGGAAACCCGCGCAATCCATAAATAAGTGAAACAAAGAAGGGAAAAGATTTGCGCACGTGTCCGGGGGAGCCTTTGGTCAGTACAAACGGAGGCGTTAAAGAGAAATCTGAAACAAACTGAAAGTGGCCAGGACTTGTATCTCATTGAAATGAATTCCCGCAGTTTTCACACACACACACACACACACACACACACACACACACACACACACACACACACACACACACACACACACACACACACACACACACACACACACACACTCCCCCATTTCCCACATGGACCTATCAAAGCACAGCCACTTACTCAGATATAGATGATACCTTCCGCTTATAAATTCCACCTTTCCTTGACGATCACCGTGTACCCTGAAATCCACCCGAAATGACCACCACTTCCACCCGGTTATCATCAACCCGGGGTACACAAAGCCGTCAAAACTCCGGAGGAGGGTAGAAGGGGTGTCATCCTCACCCTTAGGGGAGGTTCAGACAGCTGGGAATGGGGGTAGTCACAAGGGTGGGATGGATAGAGCATGGACACTACACTAAATATAGCATCCAGGGTTAGGGGAATTAGGGTCATTTTGTCCAAGCATTTTCTCATTGCATGTTTGACTGGCGAAAGGTTGTCGCTTATCGCTGACAGATGACCCTCCGAAGTCGGAGTGTGGCTGCTCACGTGGCTGGGTAATCAAACAAAAGGTCGCACACACGTAATGTTCTCATCTCGAGCTGACGCATTTGTACCATAGTGTTCAAGCACTTCGGCTGTTGGGATGATCCCTGGAGTCTTTAAGCCAGGGTACGACAACAACAACGACAACAGCTGACAGATGGAACGGTGTGATACGGGAGGTAGTAGGTGTGACAGCGTAAAATGTAACAACGGCGCAAAATGTAACAATTGTTACATTTTGCGCTAGGCGCCCACCTTTTGACGAAATTAGCCAAAACAATGGCAGAGTTTTTCGTCATTACAGATCAAATCGAAGTAAAATCTTCAAGGAGTTGATAAATTTCCAAATGTTTGTTTGCTTGCTTGTTTGTTTCACTCGTTGCAGCCCGCGCAAAATGTAACAATTGTTATATTTTGCGGGGTTGTTACATTTTACGCTGTCACAGTAGGTGCACAGTAGCCTCTACGTTTCCTATTGCACTTAATGAGGAATGATGTAACGCACACAACACACGTGGAGGTCTGTCACGATTACAGCATAAATATGACACATAAAGATATCTCTGTCACGCGTATCGTCAGAACTCAGAAGTGGCGTCTTCTACCAGATCCAGAAAGAGAATCAATGACGCGCACATACAGAGAGAGAGAGAGAGAGAGAGAGAGAGAGAGAGAGAGAGAGAGAGAGAGAGAGAGAGAGAGAGAGAGAGAGAGAGAGAGAGAGAGAGAGAGAGAGAGAGAGAGAGAGAGAGAAGAGAGAGAGAGAGAGAGAGAGAGAGAGAGAGAGAGAGAGAGAGAGAGAGAGAGAGAGAGAGAGAGAGAACGAAATTGTGTTTAATCAGGGTTATGAGATAAGCATACAATTTGCTTTTTTACACTCAAATCTGAGGCTAAACAAAGGTTAACAAAATAATATATATACAAAAACAAATTAAGCATTTGCGTAACAAACAATAATAATACAAAGCATTCAAGAGAGAAAATATCCAGAAATAACATAACACATCAAGACTAATACAGGAAGGTGATGGGAAGAGGGTTTGGAGGCGGGAAAAGGTTCAATGATTGATTCAACACAGAGAACGAACGAACGAATGTTTTCTATTGAGGAAAAGCGGAATAAGCACAATAACCGGCTTTTTTTTCATCCGGCCCTCAGAACCAAAAGAAAATAAATTTAAAAAATACAAATAGAAAAGAAAAAAAAGACATCGCAAAATCCAAGAAAAAACCTCAACCTTCAATCAAGGTCGCAAACGGACGCACCGTGCAAGGCATATAAATAAAATTAATTACATCAATTAACGAGACTGAGACAAGGACAGACAGACAGACAGACAGACAGACAGATACAGAGAGAGGGAGGTCAAAATAAAAGAACAGAATAAAATGGAAGAAATGAAGCAATATATGCAGGACAAATAATGCATAGTAAATACAATGTACATAAAAGAAGACTTAACACATAAGCATGTATTATAACAAATGAGATATTTAAAAAAGGATAATAAGTAGACATTCTTGGATATTATGAGCTAGAGTATTCGTTCATGAGTATTTGATGATATCTTTTTTTGAATGTGTTTAAACAAACATGAACGTTGAATTGGGAAGAAATGCCGTTCCAAAGGAGACCTCCTGCATATTGTAAGCTAGATTTGAATAAATCTAATTTGGGAAGAGGTAACATCAGTCTCTTGCAAGAAAGAGAGAGAGAGAGAGAGAGAGAGAGAGAGAGAGAGAGAGAGAGAGAGAGAGAGAGAGAGAGAGAGAGAGAGAGAGAGAGAGAGAGAGAGAGAGAGAGAGAGAGACAGACAGACAGACAGACAGACAGACAGACAGACAGACAGATAAACAGAGCCACAACCTTACATCCTTTTCAACACCAACGTACAAATAACCTTCAAACTCCCCATTCAGTGAGATTGATGCTCCGTCATAGGATCTCATAATAGTAGTGCCTTCCATGCAGCTCTTCTGCCAGATTTAGCATGTTCACCTCACTTTCTTGAGGTCAACACAGATCATGTTATCTCTCTATCAAAGAAGCACAGAAACGAGAGACAGTGCGAAACATACGGAACACGTCCTGTTCAAATGCCACGTAACATCAAAAAACAGTCGCCATTCACCTTCCCCTTTTTAAATTGCTGTCAAAATTGCTTAAAGGTGGACCCTGACGGATGAGTTTTTGCAAGAAACACGTCGAGATCACCAGAAAGACAGCGTTTTTAAAAATCGGAACACTCACTTTGCCTTGGTTTTCTATAACCCAAACCGTCAAAACGGCGATTCCTCCTCGGCGGAGTTGTCGGGGAGAGAAGCCACTTTGGACGGGGTGGGTGGAGGTCACCAAGAGTGGTTGAATTTTGTTCTTCTTTGTAGTGCAGTAAAAAAAAAAGGAGCTATTTCCTTTATTGTGAGCGAAACTTTTTTTTTTGGTAAACTGTAAATAAAAAGGCTTGTATTGTGACAATTTCGCCGATTTGACGGTTTGATTTCTAGGAAACCAGAGCTAAGTGAGTGTTGCAATCTCTGTAAAGGGTGTTTTCCTGGTGATCTCGACGAGTTTCTTGCAAAAACTCATCTGTCAGGGTGCCCCTTTAAGGCAGAACACAAGGTGGCATTTAAAATAGTGGGCGCGTAATCATGAGTGCGTCTTAGTAAGACAGACAACACGGGTAGTAGTATGTAAATTAGGCTAAGCAGACAATCGTTTTAGGGGAGTTTAGTCTAATTTACATTCTACTAACCGTGTTGACTGTCTAAAGCTGGAGACAGACTATGCGACTGCCTCATATGACTCGATCAGGTCGTGACGTTGACCAAATTTTGTTTCCCGCACAGAAGAGGTCACAAGCCATCTGACTCGATCAGACTCGATCAGTGAAATTTAGAACCCGCCCTATTCGGCCCTGTCACCTGACTGGGCCCGACTGAGTCAGACTGATCGAACAGCATGGTATGCAAATGAGGTGAAACGTCACGACCTGATCGAGTCACATGAGGCAGTCACATAGTCTGTCGCCGGCGTAAGAGGCGCTCATGATTACAAGCCCCGGGGATTCCCCCTATGACATGGGATACAGAATAAGGCTTTTCTTGATCTACACAAATTTAGAGTGTTAAATCATCTGGTAAGAGATCCTGATTTAGTGGCGTTTAGTGGCGTGGGTGTCTTAGTGGAGTCAATGCAACATGACACACTGGCGGCGAAAGGGTTGAGAAAGGTCATGACCTTTTCAGGACAAAACCCGATTTTGTTCAAAACTCATTCAACAAAAAAGTGTGTGTGTGTGTGTGTGTGTGTGTGTGTGTGTGTGTGTGTGTGTGTGTGTGTGTGTGTGTGTGTGTGTGTGTGTGTGTGTGTGAGAGAGAGAGAGAGAGAGAGAGAGAGAGAGAGAGAGAGAGAGAGAGAGAGAGAGAGTGCGTGCGTGTGTGTGTGTGTGTGTGTGTGTGTGTGTATGTGTATGTGTGTGTGTGTGTGTGCGTGTGCGTGTGCGTGTGCGTGTGTGTGTGTATGTGCGTGCGTGTGTGTGTGTATGTGTGTGTTGTTTTGTGTATGTGAGTGTGTGTGAACGTGAGTGCATGTCTACATAAGCAACTTTTGTTGATGCTGTTGACGTGCCCTGGCTAAAAGACTCCAGGGATCATCCCAACAGCCGAAGCACTCGAACA
>CM065687.1:5780471-5782971 GCA_017654935.2 Phymorhynchus buccinoides
ACACACACACACACACATACACACACACATACACACACAACACACAGACACACACACACAGAGACACACACACACACACACATACACACACACACACACACACACACACACATACACACACACACATAGACACAGACAGACACACACACACACACACACACACACACACACACACACACACATACACACAGAGACACACACACACACACACAGACACACACACACACACACACACACATACATGCACACACACACACACACACACACACACACACACACACACACACACACACACACAACACACACACACACACACACACACACACACACACACTCATCGTGGGCCCTAAATATGCAACCACACGCTTGGGCTACAAACAAGTTCGCGCACCTTTATGGCCAAATAAATATAAATATTTGAGAGGGGAGTGGAGAGAGAGAGAGAGAGAGAGAGAGAGAGAGAGAGAGAGAGAGAGAGAGAGAGAGAGAGAGAGAGAGAGAGAGAGAGAGAGAGAGAGAGAGAGATGGAGAGAGAGAGAGAGAGAGAGAGAGAGAGAAGGCTAAAGACTACTTTAATATCTAATATATAAGACACATTTGTGTGTGGCGCGGCATAAAAACACGTGCATTTAAGAACATAATATAGGTAAACCAACACATAACACTTTAAAGGACATGTAAAATGATAATACGAGTATTAAGTATAATAATGCACCTCTACATATCCAGGGGGGGGGGGGGGGGGTACCTGGGTTCCGCAACACCACCACCCCCCACCTTCCACGAAAAAAAAAAAAAAGCGAAAGCGAAAAAAAGAAAGACAGACAGTCACACTTACTGTTTTGCTGTTCAATTTAAAGACACACTGACCCACCACGATTAAGTCCCTTGTTTTTTTCTGGGTAGCTGTTGCTGTTCTTTAAAATAAAATGATGTTTCGTTTTGAATTTGGGGGCATTTGTATAGGAGTCAAACAGGGTCAAAACAAGTTTTCTTACCAGCTATAAGAGGCATACGAGACACGAGAGAAACCCGTGATTTCGACACTTGATCTGGTGGGTCTTTAAAGGGAGTTTTGGCCCCCAGACCCCCCCATCCTTGTTTTGTTACCCTCCCTCTCCCCCTCCCCCTCCCCCTCCAATGTACCCCGGGTCCGGCCCTATTCAATGCACCTCCCCCATTAAAAACCCTTTCAGTGCTAGCCATTCATCAGCTAAAATTTACCATTAAACTTACCCGGGTAGAGAACAGATTTCGTCAGCAATATTGGGGATTCCTCTGTGACATGTATAAAATAGGGCCTATCCTTACCTCCCATACTCCCATATGGCTTCGGCCGGGAGGACGTAAAGCTAAACTTCGACCTCTCAAAATTAAGAACATATTTATAAAGTCACTGGATACCAGATCCTCATTTGATGCCTTTTAAGGACATGGGTGTTAAATCATTGTGGTGCCAAGAGGCGACTGTGGCGATGAAAGGGTTTTAATCAATCTACTCCTATTTTGATAAAGTAACAACCTCTTCTAACCCCCTCCCACCCCCCACCCCTTCCAAGTTAAAGGTTTGATTTCTCCACCCTGCAGTTAGCATAAGAAGAGAACAGCATCGCACCATACATAACTCCACCGATTCTCACTTGTCACCTGCCAAGCCTAAAGGACAAGACCCTCTGCATGCGATTCAATCCAAACGCGATCCGATTGTGAGGCATAATAGATGATTTTCGGAGAGAGAGAAACTAGGGGAGAGCGCTTCGTGAAAATTAGAGTTACTTACCTCCATTACTCGGTCAAGTACCATAGCAACAATGCAACAATGGCGTCGAAGCTTGAAACCGCTGGATGCGAGTCAGCGACTTGCAAACTTTTTTTAAAAGACAAATTAGGGGTGGGGGCCAGTGGCCACAAACTGATAACACTTGCAAAATGTGACGTGAAAATATAAATGACATAATTGTTTTAGAATGACGCACGGTGTTCTAAGTGCTGTATGTCTGCTCAAACACACGAGTCGATAGGCTACGAGAGCTGATAGTAGAGTGACTTCCCCTGTTTGACCGATTGAATTAGGCAAGTTCACTCCCACACACCATGAAATTACTCCCCTTCATTATTTCCAAACACTTCCTATTCTCGTGACATTGTCTCACTGTCTCCATGAATCTGACGGAATCCTGCTAGCTTTGTTCGCTATATTCTGTACTCTCCCTAACACTAATCTGATGAAATAATCTGTATTTGTTTGTGTTATCAAACATTGTATTGGGTTCGTGTATTGCTGGTCTACGTGACAATAGTGAACGAACATTTTTATACTTATTTTGTTGTTGTTGTTGTCGTACCCTGGCTTAAAGACTCCAGGGATCATCCCAACAGCCAAAGCGCTTGAACACTATGGTACAAATGCATCAGCTAGGGATGAAAACATTGCGTGTGTGACCGGTTTTTTTTATTACCCCGCCACGTGGGCAGCTACACTCCGACTTCGGAGGATTTT
>CM065687.1:5797971-5802971 GCA_017654935.2 Phymorhynchus buccinoides
CAACATGAGTAGCATAGGTTGACAATACAACAACAACATGAGTAGCATAGGTTGACAATAGAACAACAACATGAGTAGCATAGGTTGACAATACAACAACAACATGAGTAGCATAGGTTGACAATAGAACAACAACATGAGTAGCATAGGTTGACAATAGAACAACAACATGAGTAGCATAGGTTGACAATAGAACAACAACATGAGTAGCATAGGTTGACAATAGAACAACAACATGAGTAGCATAGGTTGACAATAGAACAACAACATGAGTAGCATAGAGTAGCATAGGTTGACAATAGAACAACAACATGAGTAGCATAGGTTGACAATAGAACAACAACATGAGTAGCATAGGTTGACAATAGAACAACAACATGAGTAGCATAGGTTGACAATACAACAACAACATGAGTAGCATAGGTTGACAATAGAACAACAACATGAGTAGCATAGGTTGACAATAGAACAACAACATGAGTAGCATAGGTTGACAATAGAACAACAACATGAGTAGCATAGGTTGACAATAGAACAACAACATGAGTAGCATAGGTTGACAATAGAACAACAACATGAGTAGCATAGGTTGACAATAGAACAACAACATGAGTAGCATAGGTTGACAATAGAACAACAACATGAGTAGCATAGGTTGACAATAGAACAACAACATGAGTAGCATAGGTTGACAATAGAACAACAACATGAGTAGCATAGGTTGACAATAGAACAACAACATGAGTAGCATAGGTTGACAATAGAACAACAACATGAGTAGCATAGGTTGACAATAGAACAACAACATGAGTAGCATAGGTTGACAATAGAACAACAACATGAGTAGCATAGGTTGACAATAGAACAACAACATGAGTAGCATAGGTTGACAATAGAACAACAACATGAGTAGCATAGGTTGACAATAGAACAACAACATGAGTAGCATAGGTTGACAATACAACAACAACATGAGTAGCATAGGTTGACAATAGAACAACAACATGAGTAGCATAGGTTGACAATACAACAACAACATGAGTAGCATAGGTTGACAATAGAACAACAACATGAGTAGCATAGGTTGACAATACAACAACAACATGAGTAGCATAGGTTGACAATAGAACAACAACATGAGTAGCATAGGTTGACAATACAACAACAACATGAGTAGCATAGGTTGACAATAGAACAACAACATGAGGTTGACAATAGCATAGGTTGACAATAGAACAACAACATGAGTAGCATAGGTTGACAATAGAACAACAACATGAGTAGCATAGGTTGACAATAGAACAACAACATGAGTAGCATAGGTTGACAATAGAACAACAACATGAGTAGCATAGGTTGACAATAGAACAACAACATGAGTAGCATAGGTTGACAATAGAACAACAACATGAGTAGCATAGGTTGACAATAGAACAACAACATGAGTAGCATAGGTTGACAATAGAACAACAACATGAGTAGCATAGGTTGACAATGACAATAGAACAACAACATGAGTAGCATAGGTTGACAATAGAACAACAACATGAGTAGCATAGGTTGACAATAGAACAACAACATGAGTAGCATAGGTTGACAATAGAACAACAACATGAGTAGCATAGGTTGACAATAGAACAACAACATGAGTAGCATAGGTTGACAATAGAACAACAACATGAGTAGCATAGGTTGACAATAGAACAACAACATGAGTAGCATAGGTTGACAATAGAACAACAACATGAGTAGCATAGGTTGACAATAGAACAACAACATGAGTAGCATAGGTTGACAATAGAACAACAACATGAGTAGCATAGGTTGACAATAGAACAACAACATGAGTAGCATAGGTTGACAATAGAACAACAACATGAGTAGCATAGGTTGACAATACAACAACAACATGAGTAGCATAGGTTGACAATAGAACAACAACATGAGTAGCATAGGTTGACAATAGAACAACAACATGAGTAGCATAGGTTGACAATAGAACAACAACATGAGTAGCATAGGTTGACAATACAACAACAACATGAGTAGCATAGGTTGACAATAGGTTGACAAACAACAACATGAGTAGCATAGGTTGACAATAGAACAACAACATGAGTAGCATAGGTTGACAATAGAACAACAACATGAGTAGCATAGGTTGACAATAGAACAACAACATGAGTAGCATAGGTTGACAATACAACAACAACATGAGTAGCATAGGTTGACAATAGAACAACAACATGAGTAGCATAGGTTGACAATAGAACAACAACATGAGTAGCATAGGTTGACAATAGAACAACAACATGAGTAGCATAGGTTGACAATAGAACAACAACATGAGTAGCATAGGTTGACAATAGAACAACAACATGAGTAGCATAGGTTGACAATAGAACAACAACATGAGTAGCATAGGTTGACAATAGAACAACAACATGAGTAGCATAGGTTGACAATAGAACAACAACATGAGTAGCATAGGTTGACAATAGAACAACAACATGAGTAGCATAGGTTGACAATAGAACAACAACATGAGTAGCATAGGTTGACAATAGAACAACAACATGAGTAGCATAGGTTGACAATAGAACAACAACATGAGTAGCATAGGTTGACAATAGAACAACAACATGAGTAGCATAGGTTGACAATAGAACAACAACATGAGTAGCATAGGTTGACAATAGAACAACAACATGAGTAGCATAGGTTGACAATAGAACAACAACATGAGTAGCATAGGTTGACAATAGAACAACAACATGAGTAGCATAGGTTGACAATAGAACAACAACATGAGTAGCATAGGTTGACAATACAACAACAACATGAGTAGCATAGGTTGACAATAGAACAACAACATGAGTAGCATAGGTTGACAATACAACAACAACATGAGTAGCATAGGTTGACAATAGAACAACAACATGAGTAGCATAGGTTGACAATAGAACAACAACATGAGTAGCATAGGTTGACAATAGAACAACAACATGAGTAGCATAGGTTGACAATAGAAACAACATGAGTAGCACAACAATAGAACAACATGAGTAGCATAGGTTGACAATAGAACAACAACATGAGTAGCATAGGTTGACAATAGAACAACAACATGAGTAGCATAGGTTGACAATAGAACAACAACATGAGTAGCATAGGTTGACAATAGAACAACAACATGAGTAGCATAGGTTGACAATAGAACAACAACATGAGTAGCATAGGTTGACAATAGAACAACAACATGAGTAGCATAGGTTGACAATAGAACAACAACATGAGTAGCATAGGTTGACAATAGAACAACAACATGAGTAGCATAGGTTGACAATAGAACAACAACATGAGTAGCATAGGTTGACAATAGAACAACAACATGAGTAGCATAGGTTGACAATAGAACAACAACATGAGTAGCATAGGTTGACAATAGAACAACAACATGAGTAGCATAGGTTGACAATACAACAACAACATGAGTAGCATAGGTTGACAATAGAACAACAACATGAGTAGCATAGGTTGACAATAGAACAACAACATGAGTAGCATAGGTTGACAATAGAACAACAACATGAGTAGCATAGGTTGACAATAGAACAACAACATGAGTAGCATAGGTTGACAATAGAACAACAACATGAGTAGCATAGGTTGACAATAGAACAACAACATGAGTAGCATAGGTTGACAATAGAACAACAACATGAGTAGCATAGGTTGACAAGAACAACAACATGAGTAGCAGGTTGACAACATGAGTAGCATAGGTTGACAATACAACAACAACATGAGTAGCATAGGTTGACAATACAACAACAACATGAGTAGCATAGGTTGACAATAGAACAACAACATGAGTAGCATAGGTTGACAATAGAACAACAACATGAGTAGCATAGGTTGACAATAGAACAACAACATGAGTAGCATAGGTTGACAATAGAACAACAACATGAGTAGCATAGGTTGACAATAGAACAACAACATGAGTAGCATAGGTTGACAATAGAACAACAACATGAGTAGCATAGGTTGACAATAGAACAACAACATGAGTAGCATAGGTTGACAATAGAACAACAACATGAGTAGCATAGGTTGACAATAGAACAACAACATGAGTAGCATAGGTTGACAATAGAACAACAACATGAGTAGCATAGGTTGACAATACAGCAACAACATGAGTAGCATAGGTTGACAATACAACAACAACATGAGTAGCATAGGTTGACAATAGAACAACAACATGAGTAGCATAGGTTGACAATAGAACAGCAACATGAGTAGCATAGGTTGACAATAGAACAACAATATGAGTAGCATAGGTTGACAATACAACAACAACATGAGTAGCATAGGTTGACAATAGAACAGCAACATGAGTAGCATAGGTTGACAATACACAACAACATGAGTAGCATAGGTTGACAATAGAACAACAACATGAGTAGCATAGGTTGACAATACAACAACATGAGTAGCATAGGTTGACAATACAACAACATGAGTAGCATAGGTTGACAATAGAACAACAACATGAGTAGCATAGGTTGACAATAGAACAACAACATGAGTAGCATAGGTTGACAATACAACAACAACATGAGTAGCATAGGTTGACAATAGAACAACAACATGAGTAGCATAGGTTGACAATAGAACAACAACATGAGTAGCATAGGTTGACAATAGAACAACAACATGAGTAGCATAGGTTGACAATACAACAACAACATGAGTAGCATAGGTTGACAATAACACAACAACATGAGTAGCATAGGTTGACAATAGAACAACAACATGAGTAGCATAGGTTGACAATAGAACAACAACATGAGTAGCATAGGTTGACAATAGAACAACAACATGAGTAGCATAGGTTGACAATAGAACAACAACATGAGTAGCATAGGTTGACAATAGAACAGCAACATGAGTAGCATAGGTTGACAATAGAACAACAACATGAGTAGCATAGG
>CM065687.1:5817971-5820471 GCA_017654935.2 Phymorhynchus buccinoides
CACAGTTGAATCGATAGTTGCTCTTTTTGGAGTTTTTCCAACGTGGTCCGAAGCTCCGTGGATCGTTCTCATTGAAATGAGTCAAAGCCTGTAGTGTCATTATTATCCGATGGAAAGAGAACATTACGATGGGGACCTGTGTGTGCGGCTACTGGGCAATGGTACTCATTCCCTTTCAGCTCCTTGCCCATTTCGTCCATCCGTTTCCTCATTTCTCAGTCTACTCATTCGACTTTATTTCTCTCGGTTGGTCTGGTTTTAGTCTCTCTGTCTCTCTCTCTCTGTGTGTGTCTCTCTGTGTCTCTCTGTGTCTCTCTCTGTGTCTCTCTGTCTCTCTCTCTCTCTCTCTCTCTCTCTCTCTCTCTCTCTCTCTCTCTCTAACTCTCTCTCTCTCTCTCTCTCTCTCTCTCTCTCAAAATGTTTCAACCTCTCGTGCTATTAATACTTAGTGACTTTCGACCAAAATGCCCTGTTCAATGTTGAACCGTTTCCTTTTTTTTCCATTCCAACCCATTGATCTGTACCTGTTTCCATTACTCCAGATTTACTGTCCAGGGTGGTTGCCTGAGCCCACTTCTCAGCTTTGAGAGGCATAGTTTGCATTGATACGGAACAAACAAAACCACACAGAAAGTTTAAAAGCTGCCATGATCCTCTGGCAGACGCGTTTTGTTCAAGCCGTATGTAGCACCTCTTCACGCCATTCAATGCCTTTCAGTCGCGGTACACGACAGGGATTGACATGTCAACAGAGGAAGAAACGTGCTCGTAGAATTTAAAAAAATCTGATCTCGTGTCAGCTTCAAACTGTTGCAAATCCGTGATTTGGTGTCATAAAATCGGTTATGAATACTCCGTTTTCAGCCATGGTATTTTCAACATGCAAACGTCGATGTAGGCAATAAAAGTATCCACGTTCACTTAAAGGGGCACCCTGACGGATGAGTTTTTTTGTAAGAAACACGTCGAGATTACCAGGAAAACACCCTTTACAGAGATTGCAACATTCACTTTGCTCTGGTTTCCTAGAAATCAAACCGTCAAATCGCTGGTTCCTCCTTGGCGGAGGTGCTGCAAGTCACATTCTTTCACCCAAAGAGAAGGCGTGTGCCGTCTCTTTTATAATGGCCGCCAAATCGTTTGCACGAAATGTTCGCAATACAAAGCCTTGTTTTTCTTTCTTTTTTAAAATGTTATACAGTTTATGTAAAGGAGTTTCGCTCACAACAAAGCAAATAACTCCAATTTTTTTAACTGCACTACAAAAATAGAAAACGCTTCAACCACAATGAGTGACCTCCACCCACCCCATCCAAAATGGCTACTCTCTCGGCATCTCCGCCAAGGAGGAATCGCCGTTTGGACGGTTTCATTTCTAGGAAACCAGAGCAAAGTGAGTGTTCTGATCCTTGAAAAGGCTGTCCTTGCAAAATCTCATCAGGGTCCACCTTTAAGAAGTCATAAAGGTCTGGGGGAGGATTATCTTTAAGAAAAAATATCTGTATTCCACCGTCTCTTCCCAAATCTAAGGCTTGCACGTTTTAGGGTTAGGTTTTTGTGAATGTGATTATCATGGATTCCAACATTTGGAAGCAATCTTCCACTCTCGTTTACATTTTCTCTTTGATAATAAAGGCATTTTGCCACTTTAACCCTTTCACCGCCAAAGTCGCATTTTAGCACCACACTGATTTAACATCTATGTCACTAAAAGGCATCAAATTGGGGTCTATTATCCAAAGACCCTATTGTCTTAGTTTAGGGAAGTAAGGGTAGACCTTATTTTATATATGTCATAGAAGAATCCCCAATACTGCAGATGGATTTTGTTCTCTACCCAGGTCAATTTAATGCACATTTTTTACTGAAATATGGCTGGCGGTGAAAGGGTTAAAAGAAATTAAAACACGTTGACAGCAAAACGCCAAACCATTATGCAACGGATGTGTTGTTGCATTCATCTACAATAAATGCGCGTGTATGCCTCCGGTATCCATGATTCATTCAAGTGTCCATGCCCGCCCCTTCTCCCAACCATTTCCCCTTCTATCTCCAACACCAGCCTCTTCAAACATCACTTTCTCAAATCTGTATCCTTTCCACGGTTTATAGAACCTGTTTTCTGACTATCTATTCTTTATTAATATTCCTATCCTCCACTAAAAATATTTCCTTCTTAATAATAATAATAATAATGGGAATTTATATAGCGCTCTTTCTCACATGAGCTCAGTGCACTGTGCGCTTTACATTGATAACAAGAACATTAAAGGCAAACAAATAATTAATCATTAGAAAGTAAAATAAGCACGATGCTTGCACGCAACGTTCTCTTACTTCCTTACACACACACACACACACACACACACACACACACACACACACACACACACACACACACACACACACACACACACACACACACACACACACACACACACACACACACACACACGCACACATACACACACATGCATGCGCACACGCACACTCGCACACA
>CM065687.1:5822971-5827971 GCA_017654935.2 Phymorhynchus buccinoides
AGAGAGAGAGAGAGAGAGAAGAGAGAGGAGAGAGAGAGAGAGAGATTGATTCACAAGAGGCAACAAATAAATTATGACAGGACTGACAGTCTATGCAGGTGAAAATCTAGAGAGAAAAAAAGAAAATCGTTGATTTTGGCTTTTTCCGCGCATTCATTCACGCGCAAAATATTGTTTACAACAAACTTCATTCACGCATAGAATATTGTTTACAACAAAGCTTCCTTCAATCGTAAAATATTATTTACAACAAAGCGTCCTTCAAGCGTAAAATATTGTTTACAACAAAGCTTCCTTCACGCGCAAAATATTGTTTACAACAAAGCTTCCTTCACGCGCAAAATATTGTTTACAACAAAGCTTCCTTCACGCGCAAAATATTGTTTACAACAAAGCTTCGACAGGTTTTTGCCTGTTAACGTGTCTGACTGGGGGTCGGGGGGGGGGGGGGGGGGGGGGGTCAGTATGTTATTGTCCAGAATGTTGTTTTGTCTGAGGACTGCAGTGACCGGGGCTAATGGCCCTCTCTGTGCCAAAGGAGACTGGAGGGAAGACAGGTCTGATGAGGGGCACACTGGAGTGGTGAACAAGATGGGAGTGAATTTGATGTACCTTTAAATGTTGTTTTGGTAGTCTGTTGTGGTCAGCTTTTGGCACTTTCTTCTGTTTGTGTCTTTCTGTCTGTCTGTCTGTCTATCCACCTGTCCGTCTGTCTGTCTGTCTGTCCGTCTATCTCTCTATCGCTCGTGTTGGCAGTCTGTTGTGGTCCACTTTTGGCACTTTCTTCTGTTTGTGTCTTTCTGTCTGTCTTTCTGTCTGTCTGTCTGTCTTTCTGTCTGTCCATCTGTCTGTCTGTCTGTCTCTCTCTCTATCTCTCTTTCTCAATTCTGCTGATAGCCCCTTGTATCCTGTCACCCCCCGTGGGGATACCAGGGGGTCTTTTGTATAAATAGTTCCCCCACCTTCTGGAAGTTATGTGCTTGTAACTTCCTCTAAACTGTCACTCTGTTTAACTCTGACTTTTCCCATTGCTTACTGTCATCTACTATCTGTCTGTCTTACTGCTCCATTCTCCTGCCTTTTTTCAATAATCACTTTCAAAAACATTTCCTTCAGCCGAAGTCGGACATGCCGGGCCTAATTATTTCTTACTTAGGCGCATAACGGCAGCATGACGAATCTGCGCTAATAAATGACAGGAAGCTGTCTGAGCGATCGAAGAAGAAGAAGTATCCTGCCACACAATAACAATCAATAGCATGTTATCCAGTAAATATCCCTGGCTATAACTTTCCAGTTATAACCTCATGTCTTCCCTACCTAAACACACTCTCTTTTCCCCTTTTCCAATACAAGATGTTTTTAGTCATACCACCAATAAAAATGTATAATAGATACTAATGGTCAAATTGTCTTTATTTTATAGATCATAAAAGCATCTCCATCTACCTAATGTATAGGATTGTAGTTTTAACCAAATACACGAAACGAACTTTTTGCTTTGTTTTCCATACATGTGGACACAAGTTTCATTGGCAACACCAAACAACTGCCTGTGACTTCGGGAAGGGGAGTGGAAACTCCCAAGTTGTCTTGTAGGCGTACATAGAAGAAAAAAACCCACAAAGCCTTGGCGACTTGACTGATGCCTTGTGAAATCTGGCCCAGGCCTGTGGCACTCCGTGACAAGCTGTGGGGTCATGCTGAGGTGCTGCTGTTGACCACGACCTTCACCAACCAAACCGGACTGACCATCTGATATGGCCGGGAATGAAGAAGAAGAAGAAGAAGAAGAAGAAGAAGAAGAAGAAGAAGAAGAAGAAGAAGAAGAAGAAGAAGAAGAAGAAGAAGAAGAAGAAGAAGAAGAAGAAGAAGAAGAAGAAGAAGAAGAAGAAGAAGAAGAAGAAGAAGAACAAGAACAAGAACAAGAACAAGAAGAACAAGAACAAGAACAAGAACAAGAAGAAGCAGAAGAAGAACAAGAACAAGAACAAGAACAAGAAGAACAGTTTTCTTTTTTATGACTTGGTCATCTAATTTTTATTATTTTAACTTTCACCTAGTTCCTACAAAGCGCAGGCAACCCAGATCAATATTGCGATGTCTGGTTTACATTGGTATTAACAATGAACACCAATTGGTAGAAGTAAAAGACGGTTATGATCCGATGGGAAAGAAAATGTTTCGTTCCAGTCGTGTGTATAACACACCCCTTTATTCAGAACATCCACGCCGCTTTCAGACGGTTACTACTCCATTGCGCCAATCTGAAAAGGACTCCATTGCGCCAATCTGAAAAGGACTCTATTGCGCCAATCTGAAAAGGACTCTATTGCGCCAATCTGAAAAGGACTCCATTGCGCCAATCTGAAAAGGACTCCATTGCGCCAATCTGAAAAGGACTCCATTGCGTCAATCTGAAAAGGACTCCATTGCGCCTGGTTTATCAAACTGATGTATCTTGGAAGTCAACATTCAGATATAACAAAAACCAGAAAAGCTATTTGAATTCTGTGTTCTGTATTTTTGTAAGGAAAGATAGGTCTATCTTCCACAATATTTAAATTTATGTTAACCGTCCCTTATGTCTACTTTTTTGTCATGAACCATTTCGACCATTTAACGGCCGCAAGTAAATGATAATTGTAACGAGCGCAATTGGGCATACAGTAATTAAAATAGACGCAATTGGGATGCACCGTTTCAAACCTTCTCCGCGATGGCATTTTCAAAGGAGAAAACGTTGCGCTTAAAAGAAAGGTCTGTAATATTGGAAAACCCCGAACAATCAAACGACTTGTCATGAAATTGGCTATGGATGATTGACTGCCTTCATGTCCTTGACACGAGAAAGCTGATTGAGCTCATTGTCTCCCAGAACATGCAGTGTTTGCCACATAGAACAAGTTTTAGCTGTTAAAATGCAGCAGCGTCCACATGAGCACACAAGTTACATCTTTCAAATAATTTATGAACAAAAATCTCCAAGACAATGGCAAAAGTGTATGAGAGGGAAGGGTAATTTCTGAACCCGTAACAGTGATTTAAAAATACTAACCAGTATAGCCGAACTAATATTAGAAACAAATATTTTAAAACAGAGTAACAAAGTTTTGGAATACTCTTCCTGCACATATTAAACGAGCACAAAATCTAACACAATACAAAAACCTCCTTGATAGATACACCAACATCTCAAAACTGCAATATAAGCATGACTAAAAGGCAGATTTGCCAAAAACAAAATATAAAAACCTCTCAGCTGTGCAAAAGTGCAAACAAAAATGAAAGAACAGTGAAGAGGCCGCGAGGCCTAATGTCCTAGCTACCTGACCTGAAAAAAACAAAGTGTGACTCAAACTTCGCAACTGCATCTATTGGTTTCCTAAAATGGTACCTTTAGTCATCAAGCAGTTCGATGACCCTATGCTCCCATCCTTGACTACGGTAATCCCTTTTGATTTAGCATCAGACCAATAATCTCTGACTCATCCCACCTCTCCACAGCCATTCCAGCAACACCCCCACTGTCATTATATTGACAGGAGCTGTTCCTTTAATCCTCGTTTCCTCATTTCATCGTAATTATTCTCTGTTCAGCTCCTGGTTTAACCCTTAAAACGGATTACAAAGACTAGAAGTTGCTGCGACGTGATTAGCCCATAGACCTTGGACAATGAGATCATTGCACGTCACAGCACCAGCGGTAGTCAATGAATTAGTCCTTGATGAATCACGCTAGACATTGCGAACCTCTATCTGTCTCTCTCTCTCTCTGTGTCTCTCGCTGTCTCTGTTTCTCTCTCTCTCTCTCTCTCTCTCTCTCTCTCTCTCTCTCTCTCTCTCTCTCTCTCTCTCTCTCTCTCTCTCTCTCTCTCTCTCTCTCTCTCTCTCTCTCTCTCTCTCTCTCTCTCTCTCTCTCTCTCTCTCTCTCTCTCTCTCTCTCTCTCTCTCTCTCTCTCCTTCTCTTTCTGTCTCTCGCTGTCTCTCTCTCTCTCCTCTCTCTCTCTCTCTCTCTCTCTCTCTCTCTCTCTCTCTCTCTCTCTCTCTGTCTCTCTCTCTCTCTCTCTCTCTCTCTCTCTGTCTCTCTCTGTCTCTCTCTGCCTCTCTTTCTGTTTCTCTCTCTGTCTCTCGCTCTCTTTCTGTATCTCTCTCTGTCTCTCGCTCTCTCTCTCTCTTTCTGTCTCTCTCTTTCTGTATCTCTCTCTGTCTCTTTATATCTGTCTCTAGGTATTCATCTCTCTCTCTCTCTCTCTCTCTCTCTCTCTCTCTCTCTCTCTCTCTCTCTCTCTCTCTCTCTCTCTCTCTCTCTCTCTCTCTCTCTCTCTCTCTCTCTCTGTTTCTTGATTTTTGTTTTGTTTCCATACATTTGATGTTGTACATGAGGGCACGTAGAGACTAGTCTCTGTTTAATTTGTGCTGCTCCCACCTGGGGAGGGCGTCGCAGCCACTGCTGCACCACCCATTGTATTTTGCACGCGGTTTTTGTATGATTGATGGGAGAGGGGAGGGGGAGGGGGACATTTTGACCAAATGACAACTGTTTCGTGGCCCCTGGGTTCGTTAACGTGCGCTAAGTGCATGGACACACGAGACCTCGTTTTTGTCGTCTCATCCGAAAGACTCAGCGTTCAGACCATAAGGTCTAGAGTGAGCAGGAAAACTCTGCTGCAGCCAGGAACGATCCCGGATTTGTTGGTGAACCGCGTTACCTCTGACTCTACCACTAACATTGAACACAGAAAATGGCAAAAGAAACAAACAAGAACGGAGATAATTTATTATTTCTCACTCAAAGCCACCGACCTATTAGGGTAAGACGGGGTAAAAAGCCCATGGGCGGGTAAGAAGCCCATGCCAATTATCTCAAGGAATGAAGCGCAAACTTCAGTCAAATTTGCCCATGAGACGAATGTTAAACATCAACACTCGTCTCATGGGCAAAATGTGACTGCAATTTGCTTTATTTCATGAGATAATTGGCATGGGCTTCTTACCCG
>CM065687.1:5835471-5837971 GCA_017654935.2 Phymorhynchus buccinoides
GTGGATACTGGACGCCCCTCATTTTTCGCAAAAATTGTTTTGCAAGTCAGTGACTCGCATCCTGCGGTTTCAAGCTTCGACGCCATTGTTGCATTGTTGCTATGGTATTTGACCCAGTAATTGAGGTAAGCAATTCTAATTTTCACGAAGTGCTCTCCCCTATTTCTTTTCTTCCGAAAATCGTCTATTGAAAGACGATGCGCGTGGTACTGCATGGTAATCAAAATTTAAATAATGGTCAATTTGAGACCACGCTTTTAGGGCCATCCAAGGAGGCAGTTCTGACCACATCTTATCGATAATGATATGCAGAAGACAGACGGCTCTGATATGGGGGCCCCCCCCCCCCCCCCAAGGAATGTTTTACCATTCAGACTTTGCTTTTGATGTGTACGTGTGTGTGCTTCTGCACATACACATATACACGCGCGCACGCGTGTGCGCACATACACACACACACACACGTGCGCACACACATACACACACACATATACACACACGTGTGCGCACGCACGCACGCACACGCACACGCACACACGCACACACACACACACACACACACACACACACACACACACACACACACGTATACACACACATTATGTTGTGAGGAGGGGCAAGAGTGCCCTCTTGAGCCTGTTGCCCCATCGTCTGTACGCGGTCAAGGCTACACATTGCTAAATGTTTTATTCATCATTAGTCCTTCTGTTGTTGTTTTTGTGTGTTTTTTATCTGCTGGCAGCATGTTAGAAACTCTCGGTCATGCATCACACTTCTATTTCAACTGACCTCCTTCCGTACTCTAACTAAGAAAAGATGGCTGTTCTCCTTTCAAGGTGGACTCGTTGCCCCAATCTCCCCTACATTCGTATTCCACCCTGAACCTCGTTGCTTAAAAGTTGTCGTTCTCTGCTTTGTAATTCTCGTTTTAAAGAGAATGTTAAGGAGAGGGAAGGATGGAGGAGGTGATGGGGGAGTGGAGGGAGGGGGGGGGGTGTAGGCTGGATTCCACTGGCAAGAGCAAGTTCATGGAAAATGTACAGGTAGTGATTGGGAGGTGGAGAGATAAGTTCCTGGAAGGAACACTGGAAATAAGTATATGTCTGTCTTTCGGTCTGTCCGTCTGTCTGTCTGTCTGTCTGTCTACCAGTGTGTTTTTATGTCTGTCACTCTCTCTTTCTTTTTCTCCTTCCCCCCTCCCCTCCCCTCCCCATACACACGCTCAATCAACTTCACAAACCTACGACATATTGACCTACAAAACTAAACGTTTAAACCACATCATATACAAAAAATAGCAACAGAAAAGCATAAGATACAAACACTTAGCCTTTACTCCTTTTTTGTTTCTCTTCAAGCAAACAAAGTTGTAAACAAAACTAGACTGTTTCTCCCTAATGCCCCTCTCCCGCATTCACCCATTTTCCCCTTCCAGGCAATTTTCCACATAATATTTTAGTGGTGATATTTTATATGTTGTAGTCTCCCCAGCATCTAATAACTTTTACTTGAATTCTCATGACTATGAGAGAAAGAGGGAGAGAGAGAGAGAGAGAGAGAGAGAGAGAGAGAGAGAGAGAGAGAGAGAGAGAGAGAGAGAGAGAGAGAGAGAGAGAGAGAGAGAGAGAGAGAGAGAGAGAGAGAGAGAGAGAGAGAGAGAGAGAGAGAGAGAGAGAGAGAGAGAGATTAAGGACACACGATACACTGCCCACCTTTAAAGACCCACCACGCATATGTGTCAAAATCAGCGTTTTCACGTGTTTTCCATCTCTCGATGGTAGGAAATCTTAAGAAATATCCCAAGCAAGAGAGGGAAAATAGACAAAGGCGTGGTGGTCTTTAAGGCATTTGTTTTGTGCTTAAGCAAATACATTCATGAAACAATCATACGTCAAAGCAGTATCAATAAGATCATTGAGCACAACAAAGCTTAAAGACCCACCAGATCACGTGTCAAAATCACGGGTTTCACGGGTTTTCTCTCTTAAAGCTGGAAAGAAATCTTGTTTTGACCAAGTCTGACTCCCATATAAATGCCCCCAAATTCAAACCGAAACATACTTTTAAAGAGCAGCCTCAATTTGAAGTTGGGGACATTTATATGTGGGTCACAGCTACTGAGAGAAAAAACCCAAGGGACTTAATCGTGGTGCGTCAGTGTATCTTTAAAGCTTATACGAGGTGCTCAAAACATATAAACTTACATAGAATTGGCTGCAACAAATATATGATAAGTACAGTGAAATTATGAAAGAAAAACATAGCAACGAGATGAACACTAAGGCAATATTTCTAAGGCAATATCCAAAGGTCTGTGATCACATTTTTCATCACGTCCTCGCAAACATCTACCCTCATATCAAGGACCCTAAGCCTTTCCCTATTAACACAATCTCTCTCTCTCTCTCTCTCTCTCTCTCTCTCTCTCTCTCTCTCTCTCTCTCTCTCTCTCTCTCTCTCTCTCTCTCTCTCTCTCTCTCTCTCTCTCTCTCTCTCTCTC
>CM065687.1:5857971-5859888 GCA_017654935.2 Phymorhynchus buccinoides
TTTGCGGCGGAAAAGGGTAAAGGTGGACCGAGCCAGTCACGAAACTTGGTCAGACACTTATTGGGTGAATAAACCGGTACTTACTTTACTCTGTTGAAACATTCTTGTGTCCCCCCCCCCCCCGCGTGTTTTTAATATTCGTTTAAAAGCGTGATAATACACCCTGAACGACAGAAGACCCGCATGTTGAAGGGTGGGAGGGAGCTATGTCCTGTTAGTGAGGCAACCTCCTTTCGGCGACTGAAATTGTATAAAATAAAGGCTTGTATTGTGGACATTTCCTGCAACCGATTTGGCTAATTAAAGCGACAATCAGGCGGCCAATAGAAAAAGAGAAGGCGCATTTCCTTGTCTTCACTAAAAAAGACTGACTTCAAACGCCGCCAAGGAGGATCGCGATTTGCGGTTGATTTCAAGCAAAAACGGGAGCAAAGTGGAGTGGTCGGCGATCTCTAAAGGTTTTTTCCAAGTGATCTATCGACGTGTTCTTTCAAAAAAGGTTAATATCATTCCGGTGCTCCTTCAAGGTCATGGCGAAATTTCGGGAAAAGTCCTATTGAAGGAATCCTACCGATCAGTGTTCAAAAAAACACAACGAAGAAGGGAAGAGGGTGGGCTGTTTAGACAATCCAGTCATGACAAAAGCAATCTGCCATAGAAGTGGGTTGGACCTTTAACCGATACTCTTCACAAAACCAGACTCCCAAACGAGCTTTTTACACTTTGTTTTGCATCTTTTCTTCCTCTCTCTCTCTCTCTCTCTCTCTCTCTCCCTCTCTCTACTCTCTCTGCTACTCTCTCTCTCTGTCTGTCGTCCGTTCTCTGCTGTCTCCTCTCTCTCTCTCTCCTCTCTCTCTTCTCTCATCTCTCCTCGCTCTCTCCTCTCTCTCTCTCTACCTCTCTCTCTCTCTCTCTCTCTCTCTGTCTGTCTCGCTCATGTCTCGCAAGCTCTCACTGTGTATCTCTCTTATCCCTCATGCATCGCATCACATCTGTCTACTTCTCTTTACCAAGGATATTTTATACCAATCGAGCGATCGAACATTCTCAGGGAATGTGGCTTCATTCCTCACAGCTTGTAATCTGCTCGTGTCATGTGTGCTCTGGCGTTTGTTGTGTGTGTGTTGTGTGTGGGCGGTGTGTGTGTGGTGTGTGTAGTGATGTGTGGTGTGTTGGGGTGTGTGTGTTGTGTGGTGTGTGGTGTGTGAGAGAGAGAGAGAGAGAGAGAGAGGAGAGAGAGAGAGGAGAGGGAAGTGAGCGAGAGCGGAGAGAGAAGAAGAGAGGAGGGGATGACAGGAGGGAGGAGATGAGGGTGTAGAGGAGGAGAGACACGGAGCCAATAGAGAGTGATAGAAGAAAGAGCGACAGGGAGAGAGATAATAGGCACACAGAGAGAGGTGGGGGACAGAGCGGGAAGGATAGAGAGAGGAAGCGAATAATGCAGAAAGAGAGGGGGTGGGGAGAATGAGAATTGTGTGTTGAGGAAGATAAGGCAGAAATACGACAGAAAAACTGTACCTTATATGCAAACAGAACACAGAGATACACAGTGCGAACACACCACACACACCACACACACACACACAACACACACCAACACAACCACACACACACACACACACAACACACACACACACACGCTTGTTCATTTAATTAATTGTTTACTGGTATATTTTCCTTTCTTGTTCGTACTTTGGAATGTTTAGCTCCTTAGTTTATTTACATCATGTTTTTATGGATGGCTTGTTGAAAAAAAAAGCATGTTTTTGCTTATACAAATGTTCCATCTGGAAATAAAAAATTTGACTTCACACACACACACCACACACACAAACACACACACACACACACACACACACAACACACACCACACATATTATTATATATAGATATCTATATAGATTATATATACAACAC
>CM065687.1:5872888-5875388 GCA_017654935.2 Phymorhynchus buccinoides
TCCGTCTAGTTGTGTGCAGACATTTAAGTTTGCATTATATTATGCCATCTAACATGATAAAAAATGAAGAAAAAGCACTCACAAATACTTGTGTTTGCTTAATTTGCTAAAATCATCCCATATATTTTCGCTGTAGAGTGAAGAATACGTGTCTGTATCAACTATCTTTCCTTTGTCTTCCATTTTGTAAACGAGAAGCTATGTTCTCGTGAGAACTAATAATAGCCGGAAGTTTTAAAAAAAGGTCGTATATTTCCCATGATTCAACTAACCGTTCGCCGCTAGCCACCTTCAAAGGGGCCACAAAGCGTTTGCGAAACTATCGGCAAAGGAAAGGTGTTTCTTAGGACCGTTTTTGCCGATTTGAGTTAACACTACGAACGTTAGCCCTTGTGAAACGGTCCCCAGATAACTCCTCCTGCTAACTAGTTTTTCTCCTCTTTTTTTTAAAGCAAACATCAAACGAACCTCCGGGGCAAAAAAAGATCACAGACATGTCTCGCGATAACGTTAATTGCGGACGAGACTTGCATCAGATAATTACGTCCCCCTACAACATTTCAGTTCTGACTGGGTGTTTTTTGCTTGTTTTGTTTTCTTCCTTTTCTGAAAAAAAGGGAGGTCTCTTTCACGCGCGCTCGATTTTTTTAAACTTCTGTTTCTATACTTTTCTGTCGCAGATGGGGTTGTTAAATACGTGGGAACTTCAGTTGTGTGTCGTGTCTGTTCTAATGAAATGGTCTGAAGTTGTCATATTAGATACCACCCCCCCCCCCTCTCTCTCTCTCTCTCTCTCTCTATCTCTCTCTCTCTCTCTCTCTCTCTCTCTCTTACATTCGACCCTCCATGATTATTATTATTTTATTTTATTTTTCATATATCCCGATACGCTATATTGCTAATTACGATGTCATGTATTCATATCACTCTGTTTGTTTACTATTCTCCAACAATGTGCTAAAATCAATGTTTGAATTGTCCGCACTTTATTGCTAATTGCTACCGGTTTCATACCATATGCTGCATTAGTCTGCCCTGTTCTAAAATGTATAGTTCTTTTATACGTGCTTCAACATATATCTGTGCGTATGTGCATGTATTCTTGCGTGTGCCGCGCGCACGTGCAGGTGTGTGCGTGTATGGTTACACGCATGTATGCCCGCACAAGTATTAACAATTATACCTGTGCGTAAGTAATTCTATAAATTCGTATTTCAACCTGTCTTTATCATAATACCTGCTTTGCTACCTTTATGTTCAATTATGTATGTGTAATGTTATGCCTTGCCATGGTTGTATTCTATGTTCGTATATGTACAAAGGTGCTACCTTTATGTTCAAATCTGTATGTGTAATATCATGCCTTGCCATGTTTGTATTCTATGTTCGTATATGTACCAAGGACAGATTGGAAGACTAGGCGTTGCCTAAAATCTTTATCCTTGAAAAATAAAGTTCAAGTTTTCAAGTTTTCAAGTTTTCTCTCTCTCTCTCTCTCTCTCTCTCTCTCTCTCTCTCTCTCTCTCTCTCTCTCTCTCTCTCTCTCTCTCTCTCTCTCTCTCTCTCTCTCTCTCTCTCTCTCTCTCTCTCTCTTGAGAGATGATAATAGGTTTGATTTGGTTATTGATGTGTTACGATATAGGGTTGTATTATGCATGCTTTATATTACTTTGTCTGTGCTTCCATTTTCTACGTTTTTATATGTATTTTGTCCAGAGGGCTGGATGTAAAAAAGCATGTTATTGCTTACTCTGTTACCCCCTCTCTCTCTGTACATACACGTGTGTCTGTCTGTCTGTCTGCATGGCCCCAACACATCTCTCAATCCCTCTCATATCAGTCGTCCATACAAAAAAAGCGAATGACCTCGGTGTTGTTGGGTTTTAAAATAAGAAAACAACACAACAGTTATTAAGTATTTTGTCAACAATGTTTGCTTTTTTGGAAGTCTCCTGCATTGGCGCTATGTAATTATTTAGAGTTTCAGGTGGATATCTTCATCAACAACAGTCATAGGTCTTGATGGTCAAAATGCTGCAGCAGCAATTGCTCTTTGATGCCTGCATTCGTTCAGAACTTAATTCCTGTGTCGTTTGCCATGTCACTCTATCTCAAGCTAAGCGTTTAGGGGAGAACCATCCTTCTTCTTCTTCTTGTTCGCCATCGATCGCTCAGATAGTTTCCAGTCATGTGAGCGCAGATGCGTCATACTGCCCTTATGTGCCTAACTAAGAAATAGTTCGGTCCAGCATGTCCGTCTTCGGCAGGAGACAATCTTTGTAAGAGTTTCGATGAATAAAAGGCAGTAGAATGGACCGGTAAGGCAGAAAGATAGTAGATGACAGTAAGCAAATAGAAAAGACAGAGTGAACAAATAGTGACAGATTAGAGGAAGTTACAAGCTCAAAACTTCCAGAAGGTGGGGAAACTATTGGGGGTTGGGGACCACCAAACACGGTCAGTTTCTCACGGTTGAGAAATGTGTCACAGTAAACTGCAA
>CM065687.1:5880388-5882888 GCA_017654935.2 Phymorhynchus buccinoides
TTTCTACTTTTATATTTGTAAAAAGAATTCCAGAGGGCTGGATGTGTCTCATGTTATTGCTTATTCTATTACCCTCTAAATAAAATTCAAAATTCATTCAATTCTCTCTCTCTCTCTCTCTCTCTCTCTCTCTCTCTCTCTCTCTCTCTCTCTCTCTCTCTCTCTCTCTCTCTCTCTCCCTCTCTCTCTCTCTCTCTCTCTCTCTCTCTCTCTCTCTCTCTCTCTCTCTCTCTCTCTCTCTCTCCTCTCTCTCTCTGTCTCTCTCTCTGTCTCCTTCCCCACCCTCCTCTCTCTCTCTCTCTCTCTCTCTCTCTCTCTCTCTCTCTCTCTCTCTCTCTGTTTGTCTCTGTCTCTCTCTCTCTCTCTCTCTCTCTCTCTCTCTCTCTCTCTCTCTCTCTCTCTCTGTTATCTCTCTCTCTCTCTCTCTCTCTCTCTCTCTCTCTCTATCTCTCTCTATCTCTCTGTCTCTCTCTCTCTCTCTCTCTCTCTCTGTCTCTCTCTCTCTCTCTCTCTCTCTCTCTCTCTCTCTCTCTCTCTCTCTCTCTCTCTCTCTCTCTCTCTCTCTCTCTCTCTCTCTCTCTCTCTCTCTCTCTCTCTCTCTCTCTCTCTCTCTCTCTCTCTCTCTCTCTCTCTCTCTCTCTCTCTCTCTCTCACTCACTCACTCACTCACGCTGGCTCCGTGACGAAGCCATTATCGTGGTGGGACAGATAGAAGACATTCAGCAGGTGGCATTATTCCCTACCTGATAAATCACAGAGTGACTCGCTCCACTGGCCACTGCTGAAGTGACTCAGCAACAAAGCAAACTCTCCGGGGGTTTTTTGGGGGGTGATGTTTCTTTCTTCCTTTCTAACAACAGGGCACCAACTTTCCCAAATGACTTTAAAAGGGCACCCTGACGGATGAGTTTTCTTGCAAGAAACACGTCGAGATCACCAGGAAAACACCCTATACAGAGATCGCAACACTCACTTTGCTCTGGTTTCCCAGAAATCAAACCATCAAATCTGCGAGTCCTCCTTGGTGCTGGAAGTCAATTTTATTTTAATGGCCGCCTGAGTTAAGACAAAATCGTTTGCACGAAATTTTCACGATACAAGCCTTTTTTTTTTTAATTATGCAATTTACCTAAAGGAGTTTCGCTCACAACTAAGACAATAGCTCCGCTTTTATTTTACTGTACTACTAAAACAAAAAAGCTTCAACCACAATGATTGACCTCCACCAACCCCATCCAAAATGGCTTCTCTCTCCGGCATCTCCGCCAAGGAGGAAGCACCGTTTTGACGGTTTGATTTCTAGGAAACCAGAGCAAAGTGAGAGTTTCGATCCTTGAAAAGGCTGTCTTTCTGGTGATCTCGACGTTTTTCGTGCAAGAACTCATCCGCCAGGGTGCTACTTTAAAGTACAGTGGCTACAACTGGACCAAACAAATGTGGACGTGATTTGTGTAACGCCAAAAAAGCACGTAGGAACTTGTTACATATGGACCCACCCCCCCCCCCCCCCCTACCCCCCCCCCCCCCCCCCCCTGCGGGTATACCGGGGAGGTCTTTTGTACAAACAGTTTCCCCATCTTCTAGAAGTTCTGTGCTTGTAGTTTCCTCTTATCTGTCCCTCTTCTCTTTGACTCTGCCTTTTCCCTTTGCTTACTGTCAGCTGCTGTCTTTCTGCCTTACTGGTCCATTCTCCTGCCTTTTTTCCAAGAAACTCTTGTAAAGATTTATACCAGCCCAACACGGAAGAAGGGGGGGGGGGGGTACCGTGCAACCAGGACACCCACCCACCCCGCCCAATAATCCGCCCCTGACATATGAACTGAGTATCAATCAATCAATGCTGTCGGATTATCTAAGGAGTTGAGGAGGCAACTGGTATTCTGGACAACTGGGTTGGAAATTGTTTTGTATAGCTGAGATGTCTTGGCCCAAACACAACCACTTCAATGTCTTGACCACTTGACCATTCCTTGCTGCAATCCCTTTGCTACTCGACCACTGTGTCTCCCTCCCCCCTCCCCCACCCCTTCACCCTACAATGTTCTCATCATATTATCTTCACCCTGAAAACTGTCCCCCATCCCCCCTTCAACTGAACTGATGTGAGCTGTTGTCAACGACAAGACTCCTCTCAGTGCAGCCTTCTCAACCATAAGTTTCGACAAAGAGCTCAGCTCGAAAGCTTATAGACACACTGACCCACCACGATTAAGTCCCTTTTTTTCTGGGCAGCTGTGACCCACATACAAATACCCCAACTCCAAATTGAGGCTGCTCTTTAAAATTGTTTCGTTTTCAATTGTGGGGCTTTCGTATGGGACACAAACCTGGTCAAAACAACATTTCTTACCAGCTATAAGAGGGAAAACACGTGTAACCCGTGATTTTGGAGACTGACGATGTTATGCTAGGAGCTTGTCATGGCTGAAGACAATCTCCGCAAAACTATGCATAGCATAACATTTTGATGTAGCCTTGGTGTTCTAGACTATGCTAATTG
>CM065687.1:5890388-5892888 GCA_017654935.2 Phymorhynchus buccinoides
TTAGCCCTATCCTACCTCCCAAAATCGAAACAATAGGGTCTTCGGATTAACAGGCCTTGATTTGATGCCTTTAAGTGACATGGGTGTTAAACCATTGTGGAGCATAAATGTGACATTGGCGGTGAAACGGCTGAGAGGAGGAGGAGAGAGGAATAAGGGATGGGGGGGGAGATAGATAGATAGATAGAGAGAGAGAGAGAGAGAGAGAGAGAGAGAGAGAGAGAGAGAGAGAGAGAGAGAGAGAGAGAGAGAGAGAGAGAGAGAGAGAGAGAGAGATAATGAGAGAGACACAGGGAGAAATAGACAGGGAAACAGTCTGATATAGAGAGAGAGAGAGAGAGAGAGACAGAGATACAGAGTGACATAGAGAGAGACAGACTTATGCACAGAGTGAGACGGTGAGAGAGAGAGAGAGAGAGAGAGAGAGAGAGAGAGAGAGAGAGAGAGAGAGAGAGAGAGAGAGAGAGAGAGAGAGAGAGAGAGAGAGAGAGAGAGAGAGAGAGAGAGAGAGAGAGAGAGAGAGAGGGGAGAGAGAGAGAGAGAGAGAGAGAGAGAGAGAGAGAGAGAGAGAGAGAGAGAGAGAGAGAGAGAGAGAGAGAGAGAGAGAGAGAGAGAGAGAGAGAGAGAGAGAGAGAGAGAGAGAGAGAGAGAGAGAGAGAGAGAGAGAGAGAGAGAGAGAGAGAGAGAGAGATCGGACTAGATGACTGTTAATGCGGGTGTTAAAGTAACTCGGGTGGGCGGGGTAAACAAGGAATTAGTGGCTGAAGTGATTAAGACAGTGGGGGGTGGGCGGTCCTCATCCTACACCCGTTATCTAGTTGTAGATTACTTTGAGGAGGATCTATCTTTATCTTGCTTTATATCTATGTCTTTATAAGGCGAATCTGCAAGATTAGCGGGATTACATCTAGGACAATAATGTAAGCCTATGTCATTAAATGGCATGCCTTCAATTAGACCCAGTTTAATAAATAATAATAATAATAATAAAATTATAATAATAATAATAATAATAATAATAAGAAGAAGAAGAAGAAGAAGAAGAAGAAGAAGAAGAAGAAGAAGAAGAAAAATGGTGTTTTACGTCCTCTCGGTCATAGACACATATGGGACATTTGTAAATACAAAGATTGTGGGAACAATACTGACTGCAATGCCCGGAGGCAGTGCAACACCAGCAAAGTCCCGAGTTTTTAACAATATAGATAGGTGTAGCGGTAACCACGCCTCGGTTAAACCTCATCGGCTATGGTACCGCCACAAGTATAAGTCAGACATGATCTTATGACATAATAATAATAATAATAATAATAATAATAATATGGGATACTGATATAGCGCGATACCCCACTTGGGCTCATCGCGCTTTACAACGGTATAAAGGCATTACAAATCATAAAAAGTTTCAATATAATATGATTGCACACAGACGCGCACACGCACGCGCACGCACGCACACACGCACACACGCGCACGCACACACACACACACACACACACACACACACACACACACACACACACACACACACACACACACACAACAACAACAACAACAACAACAACAACAACAACAACAACAACAACAACAACAAAACAAAAAAACACTCTATCACACACAGTCTCCCTATCTGTCTGTTGACAAGGTTAATTCACTCGATCTGTCCAACAAGTACATAAAAGAATTATACATTTCTTTCTCTCTTCCCCCCCCCCCCACCCCCCACCCCTCTCTCTCTCTCTCTCTCTTTTGCTGTTGCCTTGGTCAAAACAAACAACCAGTGGTGTTAGAGAAGTCGGGGAACTCTTTTCTGTTAAAGTTCGGTCTTTGAAGACGAAGATAATGATGACATCTGGCGCACGTGCCACGTGGGGTTTCTATGCAGATTAGCTAGGGTCAAGGAAAGGGTAGGGCGAAGATGCTGGCATGTATGGCAAAGTTGTTTCCCTTAGCCTAGGAAGAAGAGCATACATGTAGTCCGCTCACTACTTCGGCAAAAAAAGGTTATGTTTTTGCTGTTGTCTGTGTGTATGTCTGTGTGTCTGTGTGTCTGTCTGCCTGTCTGTCTGATAGAGTATGAAGAGAGAATACAGTTTAAAAAGAATGTAATCTTCTTCTTCTTCTTCTTCTGCGTTCCCAGGCTAAAGGGCCATAATGGGTAAGGTACGTGTGTGTCCGTTTTCAGTTTCCACTGGTCTCCCCGCTGCGTACAGCCGACACATTCCGATTTCGGAGGAGGGAATGTAATCAACTCTGGTGGAATGTTAAAGGGGCACCCTGACGGAATGTTTTTTGCAAGAAACACGTCGAGATCACCAGGAAGACAGCCTTTTCAAGGATCGGAACACTCACTTTGCTCTGGTTTCCTAGAAATGAAACCGTCAAAACGGCGATTCCTCCTTGGTGGAGATGCCGGAGAGAGTAGCCATTTTGGATGGGGTGGGTGGAGGTCACTCATTGTGGTTGAAGCGTTTTCTTTTTTTTTAGTGTAGTTTTAGAA
>CM065687.1:5897888-5900388 GCA_017654935.2 Phymorhynchus buccinoides
CAGGGACACATAGAGACGGGGGCACAATGACTGGGGACACATAGAGACGGGACACATAGAGGCAGGGACACATAGAGACGGGGGCACAATGATGGGGACACATAGAGACAGACGGGGACATATAGAGACGGGGGGGGGGGGGGGGTACAATGAGGGGGACACATATAATAATAAAGGGAATTTATATAGCGCTCTTTCTCACATGAGCTCAGTGCGCTTTACATTGATAACAGGAACATTAAAGGCAAACAAATAATTAATCATTAGAAAGTAAAATAAGCACGATGCTTGCACGCAACGTTCTCTTACTTCCTCATGCACGCACGCACACACACACACACACACACACACACACACGCACACACACACACACACACACACACACACAAGCGCGCGCGCGCACACACACACACACACACATACACACACATACATGCACGCACACACTCACACACAATTAATTATACAAGTGCAAAATAGTTACAATATGAACATTCTAAGAAGAAACATAGACCACATTCACATTCTCAATCACGTTTGGATACAATACTGCAACTTGAAATAAAATCATACTGCCATCGACATACCAATTACATGACTAATTATAATAGACAAATTTTGCAAGAACAAAAATACCCTTCTACCTCATTTACAATCATTTAAAGTTTACAAGACGTGGACATTCTACATACAAGATACAAATTATAAAATAATTGTAAATACATTTGTTTTACAGAATTTCTGCAATAAAACGCCCGCCCACACACACACACACACACACACACACCTCACACACAAACACTAATCAATCATAGTATGTCCGAAACAAGTGAGTTTTAAGGGCAGAGCGAAAGGTGGAGATAGAATCAGATGAGCGGACATGATGTGGGAGGGAATTCCATAAGTGAGGTGCTAAAAAGTAGAAGGATCGTTCACCAAAAGATTTCATGTTGACCCGAGGAACCTTGAGTGTGCAGCTGTCAGAGGAAGAACGTAGGGAGCGAGCAGGTGTGTTTGTTACTAGTTCGGAGAGATGGACGGGACCAGAAGAGTGAACAGCACCGAAACAAAGGCAAGCTATTTTATACTTGATTCTAGCCTCTTCTGGAAGCCAGTGCAAGTTACATAGTGACAGGGACACATAGAGGCAGGGACACATAGAGACGGGGGCACAATGATGGGGGCATATATAGAGGGGACACACGGAGACGGGGACATATAGAGACGGGGGGTACAATGAGGGAGGGGGATGGTCACATAGAAACGGGGACACATAGAGACGGGGGCACAATAACGGGGACACATAGAGACAGGGGCACATAGAGACGGCTGCTTCAATAAACAGCCAGACAGACAAGCAAGACAGACTTAACAGACAGAGATCACAGTCTCAAATGCTACACGATTATTGCACGGAGCAGACCCGCACGTGCCTGATCTGTGTGAGTGTGTGTTAAGACAATCGACATAACAACCAAACAACAAGTGAGACTAGACAGGAACAACTGCAGATTGGAGATGACATCGGTGTGCCCCCGTCTCCATGTGCCCCCTGTCACTGTGCCCCCGTCTCAATTTGTTCCCGTCTCTGTGTGCCGTGCCTCCCCCCCCCCCCCCCCCCTCCCTCCCGTCTCTGTGTGCCACTGTCTCTATAATGCACCCCCTCATTGTGCCCCGGTCTCTATTTGTCCCCGTCTCCTTGTGCCCCGTCTCTATGTGTCCCTGTCTCTATGTGTCCCTGTCTCTATGTGTCCCCCTCATATGTGTCCCCGTCTCTATGTGTCCCCGTCTCTATGTGTGTCCCTATGTGTCCCTCTATGTGTAACCCGTCTCTATGTGTCCCCGTCTCTATGTGTCCCCGTCTCCTTGTGTCCCCGTCTCTATGTGTCCCCGTCTCCTTGTGCCCCGTCTCTATGTGTCCCCGTCTCCTTGTGCCCCGTCTCTATGTGTCCCCGTCTCCTTGTGCCTCGTCTCTATGTGTCCCCGTCTCCTTGTGCCCCGTCTCTATGTGTCCCTGTCACTATGTGTCCCCTCATTGTACCCCCGTCTCTATATGTCCCAGTCTCCGTGCGTCCCCTCTCTATATGTCCCCCTCATTGTACCCCCGTCTCTATGTGTCCCTGTCTCAATGTGTCCCCCTCAGGATTAGAGCAAGGGTTAGGGTTAGCGGGGTAAGGTTGGTGTTTGGGTTATATTGGGGATAAGGTTAGGGGTAGAGTTAGGGTTAAGGTTAGGGTTAGAGGTAAAGCTAGGTATAGAATAAACAAAGAGACGGAGAGATGTAACACGGGGACATTATAGAGACGGGGAACATGAAGAGTCAGGGACACATGATAATAGAGACGGGGGTCACATAGCGACGACATTGGGGACGCATAGAGACACCATGGGGGACACATAGAGACGGGGTTACATGGAGACGAAATTGCGGATACAGAGACGAAACTGGGGACACATAGAGGCGCGGGTTACATAGAGACAAAATTGGGGACACATAGAG
>CM065687.1:5922888-5930388 GCA_017654935.2 Phymorhynchus buccinoides
TTTAAAAAAACATTTTAAAAAAACCCATTGATTCCAACGACAGGGCACTCACATCCATGAAGCAGCGGCGGCGGGCAGGAAGAAGACTTGGTAGACGGTTAGAATCAAACCCAGACTCACGGTGCTACTCCAGGACAGGGCGGGGGGACCACGGAGCCCCCCCGCGTCACGACCCCCCCCACCATGGTCCTCCCCAACACCGAACCCCCCCCCCCGTCCCCCTCCACACACCACACGACGACACATCACACTCACTCCCTGCTGCTGCGACTGCACGGAGTTGTTGAAAAGATGACGATAATTGTGATAATAATCCACCACTGCTACCCCGGGTGGGTAGGTCCGCTACAGGGTGTGACTGGCGCACATGCACGCGCGCGCACACGCTGGTCATGGTACGTCACATAATCCGAGAGTCCAAACTTCACAGCTCGCTTTATTTTAACAAAAATTGAATTGGATTTTTATGGTTTTTCTTTTAACACGATTTCAACTTCTTCACAGAATTTTAAAGTTTATCAATTTTTTTTTAAATTGAGGGGTTTGTAATACTTGTCACAAACTTAATATTCTATTCTTGGCCACTCATAAAAAATCGAACTCTAACCACTTTTTGATCACTTTTTTTCTTTCTTTTTTTCAAAACAATACGTGTTTGTTACCAAACCAACTAAAACAATACGAATAATCAAATCAACTTTTTGTTATAAAAAATCAAGAAGAAAAAATCGTACACTGACAAAGACATCAATTTGTAAAAACCGTACTCCAAACCCAACATTACAACCACTTCGATGAAGTGAACAAGGCGTAAAACCTCCCTCCTCCCTCCCTCCCTTGTCTAACCGATCCGAAAAAATGAAGAAAATAGGAAAAGGAAGGAAGAAAGAAAAGAAGAAACTGACGAGTTTCCAACAGCTGAGCGGGCCAGTGAGAGCGAAAGCCAGGTGAATTGAGCTCTTCTTTCTCTGCTCTCTTCTCTCTCTCTCTCGTCACTGTCACTGTTTCCGATCAACGTGATCGCAGTACTGGTAGTGACGACGCCGCTCGCTACTAGACTCTATCTGCTTCGCGGCTCAAGGCGAGAAAGAGAGAGGGTGGGGTGGGGATAGGGGATGGGGGGGTGGGGGGGAGTCGAGGGGGGGGGGGGAGATGAGAAGGTAGATCGTCAAAACTAAGATGAGGGCTCGGGGAGGAGGGGGTGGGGGGGGGGGGGTGAGAGAATGTTAGTGAAGACAAGCCCTCATATTTCGTCACCCCACACACGCAGGTACGGTACGTTATGATTGGTTTCCCCTATACCCTACTTTATCTACCTGAGTTTTTTAATGACTTCAATTGCTGTGTTCCCATTGGACGAGGGATTGACGGAAGTCCCCCCCCCCCCCCCCCATGCGCCGCCCCCTCCCCCCATCCAACCTTCGTTCCACACTGTGAATCACATGCAAACACGTGGGCGTATGGCCGGGTTTTTTCCCATGCCAGATTATGTTTACTTTGTTTGGCGGTTTATTTGTTGACAATACTGGACAATATCGAGTAAGTAAAGACAATGAAATTCACCAACAACAATACTTTGTTTGGCGGTTTATTTGTTGACAATACTGGACAATATCGAGTAAGTAAAGACAATGAAATTCACCAACAACAATACTTTGTTTGGCGGTTTATTTGTTGACAATACTGGACAATATCGAGTAAGTAAAGACAATGAAATTCACCAACAACAATAATTTGGCGGTTTATTTGTTGACAATACTGGACAATATCGAGTAAGGAAAGACAATGAAATTCACCAACAACAATACTTTATTTGGCGGTTTATTTGTTGACAATACTGGACAAAATCAGTCGAGTAAGCAAACACAATGACATTCACCAACAACAAAGAAAAAAAAGCAGGCGCTTAAATGTGGACCCTGACGGATGAGTTTTTGCAAGAAACACGTCGAGATCACCAGAAAGACAGCCTTTTCAAGGATCGGAACACTCACTTTGCTCTGGTTTCCTAGAAATTAAACCGCAAAAACTGCGAGATGCCGGAGAGAGTAGCCATTTTGGATGGGGTGGGTTGGGGTCACTCATTGTGGTTGAAGCGTTTTCTTGTTTTTTGCAGTGCAGTAAAACTAAATTGGAGATATTTCCTTTGTTGTGAGCGAAACTCCTTTAGATAAACTGTATAAAATTTAAAAATAATAATATAAAAAGGCTTGTATTGCGAAAATTTCGTGCAAACGATTTGGCGGCCATTAGAAAAGAGACGGCACACGCCTTCTCTTTGGGTGAAATAATTTGACTTCCAGCACCTCCGCCAAGGAGGAATCGCCGATTTGACGGTTTGATTTCTAGGAAACCAGAGCAAAGTGAGTGTTGCAATCTCTGTAAAGGGTGTTTTCCTGATGATCTCGACGTGTGTCTTTAAAAAAAAACTCATCCGTCAGGGTGCCCCTTTAAAACAAAGTAAATTTGCGGTAAAGATGCAGATCAACGCCCCCTCTTCCATTTCTTGGTTCTTTCCGTTTTTGTTTGTTTTCAGTCTTGCCTTTCTTAATTACTGCACATTAAGCACATAAACCTCTATCGTTAATGTGCATCCATTTAGACAATTGAAGATAAGCATTCGACATTAGTAGAAAATAAAGGCAAGACGGAAAGAACGCAATGAACCAGGACTGTGGCAGGGGGTGTTGATCTGCATCTTTACCAACATTGGGTGATAATCGTTGAAAAGAAAAACAAAACAAGAAAGTTTTGTTTTTTGATGTTCAAAATGTTAGTCTTACGATTGTCACAAAGAACAGAAACAAAGCATTAAATATTATGTATACTTCAATGTTGAGAAAATTGGGTTTAAATTTTGTTTTATATTTCATTGTTTGGTAATGAAGTCAAATTATCATCCATGCTTTATGTGTGTGAATGTATGAGTGAAATGAAATTTGTAAAATGGAAAAAAAAATGTTCAATAAAAAAAAATATCATCCACACAAAAAGACTGAAAATAATGCAATACCTGAGCTAAAAAAAAATCTCACCATTTCTGTAAAGTTTCATAGAAAAAGCAGCTCTGTGCAGCAATACAGACGTGTTTATTTGTGTGGGAGGGAAACTAAAAACTAAAGTTACAAGCAACTGTGTCCATAAATTCGCTAACGTGTTGTATAGGTATTAGGTATTAGGTATTAGGTATTAGGTACTTTATAGTCACAGAGTCTCTCTGTGCTGGAGCAATACAGACGTTTTTATTTGCATGATTTTTGTCACTGGAGGGAAACCAAATGAAAACTAAAGTTACAAGCAACTGTGTCCACGTTAAAGGCCTAGTCGCTAACTGTACCCAGGTTTGTACTTGACACGAAGCGAACTACCACACTCTAAGTACCACTCTACATATAGTAATTCCTGGCTTGTGCTTTTGCTTTTTTTTAAAGCAGTATTATGTCACTTGCGTTTCGGTCACCAGGCGCCGTAATCATGAACGCGTCTTAAAACAGCTAACATGGGTATTAACGTGTAGCTTAGAATGAACAGCCAATCGTTTCGCCAAATTAGTCTACTTTACATATTTATACCCGTGTTAACTGCTTAAGACGAGCTCGTGGTTATGGTACCAGGTGCTATTGTAGTTGTCAGAAAACGGTCGATTTTTTGTTTCTCAGATATTAGGACAATAAGAAGAAACGATGATTATCTTCTAAACCAACATAAAACATTTTTTCATCTTTTTCATGTTTTCATCTTCAACATAAAACAGATCTCGATCAATACATTTTTGTTTCTCAGATATTAGGGCAATAAGAAGAAAGTCCGATGGCTCGGAGTCAAAACGGACTATCTTTAGATAGTCCATTGACATATTATTGAACTTATTACGAAAACTAATAACTGCTGAAATATAAAAAGCAAAACCCCCTTTTTATATTTCTGCAGTCATTGTTTGATATAAGTTATTAGTTTTTGTAATAAATCCAATAATACGTCAATGGACTATCTAAAGACAGTCCGTTTTGACTCCAAGCCATCGAAACGATGATGATTTTCCAAACCAACATAAACCAAATCTCGATACACTTTGCTTCGTTCCCCTCGGTCACCCCCACCCCCTCATATCCGCCTTGCCCCCTTACTCCGCACCCTTTCTGTTGCTTTATATAAACCGTGTCCTTGGGTCTTTCTAGCTAGCATACACACTATTCTAACTTTATACGTTTTTCCCTCTGTTATAATTTTATAGATATTAGTCTGACCAAGACCAAGTATCTCGAATTATAGGCACAAATTAATTCGAAATACATATTTGTAAACACCTCGCCAGGTTTCAAAGAAATACAGTTCCAGCCAAGTTGTTTTCCGGCATGACGCCCTCTCTGTGTCCTGCAGGCAGATTAATATTAAGATTAAAATTATAGCCCCGTCGACAACTAAGGCCATGTCATGGCTGTCACCACGTTAAATCTTACCACGTATTAAAAAGGGATAAAAACACAAGGTAAAAACAAAATCAAAGTTTTTTTGTTAAAATACTTTTGTTAAAAAAACACCACATTAATCAATCACAAACTTAGCAAGTAAAAACATGACAAGTCTAGAAGTCCTGCAGGCATTTCAGAACAACAGACTGTCTAGCCTGAACAAAACACTACGTGAAGTCGCTTCTGGCAGAAGAGTGGTGCTCCAGTGGATAGCAGCCCACTGTGGAATACCAGGCAACGAGTCAGCTGATCGCCTGGCGAAGGGGGGGGGGGGGGGGGGGGGGTGCTGAAGGGGAGCAACAGAACAACAGCCATCACTTACGGCGAGGTGTGGAGCATCATCAGGACCCTCACAACGCCAAAGACGTCCAAGGATGATTACCGCTTGATGACAAGAGAGCAGCAAAGTGTCCTGGTGAGGCTCCGCACTGGGCACAACAGACTAAACAGTCGTCTGTGTCGCAGCAAACTGAAGGTGCTGCCTTCTCCAACCTGTTCTTGCGGACAGGAAAAACAGACAGAAACCCCCTTCAAAGATGCCCCCTTCATCAACAAGCCAGAAAAGATCGGCGGCCAACAGAAACTCCCCTGACGACTAAGCTCTATGGCAGCCTCCAAGAGCTGGAGAAAACGGCACTGTTTGTGTCGAGAGCTGGTTTGGTCGTGTAGGCCTGGCGAACGACAAGAAGAAGAAGAACGACAAGAAGAAGAAGAAGAAGAAGAAAGAAGAAAGACTCAGAAAAATGAAACAGATCTGAGGGGGTTGAGAAACAAAGCTAAAAGCTTTTTGTCAACATTTCGATTTATTAATCTTTGTCAAGACTTCCAGAATCAGTCACACCCCCATTACTCCCATTTCAAAGAGATGAATTGAGTACAACATCAAAAAGGTCGTATTAGAAGACAAACAAGGCTTTTGTCATTATTCTATTTTGTTCTTCTGTGGTTGAGGGTGCTGCATTAAGAACCTCATAACGAAAGGGAAACGAGGATGCGGAATAAACAAAAAAAAGAGGCAAAAAATAATCGATAGCCATGGAATCGTAATGTGCCTTCAAAATAAACAGGGAAACAATTTATTGGAACCCCATGGGACACATAGTCGTTTTTAACGCCCCCTATTGACCAAAGGCAAGTGGCCACTCTTGATATTGTAAGCGACGCTCATCTCGGCTAGAGCCCCGCCAGCCCCCTTTGATGTTTAGGGCTCTCTGGGGAACGCTTCAAACGGGTCGCCACTTCCCCTATAGTTGATTGGGCGGGGAGATGCCTCTATAGGGAGCACGTTGTTTCAGCCAGCGTGGGGGGGAATGATGAAAATGATAGTGAGGGAAAGGTGGGGATTTGTGTGTGTTTTGTTGTTGTTTTTTGAGGGGTTGTGACGGATGATGGATGTGGGTTGATGCACATGATGTGTGTGGATGGTGTGTGTGTGTGTGTGTGTGTGTGTGTGTGTGTGTGTGTGTGTGTGTGTGTGTGTGTGTGTGTGTGTGCGCGTGTGTGTGTGTGTGTGTGTGTGTGTGTGTGTGTGTGTGCGTGCTTGCGTGTGCGTGTGCGTGCGTGCGCGTGTGCGCGCGCGTGTGTGTGTGTCTTTCATTTAATGTCTATCCATCAGTCGTTATATTATACGTGTGTGTGTGTGGGGGGGGGGGGGGGGGGGGGGGTGCGTGCATGCGTGCGTGTGTGCGTGCGTGCGTGCGTGCGTGTCAAAGGCAAAGTCAACATTCTTTTTATTATCTCGTTAAAAGAAATGACAGTGTGGTCTCATACAAGCACAGTACAAACAAGGAAACACATATTCTTGCATTAACAATGAAAACGAAACTAAGTAAACGAAAGGACAGCCAATAATGATTCACGAAAAGTTGGACATATTTGAAGTGTGTGCGCGCGCGTGTATGTGTGTGTGTGTGTGTGTGTGTGTGTGTGTGTGTGTGTGTGTGTGTGTGTGTGTGTGTGTGTGTGTGTGTGTGTGTGTGTGTGTGTGTGTGTGTGAGAGAGAGAGAGAGAGAGAGAGAGAGAGAGAGAGAGAGAGAGAGAGAGAGAGAGAGAGAGAGAGAGAGAGAGAGAGAGAGAGAGAGAGAGTGTGCAAGTTTATCTGTGTCTGTCTGTATGCAAATGTGTCTGTGTGTGTGTCTGTCTATTCGATCCACCAACGCAAAACGCACTGCATTCGAAATGGTAAATCTACTGTGACAACTTGCCAGTCCGTACATAATTAGTCCCCGAGCCGAAAGTTCGGGGAGCTATTGTTTTTGTCTGGTCCGTCCGTCCGGTGTCCGTCCGGCGTGCCTCCCTCCGACCGGGCTATTCGTCCGTTTTTCTCGAAAACTATTCAGTGTATCATCATCAAATTTGGTATGCTAGTTTGCCAAGTTTACATTAAGGTCAAGGTCGCGCCAGTTACGGGGTTCAAACCCCGAAACACATAATCGCTAATATCTCGCGAAGTTTTGCATGTATTTTAATGCAGTTTTTTTCACAACATTTCTTGATGAATGGTCTATAACACAGTTGTCATGATTTTTTCTGTGCGCTCGTGTGCGCATGATCGCGCGCGCTCAAATCACGGGTCCGAACCCCAAGGCTATATATAAAAAATACTATTCGGTTACGTGCTGTTTTGATGCGTTTTTATGTATGTGTACAACCGACACATTCCGATTTCGGAGTAGCTCGGCGATGCTGCGAGGGGACTTTGCAGCCGCTCGGCGTTGCACTTGTTATGTTTGTTGCTGCCTGTCTGTCGTCTCCGACAATGACTGCCAGATAGCAGAGGGGGCTGCTGCCGTTACGGCGGGCTGGGCTACAATTTGCTTATAGCGGAGAAGCCTTGCCCAGGGTACATCCCCACTCTATCGGCCAAAGGGATTTGAGGACGAGAGTTGGCGTTGGGGAAGGTCCTCAAAGCCAACTAATCCCATTGGCTGCAGCACTAAAGCCAGTTCAAAATGCCCCTCCTAGTTAGAGAGTCATAGTCTTCCACGAAAGACTAAGCTGTACCGTGATATTCCAATACTGTAGAATA
>CM065687.1:5937888-5942888 GCA_017654935.2 Phymorhynchus buccinoides
GTAAAAAAAAAAAAAAAATGGAAGGATTTAATCAGATTAATGTAGACAGTAGTATTTTACGAGAATTATGCCTCACAAAGGTCACAGTCGGATCGTAGTTGGATCCAGTCGTATGCAGTGTGGCGGTCCTTTTACGTCACATCCGTGAAGGAGAATAAAATGGCTACTTCGTGTAGTTGGTTACAGCAATCATAATGGTTGACATGGTTGTTCCTCCACATGCATGACGTAACAAGTATGCATTCGGTGTTGGTATTTCCATTTGGTATGTCATAGTCACAGAGGCGTCTCTGTGAAATTCGGGTTGCTCCCACCTGGAGAGAATGTCGCAGCCAGAGGCGCGCCACCCATTTTAATTTTTATTTTCAAAAATTGCGTGCGATTTTTGTGTGACTGATGAGGAAGGAAAGAGAGGGGGGGGGGGGTAAATTTTGACCAAATGACATCTCTTTCGTTGTCACTGGGCTTAAGGCCCTTCTTAATAGGCCATTCATTTGGATCACGATCCTGGTTCGCAGGGTTCGACGAACTCTTGATCGTTCGTTCAAGAGTTCGTCATCCTCCTTCTGTCTTAATCAAAGTCGATCTAGGTTTGACAAACCTAGTTCGAGTGGGATGACAAACCCTTCGTTCAATGGTTTGGAGTTCGGACAACATGTTCTCCGAGGCCTGGCGCAGAGTGAAAGGAAAAATCCCCCTGTACCCAGGTTCGAACTCGGGTTTATCGTGCACGAGGCGAACGCGTTACCTCTGTGTCACTCTACACTTCGTGTGTGAATGGAAACAGACAGCAATACAGTGGCACCTTCCTATTACAATGCCTTCCCTATAAAGGCTCCCTCAAAGTTGTGCCCCTCCAAAAAACAAAAAAAAATTAAATCACTGATTATTTCCCCCCCTTCATATCCGGGCCAAAGACACTGAAAAGAAAAGACTAACATCCGGTCCCTTTTCCCTATATGAGTAATGAGGACAGAAACACTGGTTATGTCCCTTTTAAACGTGACACATTTAGGTTACATAGCTCTTTTTTTCAAACCTGAGAGCTATCTTTTCATGAGTCAGTTATACTTTGGATAGCCGCCATTGTGAATGGTGTAACTACCCCACTAACGATAACTCGATCGCCGTAACTCTTAAGTAGTCCATCTTACCCTTTTAGAGTCTTTGTCCGGGCTACTGAGGGTCCCCGCATTATATGGTATATGATGTATAAAAGCCTCTACACAAATTAATGTCATCAAGATCTGTTCATGACAATGTGCATATCGATCGTGATTATTATTACCAAATACAAGAGGCAAAGCCTTCAAGGCTCACTCGGGGTGGGGGGGGGGGGGGGTGGGGGGGGGGGGGGGGGGGGTAAGTACAAGATTGCCAACAAAAAATGACTTTGAGATTGAGGGTAGTAAACGTGAGGGTGGTGGTGTTTTAAGTACAAGATTGCCAAAATAAAATACTGACTTTGAGATGGAGGGTCGTAAACACACACACACACACACACACACACACACACACACACACACACACACACACACACACACACACACACACACACACACACACACACACACACACACCCGAACAACTATCATACTATAGACTCACTTCGTGTTAACACGAGTGAGCCAAAAAGGATTTCGCATAAAAATAGACACACAAGGAATAAGAATAATGTAATGTTCTTAATGTAGACACATCAGAGGCACAATCAACATTCTTCCATTAATGAATCCAGTGCATAGCGCAGACATAAATGTTCCACAGATCGTGTCTGATACATTATTGTACGTAAATATATACGGGAAATGAACTTTTCGTCGTCGTCGTCGTTGGATCAGACAGTTTCCAGTCAATTATGAGCGCAGATGCGTCGTGCTGCCGTTATGCGCCTAACTAAGAAATAGTTAGGCCCAGGCACGTCCGTCTTCGGCTGCAGAAATTCTTTGTAAGAGTGACTTGGGAAGAAGAAAAAAAAGGGCGGGAGAATGGACCAGTTAGGCAGAAAGATGGTAGATGACAGTAAGCAAAGGGAAAAGGCAGAGCCAAAGAAAATGCCAGATTAGAGGACGTTACAAGCCACAGAACTTCCAGAAGGTGGGGGAACTATTTGTATGAAAGACACCCCCACCCCCACCCCTCAGTATCCCACGGGGGGAAAAACGTGGTTCCTTTTTGGGTGTTTTTTTAAGGACCATTGACACCATGACAACAACTTTGCACGCATTTGTTTGGGGTGTGTTTTTTAAACTTGTGTGTGCACATGTGCGTGCGTATGCCTGTGCATTTCTTTGAGCAAGATCATGCATAAGTTTGCGCATCCACGTATGCTCGCACATAAGCGTAAGCTTAGAGAAGCTGATCCCATCTTTCCTGTTTCGCAATGAGTGTAGTGTAACATGCATCGTTGGCAACTGACTAATGCACCCGGACAACGCAGACCATTCCTAAGTTAGATCCAATATTGTCGGTTATTTATAAATCGGTCATCATTTTAAATATAAGAGAGATAAAGTACCAGTGAGGCAGAGAGAGAAATGAAATGAAACGAAAAATGAATTTATTGACATTAGCAAATAATGCTCCAATGCCAAGGAAGCACAAATCATGAACTTAAAGAATAGAAGCCTAACTGGCGACTAAAGCAATAGATAACGCATTTTAAGAAACAAATAAATAAACCATCTTGCATACACAGATAGTTTACACTAAAGAATAACTGTTAGAACTGACCAACCAACAATAATAAGTAAGTTACTGTTAGAATAAGCCGGGCAATGCACCATACATGGATAAAGGCAAATTATCTGCAACAATCCAATTTATCCTTTCTAAGTTTAGTAGCTTTGGCTAGAAACAATGCATAGGATTTCATGACGTTTTCATTCTCAGAAGCAAGTAAATTACAGAAATTATATCTCAGCAGATTGAATTTAGTAAATATAATGCACGTTTTGTGTAATCCATCATATTCCTTACAAGAACATATAAAGTGCAATTCATCCTCAAGACCACCAGAACGTAAAAGACAAACATAATTTATAAACAAATCACGAGTGAACCACAATTTGTTAGAATACAAGCCTAGAGTTATCGTTATGAATTTAATAAAGGCATCCCTACACCATTTATTTGTTAACACATCAAGATATTTTGACAGGATTCAAACCATCTTTAAAATAATGGTGCCAACTATATTTATCTTTTCCAGCCATAGCAGCGTGCTGGATTTGTTTAAAGGAATCGACCATACGTTGTTTGAATTCGCATAGAAATACCTTTTCATTTCTTACACTCTGTGCTATCCAAACCATTCCAAAACCATTTTCTGTTAATACTTTCTTAACACTTGATACCCAGTTATATTTACCTAATTCGTGTTGTCTCAAGAGCATTTCGTATCTTTTGCATATACGTGTTAATGGTTGTCTTGTTAGCTTAATCCAATATCATATACATTTAACATAATAACGAATAAACAAAGGTTGTCTTCCTGACTCTCCATAACATACTTTGTTTGAGGAGTGTAATGGAACATTTAAGAGTCTTTTGATTGCGAAAGTATGGACGTTTTCTATTTGTTTATTTTCAACAAGTCCCCACACTTCAGCCCCATATGTCAAGATGGGATCTATTTTAGTGTCACACATTTTCCAAAATATACTAACATCAAATGAATTTAACTTCCTCAAACCACGAAGGATTTCGATCACCCATGTTCTACCCTTTTGGCTTGTTCTGACCAGCATGGAGCCAAGCTTAATTTTGAAGTGAAGATAATACCTAAATAGTTGTATCTATTTGTAACCCTGATCTCTTCATTTCCATACCACCACACTTCATTTGCAGAAAGATACCCCCCCCCCCTTTCCGGAAAACAATTATATTGGTTTTCTCTAAGTTGACAACTAGTTGCAATCTGTCTGCTTTAGATTTTAATACGTTAATCTGATTTTGAAGTCCAATAACAGTGTCTGACAGTAAAATAACATCGTCTAAAAAATAAATAGTTCCATATCTCCGGGAATGAATAGAATACCATGACGACCATGTGACACTGACCACTGGTCAACCACATCAACAATTGTTCATATGATCTCCTAATACACTAATTAATTAGGCCAAAGTGACCAGTGTCAGTGGTAAGCTTGTTATTCATTTTATTTAACAAAGAATTTTTTTTAAATGAGAACTTGTCAAGAATGAGTTTTTATAACTCCAACTTTCATTTGGACAAAACGGCGGTTCAAAATCGGGCGCCGTTTTGTCCAAACCGCCGTTTTGTCTATAGACAAAACGCGGATTGTTGAACCGCCGTTTTGTCCAAATCATAATAGAAAATTTGGACAAAACGGCGGATGTAACCCCGCCGTTTTGTCTATAGACAAAACAGCGGAATTTGGACAAAACGGCGGTTAACAGTGACACCAACAGCCCCCAGACTTCTGACCCAGTGTGGTTTGACGAAAGCCAGCAGTAAGCTGGCCGAAACATTCCCAACTATGTTTTGTTTTCTTTCCTTTTTCTTTTAGTTTTGATTGACTCTGAGAAGGAACTACGCTTATCAACAACAAAACCACCAACAACAACAACAACAACAACAACAACAACAACAACAACAACAACACACACACACACACACACACACACACACACACACACACACACACACACACACACACACACACACACACACACACACACACACACACACACACACACACACACACACACACACACACACACACACACACACACACACACACACACACACACACACACACACACAACACACCACACACACAAACACATTTCTCAAAAGCACCTACACTTTCTCAAAAGGCGTTTGACTCTCTTTTTCATTATCTCACAGTCTTTATCAAACCAATCATTCTTATGATGTTTCCTTTTTCCCCACATTACGCACCATGCACGCAGCTGCTCCGTAAAATGCACCAGAGAGACACAGAGAGAGAGGGGGAGAGAGAGAGAGAGAGAGA
>CM065687.1:5945388-5960388 GCA_017654935.2 Phymorhynchus buccinoides
AAACATTACTTTAATACAACACACCACATATAGTTTCCTTCATCATACATCAAACATTACTTTAATACAACACACCACATATAGTTTCCTTCATCATACATCAAACATTACTTTAATACAACACACCACATATAGTTTCCTTCATCATACATCAAACATTACTTTAATACAACACACCACATATAGTTTCCTTCATCATACATCAAACATTACTTTAATACAACACACCACATATAGTTTCCTTCATCATACATCAAACATTACTTTAATACAACACACCACATATAGTTTCCTTCATCACACATCAAACATTACTTTAATACAACACACCACATATAGTTTCCTTCATCATACATCAAACATTACTTTAATACAACACACCACATATAGTTTCCTTCATCATACATCAAACATTACTTTAATACAACACACCACATATAGTTTCCTTCATCATACATCAAACATTACTTTAATACAACACACCACATATAGTTTCCTTCATCATACATCAAACATTACTTTAATACAACACACCACATATAGTTTCCTTCATCATTCATCAAACATTACTTTAATACAACACACCACATATAGTTTCCTTCATCATACATCAAACATTACTTTAATACAACACACCACATATAGTTTCCTTCATCATACATCAAACATTACTTTAATACAACACACCACATATAGTTTCCTTCATCTTCATCAAACATTACTTTTACAACACCACATACTTCATCAAACATCAAACATACTTTAATACAACACACCACATATAGTTTCCTTCATCATACCTTCAAACATTACATTACTTTAATACAACACACCACATATAGTTTCCTTCATCATACATCAAACATTACTTTAATACAACACACCACATATAGTTTCCTTCATCATACATCAAACATTACTTTAATACAACACACCACATATAGTTTCCTTCATCACACATCAAACATTACTTTAATACAACACACCACATATAGTTTCCTTCATCATACATCAATCATTACTTTAATACAACACACCACATATAGTTTCCTTCATCACACATCAAACATTACTTTAATACAACACACCACATATAGTTTCCTTCATCACACATCAAACATTACTTTAATACAACACACCACATATAGTTTCCTTCATCATACATCAAACATTACTTTAATACAACACACCACATATAGTTTCCTTCATCATACATCAAACATTACTTTAATACAACACACCACATATAGTTTCCTTCATCATACATCAAACATTACTTTAATACAACACACCACATATAGTTTCCTTCATCATACATCAAACATTACTTTAATACAACACACCACATATAGTTTCCTTCATCATACATCAAACATTACTTTAATACAGCACACCACATATAGTTTCCTTCATCACACATCAAACATTACTTTAATACAACACACCACATATAGTTTCCTTCATCACACATCAAACATTACTTTAATACAACACACCACATATAGTTTCCTTCATCATACATCAAACATTACTTTAATACAGCACACCACATATAGTTTCCTTCATCATTCATCAAACATTACTTTAATACAACACACCACATATAGTTTCCTTCATCATTCATCAATACATCAAACATTACTTTAATACAACACAACCACATATAGTTTCCTTCATCACACATCAAACAATTACTTTAATACAACACACTTTAATACACATATAGTTTCCTTCATCATACATCAAACATTACTTTAATACAACACACCACATATAGTTTCCTTCATCATACATCAAACATTACTTTAATACAACACACCACATATAGTTTCCTTCATCATACATCAAACATTACTTTAATACAACACACCACATATAGTTTCCTTCATCATACATCAAACATTACTTTAATACAACACACCACATATAGTTTCCTTCATCATACATCAAACATTACTTTAATACAACACACCACATATAGTTTCCTTCATCATACATCAAACATTACTTTAATACAACACACCACATATAGTTTCCTTCATCATACATCAAACATTACTTTAATACAACACACCACATATAGTTTCCTTCATCATACATCAAACATTACTTTAATACAGCACACCACATATAGTTTCCTTCATCATACATCAAACATTACTTTAATACAACACACCACATATAGTTTCCTTCATCATACATCAAACATTACTTTAATACAACACACCACATATAGTTTCCTTCATCATACATCAAACATTACTTTAATACAACACACCACATATAGTTTCCTTCATCATACATCAAACATTACTTTAATACAACACACCACATATAGTTTCCTTCATCATACATCAAACATTACTTTAATACAACACACCACATATAGTTTCCTTCATCATACATCAAACATTACTTTAATACAACACACCACATATAGTTTCCTTCATCATACATCAAACATTACTTTAATACAACACACCACATATAGTTTCCTTTATCATACATCAAACATTACTTTAATACAACACACCACATATAGTTTCCTTCATCATACATCAAACATTACTTTAATACAACACACCACATATAGTTTCCTTCATCATACATCAAACATTACTTTAATACAACACACCACATATAGTTTCCTTCATCATTCATCAAACATTACTTTAATACAACACACCACATATAGTTTCCTTCATCATACATCAAACATTACTTTAATACAGCACACCACATATAGTTTCCTTCATCATACATCAAACATTACTTTAATACAACACACCACATATAGTTTCCTTCATCATTCATCAAACATTACTTTAATACGGCACACCACATATAGTTTCCTTCATCATACATCAAACATTACTTTAATACAACACACCACATATAGTTTCCTTCATCATACATCAAACATTACTTTAATACAACACACCACATATAGTTTCCTTCATCATTGTGTAACCCATTTACCTTTTCACTTTTGCATGCGTTAGTTAACTTTGTTACTGAATGTTCTATTTGCCCCAGGGCTGGTCTCTCTCTCTCTGTCTCTCTCTCTCTCTCTCTCTCTCTCTCTCTCTCTCTCTCTCTCTCTCTCTCTCTCTCTCTCTCTCTCTCTCTCTCTCTCTCTCTCTCTCTCTCTCTCTCTCTCTCTCTCTCTCTCTCTCTCTCTCTCTCTCTCTCTCTCTCTCTCTCTCTCTCTCTCTCTCAGTCTTATCGCAACGATATTCATTGTATTCAACATTTATGCAGTTACAAGACCCACCATAACACGTGAACTAATTAAAAAACATTTTTTCATGCCAAAATTTATCACGAGAATTAGATTGGGTATATCTCCTTTAAAACCACATCGATTAAGATATCCAAACGTTCAAAATGATTTATCCTGTATTTTTTGGCCAAGGTATAGATGAATCGGAATTACATTTTATTTTAATATGCCCTGCTTATAAAACGTTTTAGAGAGCAACTAATTCCCCCAAAATACTACAATCATTCCAATGCTTTTAAATTAGTGTTATTATTTACTGATATTAAAGCATGCTCATCTCTTTCTCTTTTTCTATCTAAAGCGTTTGCTTTTAGAAGTCAATCGCTTGTCTCTGAATAAATTCTTTTTATCAAATTATTTCTCCCAATGTATGGACTATGTATGTGCTTGATTTTATTGTTTTAGTTTACATTTATTTATTGGTAAAAAGTATTGATACGGGCAGAGAGGCCTAATCAATAAAAACTTCAGACTTCCAGACTTCTCTCTTTGCTTTGTCCTTTTTGTTGTTCTAGCAAGTCAGTGTGATTCCACAGTAAAAGAGCGATTCCACGCAGCGCGTAGTGCTGTTGTTATTGTTGTTGTTGTTGTCGTATCCTGGCTAAAAACAAAGACTCCATGGATCACCCCAACAGCCGAAGCACTTGAACACTATGGAACAAATGCACCAGCTAGGGATGAGAACATTACGTGTGTGACCGGTTTTTTTATTAGCCCACCACGCGAGCAGCCACACTCCGACTCGGGATGATTTTGGAGACTGATGATGTTATGCTAGGAGCTTGTCATGGCTACAGACAATCCCCGCATAGCATAACAACATTTTGATGCAGGTGCTGACACAGACTCCAATTAAGCCAAGGCCATTTTTTTCTTACTGCACTACAAAGAAAAAAAAGCTTCAACCACTCTGAGTGTCCTCCACCCACCCTGTCCAAAATGGCTTCTCTCTCCGGCAACTCCGCCAAGGAGGAATCGCCGTTTTGACGCTTTGATTTCTAGGAAACCAGAGCAACGTGAGTATTCCTATTCTTGAAAAGGCTGTCTTTCTGGTGCTCTCGACGTGTTTCTTGCAAAAACTCATCCGTCAGGGGTCACCTTTAATGTCACAGTACCAGAAGGTTATTGACATAACGATGCGCGTGGCAGTTTCCGGGGCAGGGTTCAAACTCCGTGAAGACAATTGGAGGTCAAGTGAACATTAATGTTCACAATTTCACTTAAAAAATTGTTACAATGGTCAAAAGATGCTGCAATCTGATATCGCGTGCCGTTTATATAACCATCTGCTGATACGATCGGCAGTTTTATCAGATTTGCAGCAGATTCAGACTCGGATTCTGTACTAAAGTTCAACATAACTCTGTATCAATTTGTAACATACACAGCAATTAACGGAAAAAAAGTAGGACACTATAAATCTAGCCAAAAACAAAATAGATTCTCGGATTCTGGCGTAAAAAAATTCAACATAACTCCGCATCAATTTGTCATGAACACAGAGCAATTAACGAAACAAAAGTAGGACACTGAATAATTAACAAAAAAACTAAATAGGTGGTCACAAAATGAAGCTGATCAAAACGTGCAGACAAAACATACAAACTTAGGCACCTGCTACGAATAACATGACATTCATACACATCTGTGATGGCTATGAATCCTATCCAGCGTGAAGCTTAGGAGATGAAATTATATTCTGATATCAATCGGGTCTAAACCTATAAGGGAGGGGGGTGGCTGGGGGGGGGGGGGGGGTCACTAACGGTTTTAAGATCAGAGGTCTATTCCCGTAATATACACACGGCAAGACCCGCCACGTCACGTGTCAAAATCACGGTTTGGGCGTGTTTCCCTCTTATAGCTGGTAAGAAATCTAAAGCAATCTTCCTAGCATAAGAGGGAATGTGACACGTGACGTGGGGTGTCTTCAAGACAAAGTGCGTAGCATCCAAATCGTCAAAACGACGACGGTGGGTGCTGTACGAAAGAAGAAGAAGACAATGGAGTTAAATCCACAAGTATGTTTGACGTTCCCTTTCAGGCATATTTAGAGCATCGTCCCATTCTCTACACCATGCCTTCTTCTTGGGTGGACTCGAACACCAGCGTCACTTCCGGTTGTGGTGACGTCACCTGCCACACCCACGACGTCGTTACTGACGTCATAACAGACGCCCCTGGCGTAAACGTAGGGCTTTTGGACGACAAAACTTTCCGCGTCGTAGAAAAAGCTTTGGATTGCGGTGGTAGGCCGTTGTTTTTCTTCATCGGCGCTCCAACCAACCTCCTTAACCTGATCATCTTCTTTCGTCAAGGTTTGAAAGACCGCATGAACCTCTGCCTCTTTTCTCTGGCGTTCGCGGATTTGATGTACGTGACGTCAAAGTTGATCATGGCGTCATACTGCTTCGTCGGTGACGATGATTTCAAGTTACGGGAGGTGTGGAAATACACGGTGAGGAAACACGCGGTGAACTTCGTGTTCGGGTTTTTGTACTCTTCCGGCTGTTTGACTATGATTATCGCGGTAGAGAGATGCGTGTGCGTAGTGTGGCCCATGAAAGCGGCCACCGTCATGAAAACTCGAACCATGGCGGTGCTGATAGTAGTCACCGTTCTGTCCATGAACGCTCTGTGCTCCGTCTATTCCATCAAGTACGACGTAGCCATCTTTGATGACGTGACAACGGGGAAATTCTCCGTCATGCTGACGGCGTCAGCGAGCTACAAACGTCACAAGTTCGTCATCGACATCGTGGAAAACGTCGTCCTCTCGTCCATAACATTCGTCAGTTTTTTCGTCGTTTCCATCGCCACCGTCATCACCGTCGTCCGGCTTCGAAACGCCATGGCGTGGCGTCAGCAAACCGGAAGCGCGACGTCCGCGGAAAGGCGTCAGGTGACGTTGGTGAAGATGCTTGTGACGGTGTCGTGCATTTACGTCATCTGCGCCGCCCCTACGATTTGCGTGGCGCTGGCCCGACTGTTGGTGCCAGAGTTCTGGACCGCCAGCCGTTACTGGAGGATGTATTACGTCACGCACATCGGCGCCACCGTCATCCTGATGATAAACAGCTCCGTCAATTTCTTTGTGTACGTCACGCAGTCGTCACGCTTCCGGGCAGAGTTGCGGCTCCTGTTTCTCGGCGACAAGGACAAGGCGACCTCTTGCGGGGGCACGCTCGTGAACAGTTCATCAGGAGTTCATCAATGAACTAAGAAGTTCTAGATGAAGAGAACCGTAATTATAAAACCCTAATTATATTTAAAGATCACAACAAATCAAAAACGACAGCTTTTAATCATGAAAGTCACTTGTGTTGTTTGTTCAGTGATAATTTCCTTTGCCTGACTATGATCTACAATGGAGTATAATGTTATCGCAAGTGTGTGTGTGTGATGTGGGGGAACGATTGTTAGAATGACAGCTCTAATACTAAAATACATACTGGGAACCAACATCAATGGGCGATTGTTACAATGGCAGCTCTAATACATACTGGGACCCCACATCAATGGGCGATTGTTACAATGACAGCTCTAATACATACTGGGACCCCACATCAATGGGCGATTGTTACAATGACAGCTCTTAATACTATACTGGGACCCCACATCAATGGGCGATTGTTACAATGACAGCTACAATTAATACATACTGGGACCCCACATCAATGGGCGATTGTTACAATGACAGCTTTAATACATACTGGGACCCCACATCAATGGGCGATTGTTACAATGACAGCTTTAATACATACTGGGACCCCACATCAATGGGCGATTGTTACAATGACAGCTCTAATACATACTGGGACCCCACATCAATGGGCGATTGATTTACAATGCAGCAATACATACTTAATCAATGGGCGACATACTGGGACCCCACATCAATGGGACCCCACATCAATGGGCGATTGTTACAATGACATTGTTGGGCGATTGTTAATGACAGCCACATCAATGGGCGATTGTTAATAGCTCAATGGGCGATTGTTACAATGGCTCTAATACTACTATACTGGGACCCCCCACATCAATGGGCGATTGTTACAATGACAGCTCTTAATACATACTGGGACCCCACATCAATGGGCGATTGTTACAATGACAGCTCTTAATACATACTGGGACCCCACATCAATGGGCGATTGTTACAATGACAGCTCTAATACATACTGGGACCCCACATCAATGGGCGATTGTTACAATGACAGCTCTTAATACTATACTGGGACCCCACATCAATGGGCGATTGTTACAATGACAGCTCTTAATACATACTGGGACCCCACATCAATGGGCGATTGTTACAATGGCAGCTCTTAATACTATACTGGGACCCCACATCAATGGGCGATTGTTACAATGACATCTCTAATACATACTGGGACCCCACATCAATGGGCGATTGTTACAATGACAGCTTTAATACATACTGGGACCCCACATCAATGCTCTTAATACATACTGGGACCCCACACAATCAATCAATGGCAGCTCTTAATACATACTGGGACCCCACATCAATGGGCGATTATTACAATGGCAGCTCTTAATACTGGGGCCCCACATCAATGGGCGATTGTTACAATGACAGCTCTTAATACTATACTGGGACCCCACATCAATGGGCGATTGTTACAATGACAGCTCTTAATACTATACTGGGACCCCACATCAATGGGCGATTGTTACAATGACAGCTCTTAATACTATACTGGGACCCCACATCAATGGGCGATTGTTACAATGACAGCTCTGGGACCCCACATCAAATACTGGGACCCCACATCAATGGGCGATTGTTACAATGACAGCTCTTAATACTATACTGGGACCCCACATCAATGGGCGATTGTTACAATGACAGCTCTGAACACTGGGACCCCGTATGAAATTTTGACTCTACATCTCTGGGCGCTTTGGGGAATGAAAACTAAATACTGACACCCACACCCACCCACACACACACAATAGATCTTGTTTCTATGTCAATGGGCATTTCTAGAATGCCAGTTCTAAATGCTTGGGCCCCACATACCCACTTGGGTGACCAGTCAACTGTCGACATTCACTGGAACGTCTGCGAGGAGCCGGTGTTGCCAACAACAAACTACTGGGAGTGTTATTTTCTTAGGACGAAAAAGCACTCTCCCCTTTCCAGGGGAAAAAGACTGCACCTAGGACATAAACACTCCCCTTTCCAGGAAAATAACACTCCCACTCAATATAAGTGTTTGTTCTTTTGTTAGTCTGTCTGGTGTGTCCGTGTGTGTGTGTGTGTGTGTGTGTGTGTGTGTGTGTGTGTGTGTGTGTGTGTGTGTGTGTGTGTGTGTGTGTGTGTGTGTGTGTTGTGTCTGTGTGTGTCTGTGTGTGCATGTTTGTGTGCATGTAAGCATGTGGTCAAGTGCATCTGCGTGTGCAAGAATGTATGTTTGTACAGACAGAGAGAGAGAGAGAGAGGGGGGGGGGGGGAGAGAGAGAGAGAGAGAGAGAGAGAGAGAGAGAGAGAGAGAGAGAGAGAGAGAGAGAGAGAGAGAGAGAGAGAGAGAGAGAGAGAGAGAGACAGAGAGAGAGAGAGAGAGAGAGAGAGAGAGAGAGAGAGAGAGAGAGAGAGAGAGAGAGAGAGAGAGAGAGAGAGAGAGAGAGATCCATCTTTATCTTGTTTTACTTCCTTCCCACCTTTATCTTGTTTTACTTCCTTCCCACCTTTATCTTGTTTTACTTCCTTCCCACCCCCCACCCCTTTCTCTCCCTCTCTCTCTCTCTCTCTCTCTCTCTCTCTCTCTCTCTCTCTCTCTCTCTCTCTCTCTCTCTCTCTCTCTCTCTCTCAAAATAACAAACATGAAGCGAGTTGCCAAAAAAAAGTACTTTGGCGATCTTATTCAATCTAAAAAAGACTCAAAATCTATCTGGAAAGCAATTAACCAATTATCCTGCAAATCTTCAACACACAGTACGCCCTTGTCAAACGATCTATCTGTTGAAGAACTCAACAATCATTTCTGTACCATAGCTGATAAAACGATACTAGCCGATCGAACTGGCTCTAACGATCTATTGTTACTGAAAGAGTACTGTGACTCCAAAAAATTAGGTCCTAAACTCAGTTTCCAGTTTATGGCTGTACATGAGGTATACCAAGAATTAATTCAACTCAAGCATTCTAAATGTTGCGGTTTAGATCATATTGATAACTATATATTAAAGCTATCTGCGCCTATTATCACTGACTGTCTTACCTATATTTATAACCTTTGTATTGAGAAATGCTGTTATCCCCAATTATTTAAAGATGCCAAGGTGATACCACTATATAAATCTGGTGACCCCCAAGATCCGTCAAACTACCGACCTATCTCTATCTTGTCTAACCTCTCCAAACCTCTAGAAAAGCATTTAAAACGTAACCTTCAAACATACTTTACCACACATGATCTTTTCCATTGTAACCAAAGTGGCTTTAGAGAAAACCATTCCTGCCAAACAGTACTCACTAATCTAATCGAACAGTGGCATTCCAATATTAACAATGACCTTCTCACCGGTGCCATTCTCGTCGACTTTGCTAAGGCCTTTGATGTTATTGATCATGGCCTTCTATTGAAAAAAAACTATCATTGTATGGTTTAACTCAAGATTCTATCGCCCTCGTTTCGTCCTTTCTATCTGACAGACGACAAACCGTCTCAAAAGACACTATTACATCTTCATTTCAATCAGTCAATTATGGAGTTCCCCAAGGCTCAGTCTTAGGACCTATACTCTTCACCGTTTATATAAATGACCTCCCCCTTCATCTTACTTCATCGTGTGAGCTTTTTGCAGACGACACCACAGTGTATAAAAATGGCAAAAATGCTGATTCAATCTGTTCTGGATTGCAGAGTGACATTAATAATCTAGTTGACTGGGCAGAGCAAAATCATATGGCCTTACACCCCAAAAAGTCTAAATTCATGTTAATCACAACAAGACAAAAGAGGCAAAACTTTAAAAATCAATTAAGAACACCGACTATCTATGAAAAGCCTCTAGAAGAAGTTACTTCACACAAATTACTCGGCGTATACATTGACAACAACTTATCCTGGTCAAAACACATGGACATTCTGTCCAAGAAAATTTCAAAAAAAGTATTTCAGCTCAATAGAATTAAACACTTTTTAGATCAACATACTCGTAGACTTTTTTTCCATGCCTATATCCAACCTGATATTGATTATGCATCAACATGTTGGGATTCAGCTAGTAAAAACACACTCAAACATGTTGAAAGACTATATAAACGCTCTCTTAAACTCATACTCCTTAAATCGTCATCCCTAGAAACCAATGACTATAAAGAACTTAACATTCTACCATTTGATTTGAAATGCCTACTAAATAAAGGTACCCTTATGTACAAGATCATAAATAAGCTAGCACCAAAATATCTTATTACTAAATTTAAAGTCCATACAATTCGAAGCAAAACCAAATTAACAATGCCCCGCCCCAGGACAGATCTATATAAATCATCCCTTACATTCTCTGGTGGTAAACTGTGGAACGACCTCCCTGATTATCTAAAAAATAGAACTAGCGTCTTTTCCTTTCGAAAATCTTATCACAAGCTCCTAATAGACAATCTTGTTTATTAGTAATGCTAATTAATGAGTTTTACTTCAAACGTTACTAATGCCATCAGCTATGTCTAGATTCTTATAAATCTCTCTCTCTCTCTCTCTCTCTCTCTCTCTCTCTCTCTCTCTCTCTCTCTCTCTCTCTCTCTCTCTCTCTCTCTCTCTCTCTCTCCTCTCTGTCCCTCTCTCATACTCCCATGTTATCATATGTTGGTTTTTTTTGTTTTTTTTTGTTTTTTCTTCCTTAAAATTGGGTTTATTCTGAAAAATTGTCATTGTCTCAAAATGGTTTCCCTTTTTTCGTACTCAATTTAAACTACCAATTCAAGTTCACCATTGTTAAGTATTATCCATGTTTGCTTTAAATCCCATTTTTGATTTCTTTTTCAATTATTTCATGTGCCAATTTTTGTTCCATTTTCTTGACTTGATTGTTTTATGTCAAATTTTCTTTGCTTGATGCATGGTATGAATGTGTGAGTGAGAGGGCAAGGTGTAAAGAAGCTATTGTAGCTTATCCTTTTTACCCTCAATAAAACATTCGTATTCGTATTCGTATTCGTATTCTCTCTCTCTCTCTCTCTCTCTCTCTCTCTCTCTCTCTCTCTCTCTCTCTCTCTCTCTCTCTCTCCATTACATATTAAAGAGAAAAAAAGCATTAACCCCTTTAAAGCAGCATACAAACGCTTTTTATTTAATAGAATGGAAACAGATACATCAATCCATGTGTAATTTGTGATCTATAGTGTCATTTGTAATGACATCAGTTTATTTTATTTCCCCCCTCTATTCCTGGTATAAAAGTATAAATCATGCATGGTTTGTCTATTTTACTTGGTGATTTGAATGCTGTGTGCCATATTATATACAGATCAGTGTGGCATAGGCCTAAATATTATCCATGTGCCATTTAAATCAATGATTGTACCTTTTCCCGCCTCCAAGCCCTCTCCCCATCACCTTCTTCCTATATTAGTCTTGTACATTGATGATGCATATAGTATTGTGTTATGTTATTTTTGAATATTTACTTTTCTTGAATGCTTTGTAGTAGTAGTATTTGTTACGCAAGCGCTTCATTTTTTTGCATATTTTTTGTTAACCTTTGTTTTGCCTCAGGGCTGAGTGTAAAAAAGCAATGTTTGCTTATCTTATAACCCTGAATAAACAAAATTTCGTTCGTTCGTTCGTTCTCTCTCTCCCTCTCTCTGTGTTTAGGGATTTAGGGATTAATACATACAACAAACCATGTCAGCAACAAACACCTTTATTAGTCGTCTTTTCTGTAAGTTTGCCGCGGTTCCGTCCTTTCTAGTTTAAGGATAACACAGACTAATCATATTTCATCATTTGCTAGATCAATGCAGTCTTCTTTTTCCTGGACGTCTTTTTGTTCTGCGTGAGGGGAGTGTTATTTTCCAAAGAAGAGGAGTGTTCACTTCCTAGGCAAAAACGAGTTGGGGAGTGTTGTTATCCTGAGGTCTTCGTTAGTTGCCTGCTACATCGGACGTTCCACTGTATGTGCTAGGGTCTTCGCTGGTCGAGTCTGACGAGGACCCCGACACGTCACTGCCCGCGGTTTCGTCCGGTTCGTTGAGGTCATTGTCGGCCGTGGGGTGGCTGACTTCGCCTGGACAGAATCAGGATAGGGAAAGCACAGAGTCAACGCACAGAAAAACACTTGCACATCATGATAGGGAAAACACAACACACATAAACACTTGCACATCAGGATAGGGAAAACACAACACACATAAACACTTGCACATCAGGATAGGGAAAACACAACACACATAAACACTTGCACACCAGGATAGGGAAAACACAACACACATAAACACTTGCACATCAGGATACGGAAAACACAACACACATAAAACACTTGCACACCAGGATAGGTAAAACACAACACACATAAACACCTACACATCAGGATAGGGAAAACACACCGCTAACGCTTAGAAAAAACACCTACACATCGGGATAGGGAAAACACACCGCTAACGCTTAGAAAAACACCTACACATCAGGATAGGGAAAACACAACACACACAGCCTAAACACCTGCACATCAGGATAGGGAAAACACAACACACACAGCCTAAACACCTGCACATCAGGATAGGGAAAACACACCGCTAACGCTAAGAAAAACACCTACACATCAGGATAGGGAAAACACAACACACATAGCCTAAACACCTGCACATCAGCATAGGGAAAACACAGTGTTAGCGCACAGAAAAACACCTACACATCAGGATATGGAAAACACAACACACACAGCCTAAACACCTGCACATCAGGATATGGAAAACACAACACACACAGCCTAAACACCTGCACATGAGGATAGGGAAAATACACCGCTAACGCTAAGAAAAACACTTGCACATCAGGATAGGGAAAACACACCGCTAACGCTAAGAAAAACACTTGCACATCAGGATAGGGATAAACACAACACACATAAACACTTGCACATCAGGATAGGGAAAACACAACACACATAAACACTTGCACATCAGGATAGGGAAAACACAGTGTTAGCGCACAGAAAAACACCTACACATCAGGATAGGGAAAAACACTAACGCACAGAAAAACACCTACACATCAGGATAGGGATAAACACAACACACATAAACACTTGCACATCAGGATAGGGAAAACACAACACACATAAACACTTGCACATCAGGATAGGGAAAACACAGTGTCAACGCATACAAAAACACCTACACATCAGGATAGGGAAAACACAACACACATAAACACCTACACATCAAGATAGGAAAAACACAACACACAAAAACACCTGCACAGAAAAATAACTCTACACATCAGGATAGGGAAAACACTGTGTTAACGCACAGACAAACACCTCTACACATCAGGATACGGAAAACACAGCGTTGACACACACAAAAACACCTACACATCAGGATAAGGAAAACATACCGTTAACACACAAAAACACCTACACATCAGGATAGGGAAAACAGCGTTAACACACGAACACTGACACAATCAAGATAGGGAAAACACAATGTTAACACACAAAAAAACTCCAGCACATCAGGATACGGAAAACAGTGTTAACACACACAAAAACACCTGCACATCAGGATAGGGAAAACACTGTAACACACACACAAAAACACCTACACATTAGGATAGGGAAAACACTGTGTTAACACACACAAAAAAAACACCTACACATTAGGATAGGGAAAACACTGTGTTAACACGCACACAAAAGCACCTACACATCAGGATATGGTAAAGACAGCGTTAACACACACAAATACCCATACATCAGGATAGGGAAAAGACAGCGTCAACACACTCGGTTGGCCCCGATAGCTGGATTATTACAGGAGAGTTCAACAGCCACTCACCCAGCTGGGGCTGCCGGGAGCTCAACAGGAATAGAAAGGAGAGGATGTGGAGAACTGGAGCATCAGCCACCAGCTAATTTAGATCAACAGACCTGATACTCCACCCACCTTCTACTTTCAATCATGGAAGACCACTAGCACTCCTGACCTGGCCTTTGCTACTGATGGCATCCACAGCATAGCCCTCGGGGAGGTGTCCCACCAGCTGGGAGGTAGCCACCACAGGCCAGTAATCGATGGCTTGGAGTCAAAACGGACTATCTTTAGATAGTCCATTGACGTATTACTGGATTTATTACAAAAACTAATAACTTGTATCAAACAATGACTGCAGAAATTTCAGCAGTCTTTTTTAAATACAATTTATTAGTTTTCGTAGTAAGTTCAATATGTCAATGGACTATCTAAAGATAGTCCGTTTTGACTCCAAGCCATCGCGTTATCATTACCATCCAAAGACAATTTGAAATCCACCCCACCAGGCTCCCAGCAAGCTGGAACTATAAGAAAGCAAACTGGGAACTCTTCAAGCACGAAGTAGACAGAAGAACATCCGAACTGGTACTATCGCATGGTACTTCCGCAAGGCAGTCTTGGAGGCAGCGAAGGTGGCAATTCCAAGAGGCAGACGCAAACACTATAAGCCCTAATGCTTTCAGCATGAAAGAACTCAAACAAAGCA
>CM065687.1:5965388-6021625 GCA_017654935.2 Phymorhynchus buccinoides
TTGTATTGAATTGCATAGCATTATCTTGTATTGCATCACAGCATTGTATTGAATTGCATAGCATTATCTTGTATTGCATCACATCGCATTGTATTGAATTGCATAGCATTATCTTGTATTGCATCACATTACATTGTATTGAATTGCATAGCATTATCTTGTATTGCATCACATTACATTGTATTGAATTGCATAGCATTATCTTGTATTGCATCACATTACATTGTATTGAATTGCATAGCATTATCTTGTATTGCATCACATTGCATTGTATTGAATTGCATAGCATTATCTTGTATTGCATCACATTGCATTGTATTGAACTGCATAGCATTATCTTGTATTGCATCACATTACATTGTATTGAATTGCATAGCATTATCTTGTATTGCATCACATCGCATTGTATTGAATTGCATAGCATTATCTTGTATTGCATCACATCGCAGTGTATTGAATTGCATAGCATTATCTTGTATTGCATCACATTGCATTGTATTGAATTGCATAGCATTATCTTGTATTGCATCACATTGCATTGTATTGAATTGCATAGCATTATCTTGTATTGCATCACATTGCATTGTATTGAATTGCATAGCATTATCTTGTATTGCATCACATTGCATTGTATTGAATTGCATAGCATTATCTTGTATTGCATCACATTGCATTGTATTGAATTGCATAGCATTATCTTGTATTGCATCACATTGCATTGTATTGAATTGCATAGCATTATCTTGTATTGCATCACATTGCATTGTATTGAACTGCATAGCATTATATTGTATTGCATCACATTGCATTGTATTGAATTGCATAGCATTATCTTGTATTGCATCACATTGCATTGTATTGAACTGCATAGCATTATCTTGTATTGCATCACATTGTTTTTGCATTTTATCAAATAGGATTATTTGTATTGCATCACATTGCATTGTATTGAATTGCATAGCATTATCTTGTATTGCATCACATTGTTTTTGCATTTTATCAAATAGCATTATCTTGTATTGCTTCGCATTGTTTTGTATTGAATCGCATTATCTTGTATTGCTTCGCATTGTATTGAATGAATAGCATTATCTTGTATTGCATCACATTACATTGTATTGAATTGCATAGCATTATCTTGTATTGCATCACATTGTATTGTATTGAATTGCATAGCATTATCTTGTATTGCATCACACCGCATTGTATTGAATTGCATAGCATTATCTTGTATTGCATCGCATCGCATTGTATTGAATTGCATAGCATTATTGTTTTTGTAATGAACTTTTTTTAATCATTGAATGTGCATAAATACATTTCATTATCAAACACATTTTGTATAACATGCATATTATACATAATTATTAACATTCAAAGAAACATAAATAAAATTGCTGTTACATTCAATGTTTTCTTCTTTTTTTTAGAAAGAACAAAAGAAAGAGACAGACAGAAAGAAAGATATGGACAGAAAGACAGACAAAGAAGTTAAAGTGGGCATTGAAGAATGCACTGCATAATCATAATTTACGTAAGCCATATAAATATTTGTAGGAGAAAAACCACCAAAAATGGCCAGTTAAAGTGACAAATACCTGTTGATGAGTTACACAAACAATGATGTCTAGGGATTCCAAGCTTGAACTGTTTCATCATAAGCCATATTGATGCTTTCAATGTATTGTTCAATATCATATCGGTATCTCATTATAGAAACAAACATCCTATATAATGGTATCTGGGTTTTTTCATTTTACATCTATAAATAAAAGATTTTGCCAGTAATAATAACAAGTCAATAACATCATGTGTTCTCACATTCTTTTCACAACCAAATATCACAAGATGCTGAGTAAATTGGAAATTGTTGGCTATTTCACATTTGTCGTGTAGTGCCATTTGAAAATTCATCCAAAATGATATCACATGTTCACAGTTCCCAAAGACTGTGTTGAATGTTATCTTTATGATTATTACAAAAGGAAATTTATCTGTATTTTCAAGTTTCATATTTAAAAGTACTGAAATAGTTCCTATGATTCTATGAATAATACGTACTAGCGCAACGCCTAGTACCGGTAACACTGAGTACCGGTTTCGCCGTGTCCGCAAAATATTATATTATTACTTTTGTCTCTCTCCCTCCTTCCATCTTCTTTTCTCATCCCGTTCCACCCCGTCCCTCGCTAAAGTAATCTCCACTCTCACTCGGTGAATAGCGGGATATTGTACCTCGCTAAGGTAATTTCCGCTCTCCAACCCTTTTTTTGCCAGAGCGCGCACAGTACTGAGTTCTTTCTGTGTAAACTGTTTGTTGTGGACAGCTTGAAATGCCGGGTCCGCGCAAATGTAAATTGGCTCATATCGTGCGCGTTTATAAATGGATGCACGTTCCAAATTTTGAGTCAATATCGGGTCTCGTTTCGCCGCTGTTTGTGAAAAAGGTAAAAGCGGTGCATATCGCGCGCGTTTATAAATTGATTTGCTTCCAGTTTGGCACACAGATAGTCACTGTCCCCGGTCATCTACCGTCCAAATGTGAAGGCAATCCATCCAGACATACTGGAGATACACGCGCCGAGAGGCTGGTGGATACGCGTTTCGCGCATTTGCCAAACCGCGTAAAAAATGACACGGCCGCCTTGGTTGCCGTTGCCATCGCCACGTTAGGGCTGATAGCAAATTTGAAGCGATTCGGTCGAAATACGGCGGAGTTATAAGGCCTGTTCTGTATTTCACACATGGACGGATAGACGGCCGGACGGACGGACAGTTGCCTTTTAATATAAGATTTGTAGCCATTTCAGTTTTATCTCCTTTATTTTGGCAACTTTTCTGAATATGACATTCCACTGTACACTTCTATTTATTCGACTGTCTCAGGCCTGACAACAATCTGGTTTTTGATCATTTACTGTTAAGCAGTTGTAAAAAACGTTTTGCACCTTTTGGAACTGAATATATAAAACGCAGTTTTACTATTAGTAGTATTATGGGGTTTTTGTTTTTTGGGGGGTTTTTGCTGTCCCATCTTCTGGGCTGTACAGTGGCGTTGCTCCCACGCCGCTCGTTCCGAATCCCAATTCACAGCTACACCCGGGTTTGTTCAAGTCGCAGAAACCGAGACCAGCAGTCCAAGGGGAGTGAATCTATGTTAGGCCGTCAGGAGGCAACCAACCGAGTGAGGTCCTCCTCCGAGGGCGCCACCATGACCGTCCACCGACAGCTCCCCAGAACACACTGATCCCCATGACTTTGACCCGAACGCACCAAGGCATAGACTGGATTGGAAACCGAAACTGAGGTCACCATGAGAGCAGGGCATGCAAAGCCACAGAATTTGAGACATTTTTTTAATTTTATGATTGATGGAAAATGAGGCCGATGATAACGATGATGATGATGCTATGGAGTTCCGTATCGGTCTGAGACTGCATGACAGGGCTGTATTCTACGCTTCCTTTCATAATGATATCCCGGCGTTAACCAGGCCCGAGAACTACAGACACCTGCAGTGTTGGTCTTGAAATTAGAGCAACACTCTCATAATCGCATCCGTTAAGCGGATGAAACTCGACTGTGTGGTTTCAGTCTTCCCATTGAGCCCATAGCCACTCACTCTGGGTAGGAGTCGGTCCAGGACCGAAAAAAACCCTCGCCTCTGATGGGATTCGAACCCAAGACCTCCCAGCCAGTAGTCCGCGACGCTAACCACTACACCACGGCGGCTGGTCAGTAGTATTAGTATTTGTTATATCATTTAACTGCAATCCACACGCATTTATATTTTTTTTAACAGCTTTAACAACACTTATATAAGTCAAGAAATGTGTCTGGATACCATATTTGTTTTGAAATGCACTGAGTGATAAAAAATGTCCTTGTCCATCAAGCAAATTGCCTACCTGATGCACATCTCTTTCAATCCAGCTACGGTAGAAGACATGTTTTTCTCCAATCAATGCATTTGAATTCCAGAACAGTGGTTCAGAAATCATTTCATTGATGTTTTTAATTTATATTTTCTCCCTAGTTCTGAGTATGCTTATTTAAATACGTCATACCCCCAAAAATATTTAAGCTTGTCAATTTATCTTCTAGTACCTATTGATTTTAAAAAGGAAATGTTGTTACTAAGAGAATAAACTAAGTGGTTCCATTTATGATTGCCTACCAGTAACTTTTTAATCCATGTCATCTTTAGTGCATGTATATATTATTATGTACGAACATCTGGGATACAAATACCTCCCTGATCGATACTTTTATATGATATTTTTCTGCTGATTCTATCATTTTTCTTATTCCACACAAACTGAAACACTGCGGTTTGAATTACATTTATAATATCATCTGGAGGGTGTTGTAATAACATCCCTAAAAACACTAGTTTTGACAAACATTATGACTTTAAGATTGCCACACGCCCTACAGGGGTTAGCTCCCTCTTCAATCACACCTTAAAAAGAATTTTAATTTCTCTAAGTTTGTCGTCGAAGTTTAGTTTTATGCAGTCTTGTAAGTCATTTGTAAGCCAGATACCAAGTATTTTAAATTGTTTTGGATTCCATTCAATGTCTAGATGAGGCATGTATCTTTTTTGTTAATTTTCCATTCTTCCCAGCCAGATAGCGCTACTTTTTTTAGTATTTAATTTTAAACCGGACACTTTCTCAAACAGTTCAATAATTTTAAATGATTCTTCAAATGATTATTTGTCACCTTCTTGCATCAATTCTGTATCATCTGCATGTTGTGATATTTTATTTTATGTCCCTTCTATGTCTATACCTTTTATCTTTGAATGTTGTCTTATCATAGTCGCCAGAATTTCTTAGAACAGATAAATAAGAAGAAATAGGGTCCCCCTGCTTGCACCCTCGCCGAACACAAAACCATGTTGTTAAATTTCCGTTAACAATTACTGTAGATTTTATATAATTATAAAAAGTTTGGATCCATCTATTTAAGTCAGGGCCAAAGTTAAACGCTTTTAACACTTTTTGCATAAATGTCCAAAAGTATCAAAAGCTTTTTCAATGTATCAGTAATCCTGTCTTTTTCAAAGTGTTTAAATAATTGATCAAATCATAGATTAAACGTATATTATCACCTAAATATCTATTCCTAATAAACCCTGTTTGATCTTCATTAATAAGAGACAGTAGCACACACTTAATTTTGTTAGCAATACAGCTCGATCCTATCTTATAGATAACATTTAACAATGAAATTGGCCTCCAATTCTTAATATATTATCTTGGTTTGTCCCCCTTAGGCATACAAATAATCACACCTTCTTTTTGAGTTGTAGATAACTCTCCCTTTCTAAATCCCTCATTCAGCGATCTAACAACAAATGTCCCAATACCCTGCCAGAATTGTTTTTTTAAATTCCACAGCGAAGCCTTCACTTCCAGGACTTTTCCTGTTCATATTTTTCAATGCCCAGCTCGCCTCTTCCAATGTAATCTCATTTTGCATAGCATTATCTTGTATTGCATCACATAGCATTGTACTGAATTGCATAGCATTATCTTGTATTGCATCACATAGCATTGTATTGAATCACAAAGCATTATATTGTATTGCATCACACAGCATTGTATTGAATTGCATAGCATTATCTTGCATCACATCGCATCGCATTGCATTGTATCATATGACATTATCCTGTATTACATCACTTTATGTTGCATTGCATCAAACAGCATCACCTTGTATTGCAACGCACTGTTTTGTATTGAATCGCAATATCCTGTATTGCACCACTTTGTATTGCATTTTATCAAACAGCATCATCTTGCATTGCGTCACATGGTAGTTGTAGGTCCCCCTATTCATAACTGTGTTGGGTTCGTTCCATGTGTTGTATTGTATCAAACAGCATCACCTTGTATTGCGTCACATCGTGGTTGCAGGTCCCCCTATTCATAACTGTGTTGGGTTCGTTCCATGTGTTGCATTGTATCAAACATCATCACCTTGTATTGCGTCACATCGTGGTTGCAGGTCCCCCTATTCATAACTGTGTTGGGTTCGTTCCATCGTGTTGCATTGTATCAAACATCATCACCTTGTATTGCGTCACATGGTGGTTGTAGGTCCCCCTATTCATAACTGTGTTGGGTTCGTTCCATCGTGTTGCATTGTATCAAACATCATCACCTTGCATTGCGTCACATCGTGGTTGCAGGTCCCCCTATTCATAACTGTGTTGGGTTCGTTCCATGTGTTGCATTGTATCAAACATCATCACCTTGTATTGCGTCACATCGTGGTTGCAGGTCCCCCTGTTCATAACTGTGTTGGGTTCGTTCCATGTGTTGCATTGTATCAAACATCATCACCTTGTATTGCGTCACATCGTGGTTGCAGGTCCCCCTGTTCATAACTGTGTTGGGTTCGTTCCATGTGTTGCATTGCAAGTCACCCTAAAGACCTTGTCCGACGATGCTTCCTCTCGCATGCACCTGGTATCTCTCAGTCACGCTGTGAGAATGGCTGAACACTCTTGCGAAAGATCGAGTGAAAGCATCGTCGGACTTAGCCTTAGAGACATTCGCTCTCCCCTCCACTTACCTTCAGTACTGATCATACCAAGTGTCACGCTGGCCTTGTACTTCAGATAACCATCACCGTTCACCACCATATAGCATCGGAACTCCCTCCCCAAATCTTCTTCCCTGAGACGGATATTCTTCATCTCACTGACGGTGCGGCCGCAATACATGCCCGTATTGTTGGCAAACGCGGGAGCCGTATCCTCATTAAGGTTCACAGTAGACGAGTCAACGGGGTACCAGGTGTCATTGCCAGGGTCTCTGAAGTCCCAGACGATGTCGATCTGTTGTACGGGAAAGAAACACCACACAAAGTTCAGTTCTGAATACAATCTTAACAACAAAAGAAAAAAGTTCGGATTAAAAGTTGCTGCCACGGTCACAGGCCATGTTTTTGTGTTTTTTAGGCCAAGTTTGTCCATTCCTTACATTTTCCTTCTTTTAATCTCTCCCCATATGTTTTCTGGGTCACTCGCGCATTGAAAAAATTGGCAGGCGAACGTCTTATTCACTCTGCCACCTTCCTTCGACCAAAGATAACCTCCCAAAAAGTATCAATCTATATAAATCGATACAGACCTTCCACTTCTTGGTGTGTGTCACGTTCTTTGGGGCGGGGCCATTGCAGGTCATAGTGACATCCTCGCCCGCGCTCCAACTGGACCTGGCCTCAGGAGACAGGGTCAAGGTCACTGGCCCTGGGGTCAGTGCATGCAGTCAACACTGATTTTGCCTCCTGTTTGTCTGTCTGTCTGTCTGTCTGCCTGTCTGTCAGCAAGATTACTCAAAGAACAAAATGTGGGCATCGTTTACGCTCTTCTTATATAATAATAATAATAACAATAATAATAATAATAATTAACATTTATAGAGCGCCCTTTCTCTCTTGAGCTCACGGCGCATCACAATTATTAAAATAAATACATTGATCATAAGCTACTACAATATTAACTATCAAAAACATGCACATAGCCACAACACGCACGCACGCACACACGCACACATACACACACACACACAACCACGCACGCGCACACACCCACACACAGCGTGCGGGACATAGTCTTAAGGCAGGAAACAGGACAAGGAAGAAATCAGAGGTATTGCTGGTAGAGGTGAGTTTTAAGAGCGGTTTTGAAAGATTGGAAAGATTTAGCAGAACGAAGTTGATATATTAGGGAAGACAGAAGGGGCGCTGAAAGAAAATGAATGTTCACCATATGTCTTAGTGTTTGTACGAGGAATAGAAAGGATAAGTTTGTCAGAAGAGGAACGGAGAGACCTGGAGGGTGAGTACAGATGAACGAGATCAGAGAGGTAGGCAGCACCAGATGAATGGATAGCATTGAAACAGAGGCAAGCAATTTTATACTTTATACTTGCCTCGACTGGAAGCCAGTTTAAGGTATTGAGGTGGGGTTTGGTGTGGTCTGTACGAGAGACTTTAAGGATTAACCGAGCTGCATTGTTTTGAACTTTCTGAAGTGTGTTGAGGAGGGTTTGAGGACAGCCTACATATATTTATTGACGTTCTTGGTTGTCCGTTGCATCTCAAAAAAAAGAGGGAGGCAACTATTTTTTCGAGCGCGCATGCTTTGCTTCAATGGGAAAACAATAACTGACATTAAGCTCTGAAACTAGACAGGCACATGGCAGGTCACTTGGCAGTGAATGTTCTTGCATTTGGTGGGAGTGAAGTGTGATGAACCGGCCGAATGTATTCATCACATTGTTCCCCACTGTCCGTTCGGTCAAATGTCCGTTTGGACCAAATGACCGTCGGCGTAATGTCCAGCCATGTGTATGATTAAGCGATTAGAGATTTAATATTAAGCGCCGTCAAAGTTTTCTTCATAAATAAATGATACTATTTGAAAAATTAACGAAAACATGAGCTCAACAACAACTTAACAACAACAACAACAACAAATCTAGCAGAAATGTTTCGTTTTTGTTGTTTGTTTTACTTTCACCTTACCATTAACTGATAGATAGACGTTGTTACGAGATATGATGGTATCACTTCTGCTTCTGTCTTGCACATTTGTGTAACACCGGTACACGGCTTCGTCGTCGCATGAGGCCTTGATAAAAGAGATTTCCACAAAATAGGTGCCCGCCATGCTGCTGTTAACTTTGATTTCTGTCGATTCAGGCAGATGTGAACATTCCGGTTCTGTATCTCCAGTGGCTATCTGCACAACACCCTCCATTTTTCCACGTAAAGATTTCAAGATTCGAAAAATAAAAGGAACAGTTCCACCGCTAGAAATCGGGCAAACATATTCGCATCTCAGAACAACACTGTGGCCGGCTTCTGTCTTTGCCGGGGTGACGCGGATGAAAGTAGGTTCAATGGTGAGTCTGTTGCACGTGTTATCCTCCGTTTGTGTAATGGCAGCTGTAAGAAACATAAAATAAAAAACAAAACAAAAAACACCCCCCAAAAAACGTTCAACACAAAACTATGGACATCTAGATATTATTCAGTCAGTGAATTGTTGTTGATATGCTAAAAAAAACTATGTGAAATGGCATCCCCGATGTTTCATCTTCTAACTGACTTTTTTAATACTTGACAATGTATTTACATATTATTATGCAGCCCCATTTGACCATCACTCATTCAATGCTCACAAGCTCACACACGCACACGCACACGCACACACACACACACACACACACACGCACACGCACACGCACACACACACACACGCACACACACACACACACACACGCACACGCACACGCACACGCACACACACACACGCACACACACACACACACACACACACACACACACACACACACACACACACACACACACACACACACACACGCCAACATGCTCTTGTGAGTTTTGATCATAGCTTTTATTGTGTATTTACAGCCCCACAAATCTGGAAGCAGTCGATTATGATTCACATTCCAAAACAAGGTAAACCACGATCATCAGTAAATATTTATAGGTCAATAGCTTTAACTTTTCATGCAAGAGAAAATTATACAGAAAAGATTACTCTGTGAAAACAATTGTATTATGCCAAATGGTCAAGCTGGATTTAGAAAAGGACGTTGCACAACTAATAACTTAGAAAAGCTTACTACTCAAATAAAGAAACAATTTTCAAAAAGAAAATGTACACTTGCCACATTCGTTAACGTGCCAAAAGCTTATCACTGTGTTTGGGATGCAAACAAATTAAATTAAGTAAACATGGTGTAACAGGTATATTGCATCATTACATAAAAAATATGCTATTAGGCAGATCGATATGTGTAAGAATAACTAAGATTGAGGAGTGTTTCTTCTTCAGCCAAACAGATTGAAACAGGGATTCCATAAGGATCTGTAATAACACCATTACTATTTAGTATTTTAATTCCTGATTTACCAACCAAAATGTATACCAAAGACAACAAATTTTGTATGCAGACGATTATTTTGATCAATACATCCTTAAGGAAAAATACTAATGAAAGTGATGTCAAATATATTCAAAACATATGCCAAAGAGAACTAGACAAGTTAAATGAATACATAAAAGAAAATGGATAGATGTTATCAACAGGGAAAAAAACCTTATCTAATGCTATTCAATAATGGTTAAAATGCTAAAACTCTGCCTCAGTTAGTATTGGATAGAAGCCTTCTTCTTTATAAGCATTCTATTATTTTTGTGTGTGTTTATTTGACATCAAAGTTACGTTGGAACGTTCATAGTGAATATCTGATTTCGAGAGCAAGAGAAAGACTCCACTTTTTAAAAATAATAAACGAACAATCATGGAGTCAAGACACAAAAATACTGCTACATTTAGCAATAGCTCTGGTCCGATCAGTACTATCCTATGGACAAGGGGTTTATTTCAGTGCAGCAAATACTCTTTTAGAAAAGTGAGAAAGTATATAGACAGTAAAGCTATAAAATTAGCAATTACTGTCCCTATGCACTTTAACACTCTTAGAACATAGAAAAGGAGCCATATATTTTCATTAACGGGACATCGGAAATTAGCAGTTTTTAATTATATAGTCAGAGGCCTTTCTGTTGACAATAATACAAAGGATTAAATATTCAGAAATTCAGAGAGAGATTTTCCGAAGAGAGTGAAAAATATAACATTACATCAGCCAATCAATAATTATACTGAAGGCATTATGAGTAAAAGTAAGGTAGATATCCATTATATCCCAGTCATGCCTATCATATCATTAATGTCACCATGGGAACAAAGAAAAGCAAACTTTCATATAGAATATACAAATTACAACAAAGGTGAAGATGTTAATATATTAGTTTCTGACGTTCGACATCCCAAAATATTCAAATCATCTCAAAACAATTCACTGATGGTTCAGTCTTAGATACGTCAGACAGTGGGGCAGGTTTTGTTATACCATCACTTAAAATAGAAAAGTCATATTATTTAGGCAAAGGTATCTCAATATTTACTTCTGAATTATTTGCAATAATGCGAGTTTTAGAAGTTGTTTGTGCTCTACCTAATTCGATTTATAACATCTTATTTTTGTGTGGATTCAAAATCAGATTTACAATCTCTGAAGCAAAATAACAGCAACATTCGTAACGATATTGTCTGAAATTAAGCATTTAATTCGTTGTATTATTACAAAAGGTATTAGTATTGATTTTTGCTTAATGCCATCTCATGATGGGCTCTTTGCGAATGAGGTTTCTGTATGCATATAGCAATCTACCTGTGAATAGGTTGTTTTTTTGTGTGTGATCTGAACACATTTTGTTGAGCTTTCAATCCTTTTGATTCAGGGAAGACTGCTATCACAACATATTCTCATTCACCTTTGTATAAAAACTACACCAATAGATATGAGCAATTTATTATCTCCCTTGAATGTTAATGTTACGTAATGAATTATTAATTATTTCCGCAACACCTCAAAAATAAAAATGTGAGTGTTCCCACGGCGGTCACTTTGAAATAAAGATGATTTATTTCTGCTTGTGCAAAGAAAATTAAATTATTAAGTACTCACAGATTGAGTGAAGGAATCGTTTTGATTGCTAGCTGGGCGGAAGGGTAAATCGTTCTAATCTACGGTAATTCAAGAGAGGCAACGCATCGGTAAACTGAGCGTTCACGTTGAAAGCTGTCCGCTCAGAATTTAAGCCTTCAGCAGTGTTTCAATAACAAAAATGGAAATTGGTCAATCCTTTTTGTAAATCTTGTTGTCACGTGCGGAAAATTTCCGCTGCTCAGTTGTCTGCTGTCATCACAGCTTGACAGCTACCGATCACACAAAAAATGGCTTCACTTTGGGCAGCGGTTTGTTTACGTTTTCATAAGAAGAGTGACTTCCCTTTCTTAACGATAGACTGACGTCGCTGGAAATGGCTGGGTTTAGCTGCATGACTCATCGGTAAACTGGCATCCTTTGCTGAATTTAGCGTTTATTCCAAGCATTATTTTGCTTCACACGAATAATCTTATACTTACGTTTGCTTCGACGCTATAACCGTATGTATGTCATAATGCACAATGTACCCGATCGTGTGTTTTTGAAGCTTTATTTTAGTCCGTTTGAAAGATGATCGTCTGCACAGGGCAAAATGTATTGCTTGTATTTCCTGGTAAAATTCCGCCAATGTTTATACTGTGTAATTCGTTTTGAACTGAGCACGCCATAAGCTCTGCTTGTTGTTGCTTCAGTTATGTCATAGTTGTTGTTCATGTTGATTTGGAAAATAAAACATTTAAACCAGGGCGATCTCATTCTCTCGTCCGCGACGAGATGTGACGTGAAAGAAGCCATTCCTAAAGTGGAAATAGATTTTTTGCTCGATTCATAGATCATTTTTAATGCAGAAACCAATATTAAAGTAGTTCTTTTCTCAAATCTGCTACACATATTTTCCACAACCCGCACTCTATCTGTGAATGCTCACTTTTTGTAAATCAATTGAGTTCCGTCGAACTTTCAATCGCCTTGATTCTTGGAAGAAAGCAGTGTCACAAACTTTTCTATATGAGTCATGAATGAAAAAGTAGAACAATACTTACAAAAATATCGCCTCCTTTTGCAAATTATTGACAGACAACACATCTTTACTCCAAGTTAACTATTTTTCTACAATTTTATCAGCATTACAATGGGAATCGCTTTTTTTCAAATTATGTAGCGATGACCGTATTTGTGCCAGTCTGACACAGAGTTACGTCCCTTTGTTTAAATTTAACCCTTTCACCGCCAACGTCGCATTTTTGCACCACAACGATTTAATACCCATGTCACTAAATGGCATCAAATCAGGGTCTGTTATCCAAAGACCCTATTCTCTTAATTTTGGGAGGTAAGGATAGGTCTTGTTTTAAATATGTTACAGAGGAATCCCGCATATTACAGACATATTTTTTCTCTCTACCCAGGTAAGTTTAATGGAATTGTTTTGCTGACAAATGGCTGGCGGTGAAAGGGTTAAGCGAATAAAAAAAAACACGAAACTTTTCGAGTTTGCAAACTGGCCAATACTAAAAAGAAGATTTTTTTCTTGTCGCTGCATATTTTTTACCTTAAAAGAAGTCGTGACGGGTGTACAGAGGATTCATCTTCCTCGCTTTCAAGGTGAAATGTGCATCTTTCAGACAGACAGATCACTGATCGGCGGTGCGGAGATTTACCGAGTTGAAAAGCGTTGAAAGAATCAGTTGTCCGCTCGCTGATTAAGGCCACCTCACGCTAATTAAGAGTGCCGGATACTAGATGAAGCCTTCTAGTTATGTTCGCAAAGGTTTAAAAACAGTTCTACCGTGCCAATTTTTTCCTAAATCCCCCGTGCCGATTTCTGATTTTGCCTCTTTTTTTTGCGAACTCCTGCGCATCGTTTTCGATTCACCGGAAGTGATAGCTTTGTTTCGGTTTATTTACATAGCTGTTGATTAGAGAGAGCAAGAAGCTTCACTCAGCGCATCGATCGTTGAAAAGTTGTGCCCGAGGCGCGCCAACAAAGATAAACTGCAGTACAGGTGTAAAGCTTGATCAATCATATAGTAAAAAGCCAAGTGTCCGTGTGTGTGTGTGTGTGTGTGTGTGTGTGTGTGTGTGTGTCTGAAACACAAAACGGGCCTTATAACTCCGCCGTTTTTTGACCGAATCGCTTCAAATTTGCTGTGAGCCCTGTGAGCCTTGCACGGTTTCGCAAATGCGCGAAACGCGTATCTGCCGGACTCTCGGCGCCCGTACCTCCGGCATGTCTGGACCGATTGCCTTCCAATGTGGCAGATAGATGACCGGGGCCGGTGACTATCGGTGTGCCAAACCGGAAGCGAATCGGTTCAGAAACACGCGCGCTATACGCCGCTTCACCTTTTCACGAATAACTCCGCCGTTTCTTAACCAAATCGCCTCAAATTTGCTGTCACGCTTGCTATGGCCCGGGCAAAGCCTGGCAGCAAATTGGAAGAGAATCGGGAGAGCGCGTCACTCTCAGAGCAGCGCCAACGGGAAACGGGGCCTTATAACTCCGTCGTTTCTTAACCGAATCGCTTCAAATTTGCTGTACTCAGCGTTACCAGTACTTGGCGTTACCGTTACTAGGCGTTACCAGTACGGTGCATTGCCAGTACTAGGCGTTGCGCTAGTTATTTTTAAAGATTTGGGTTAGATCTACTCCAGTCATAGAAATAGTTAATTCAAAAATCGAGGCGTTTTCGCAGTTTTATTTGCACATAGGAAATGACGCGTGTGAAAGGTCAAGGTCAAGGCCGATGACAACGCATGCGCACTTCTGTTTTCAAACTGAATGACGGACTCAAAGACAACAATGCGATTCTTGCTTGTAAGCTTGTAAGCTTACAATATTTTACTTCATTCGACCAGCGACATCAGAAAATGACATTCGTTTGTTTCGATAAATGTAAGTGTTTAATGTTGCACATGTGTGGTTTTGAAACTTCCTAAAAATCTAGAGCGATAAAAGTTCGATTGTTTTTTGTTCGATCTATGCACGGACGACTGACGTATTGATGATCAATACGTCAGTTTGATGACGATTACATTAATAAATACGTCAATGCACCAGACGAGCGTATGGTAAGGTGGCGCCGGAAAGCCGAAATAAGAAGTTTTCTTCGACTGAAATATTTTTTTATGCTAAAACAAATATTGAAGAGCTTCTTTTCTACAGACAATACACTATCTGTGGATACTGTTTTTCCTAAAAAAAATAGTGGAGTTTTGTTCAGCTTTCAATCATCTTGATTGTTGGAAGAAATATGTCACATATCTGTATTTGAGTCATGATTGAAAAATAGACCAATGTTTCAACAAAATCGTACCTATTTTTAAAAACTATTGACAAAAAACGCATGTCTACTCCAATTTAGGTATTTTTCTTTCATTTTATTAGTACAACTCTGAGAATTACGTAAGTTGTTCTTTTTCTTGTCGTACCTAAATTATGCACATCCCTAACACCAATGCTTCAGCAATATCGTCCTTCATACTAGTCTATAAACTATTGACAGAAAAGGCATCTTTACAACAACAAAACTATTTTTCTCTCATTTTTGATTGTATCTGTGCTATTCTTAATTCTAAGAATTACTAAAGTTAGGCCTATATATTTTTATTTCTTTACGTATCTCAAAGTCAAACACATCCAAAACCGACACGCATGCACCCTTCCCCCTCCCCCCCTGCCACCTCCCATCTGCCCACAAAAGTAGACCAGACCAATGCGTTAGGCCTATGCTTACTTCTCCACAACCAAAACATCAGCACAGTCACAAAGAAAACGCGAAAGGCATCAGGCTCCATGTAAAACTGCCCAAGGTTTTGTTTATTGACGTCACACAGTGCTAGGAAAATGTCACAATCCACGTCAGTCTTTCATGACGCAAAGAGTAGGCTTGGGGGGAACTTCGCTCGAGTATGTCGTTCCTTCAAGAGCAGGGATAGGTCTAGGGTTCCTGTGTTTTCAATACATTGTGACTTCTCAATTACTCTACATACCAGCTTCAAGGCATTTAAGTGGGCTCTTTTTAATCTTTGTAGCAATTTGTGGTCTTGAGTATTCTGGATATTACTGTGTATCTCTGCAGTTTGTCAAGATCTCTTACCTCCAGTCCGCATGATGTGATTAGTAGAAGAGCCCGCATATATTTTTATATCAGATTTTGATCTGGTGAATTGTGGACTGCAGCAGAACACACCACCACAGCTGCTTAAGGATGCAGGAAAGCATGCACACCATCAACAGCTGATCCAAGGAGTGGATTGTGTCCATTAATAGGACAAAAACGGAAGCAACCTGTTTCTCCCTTTCCACAAAGCCAGAACGCTTCAAACTGATGATTGAGGGAGAAGAAATTCCCCACCAGGACACCCCCAGGTACCTCGGCGTCAGACTAGACACAAAGCATACCTGGGGACCGTACATCAGTGGCATGGAAGCCAAGGCAGTGAAGAAAATGGCTGTCATGAAGAAACTGGCTGTCATGAAGAAACTGGCTGTCATGAAGAAACTGGCTGGCACCAAATGGGGGGCTGACAAAAAGGTCCTGACACAGGTGTACACAGGCTCTGTCCGACCCCACCTGGAGTACGCTTCCACCTCCTGGATGACAGCTGCCAAAACCAACACAGGCAGGCTTTCCAAAGTGCAGAATGCTGGCCTCCGCCTCATCACAGGAGGAATGAAAACAATTCCAATCGCAGCTCTTAAGAAAACTGCAGGCCTCCATTCTCTTAAGGAAAGAAGAGATGAGAAACTGCTGAAACAAGCTGAGAAAATGAAGAGACTTCCCTCTCACCCTCTTCACTTCAAACTTCAGGAAATGACAAGTAACCGCCTCAAGAGACAGAGTACAAATCATGCCCTGAAAAGCCTGAAGCCTGGGTATCCTGACGTCACCTCTTCAAACCAGCCTGTAGAGCGACTTCAAGACTTCGAAGACTGGAGGACAGAAGACTTCCGCATTGTAATGGAGATTCCTGGGGTCGGGAGAAAAGAAGACCATTCAGCAATGGAGCTAAAAGCCCTAACACTGGAGGTCATCGACAGAGAGTACCCTGAAGACACCTGGACCCAAGTGTTCACTGATGGCTCCTCTGAGAAGGCAGTGAGAAATGGAGGAGGGGGTGTCTTCATCAAGTACCGAGACAAACGAAGACATTCCAAATCCATTGCTACATGAAAGTTGTCCACCAACTTTCGTGCAGAAGCCTGTGCAATGCTTGAAGCTGCCCAAATCCTGAACCACGAGGAGGTTTGCTCACCCAACACTGTCTTCCTTACAGACTGCAAATCGCTGTTAGAAAGCTTGAAGACTGGTGAACATGAGAAACTTCTTGGGGACATCAGAGAAGAACTCGGCAGGCTAAAGAGGAAAACACACTTGGTTCTGCAATGGTTACCATCGCACTGTGACATTGCTGGAAATGAGCAGTCTGACAAACTCTCAAAGCAGGGCAGCCAAATGAATCAGCCAGATCATCCATTGTCATATAAGGAGGCGAAAAACATGTGCGCCATGTTCCATGAGTCTTGGAGGGGCCGACTAGAGATTGAAAAAGACAATGATGATCTACAGGGCCTCAATCGTCAGCACCAGGTGATATTGTATTGTTTAGACTGAGAACAAGCCATTGCCAACTCTTGTCACATCTCCACAGGATAAACCTGTCACACACAAGTGAGTGCCCCTGTGGCACTGGCATCCAGACTCCTGAACACATCCTCCAGGACTGCCCTACTTACCAAGACATTCGGTGTCAAACCTGGCCGGTGAGAGTGGAGCTCCAGGAGAAGCTGTGGACTAACAAAGGCGCTACAAAGGACAGCAGACTTCGCCGTCGGGACTGGACTGAAGATTGAAACATGGCCACTGGGTACGCAGAAGCAGAAGAAGAAGAAGATCTGGTGAATAGCTTGACCAATCAGAAACCATTACGTTTTGGCCATCAAACAGATAGTTGTGTGTCAAATGTTGTGTTCGCAGCCGTTGTTCTACAGTAAATTCCATGTTTGGGTAGTAAGCGTGGCGTGTTGTAAAGAGGAGGCATTTGTGAAACCATATGTATTAAATATTTTATATTATCAAACTGTCTATTAATATGAAGGCATGGGTGATTTCCCTTGCCAATACTGCACACTTTTATATAAATATGGGCCACTGTGGGGCTGTGGATACATTAGTTTGCATTGACGTTTTGCCGAGATCTTAACATATTTTGATTAGGTCTACTCAGAGCTTCAATGAATGCGCTTTGATTGTTTCCTGAAATTCTGAACTCTGTTTTTCATTTAGAAAGTTTGTTATTTGTTATCGACGAGAGAGACAGACACAGAGAGAGAGAGAGAGAGAGAGAGAGAGAGAGAGAGAGAGAGAGAGAGAGAGAGAGATTCAAACAATTTCAAAATTCAAACAATTTTAATGAATAGGCCTTCTGCACGTATCATAGGGAGGCTGGGGGAGGGTGTTATAATAACACATAACATTCGCATCAGAAACTATAAAATGACACAAATACTTGTGGATTTAAACAGTTAAGCAAAAATAAACAAATTAGTAAGTAAATAAATAAACAGATATAAATAAATAGGTAAATGAAAGAGAAAACAACAACAACAAATCCGCTTGCGTGTGTATGTTTGTGTGTGTGTGCATGCGTGCATGTGTGTGTGAGTGTATGTGTGTGTGTATGTGGTGTGTGTGTGCGTGTGTATATATGTGTGTTGCGTGTGTGTGCGTTCGTGCGATCCTCTGTGTGTGTGTGTGTGTGTGTATGTGTGTGTGTGTGTGTGTGTTTGTTTGTTGTGTGTGTGTTTGTTGTGTGCGTCTGTATGTCTGTCTGTCTGTCTTTGGTTGTGGGTGACTGTGTCACTCTGCGCCTAAACGCATTTTTAAATGGACTTTTCTTTCACACACACACACACACACACACACACACACACACACAATGTACATCTTTACATAAAATTTGTCTTTCACACACACACACACACACACACACACACACACACACACACACAATGACGCACGCGCGCTCAGGTAAAGTGAGAGACAAACACATCGACAGACTGAGATTTGTTGGTGTGGTGTGGGGGTGGGTGGCTAAAGAAAGACACAAAGAAATCAGAAAATCTGTTCACATTTCCTCCACATTTCAGAGAAACAAACAAAATAAAGTTCATTAAGTAAGACCTCCAATTTTTAAAAAAGAGATCGACCACACCCCCACTGGTCGTCCGAACCTGTCTCCAACTCATTATAAAGTAATCAACCCTTGTAATGTTGGATGTACATTTTACAAGCTGGATTATAAAGTGAACATACAAAAAGCATCAAAATTAACAACTTGGCCGTGCCACGCGCTAAATTATGAAGCGAAAAAGCTTCGATGACACAAATCAACAACGCCAAGAGTTAAATTATAAAGCAAAGATACACAAAAAGCATCGTTGACAACAAATCAACGGCGCCCAAAACTACTGTCAACTATCAAATGATAAAGCTTCGTTACGGATATTAAAAGCTTCATAAAGAAAGTTGGCTAATTTTAATGTGCATTTAGAATCACACATCTATAAAGTTAATCTAAAAGCAGAAGGCTGGTATATAGAACTTTTTAGGAATATATTTTTCCCTAATGACTGAATATTTGGGACAAACAAATACAAAATGGACCTCTGTCTCAGAAGTATCTTTGCAAAAAGGACAGTCAAGACATGGATTTTTAGAATATCGTTTACGATGCGTAAACACCAAGTCTAAATCTAGCTACTATTTTTTTCATGTGCATTTGTTTTATTTCAAATAAATACTGAGATGTACAGAATGATTGTTTAAATGATGCAAAAAATAGGTAACTCTCTTTAACACACAATTCAGATTCCCAACATTGAACATAGCAATCATAAGTCTTTGTTTCAATTCCCCCTAATGAAAAGATTAATATTCCGACCCCTTGCTGTTCCCATACATAATCAAACCCATATTTGTATAATGTAAAACAAATGGCAGAAACCCAGTTATTCTTGTTTCTATTATGAAGATTCAACAACATTTTATAAGATAGTACAGGAATACGGTCATCCGACATTCTTAACATTTTTAACCAGTATTTTACACATCGTGCATATGTATGTACAAACAGAGGCTACCTACCACATTCACCATACACAAGAACATTAGGAGTCTTCGCACAAACATTAAGTAAACGTTTTAAGGCAAATATGTGCACTCTTTCAATAGGGGTATGATCTGAGAGCAGCCCCCAAACTTCAGAACCATATGATAGCATGGGTAAGATTTGACCATCGAAAAGTTTAAAAAATATTTTGGGATGAATTTCCCCAAGAGACCATAACATGTTCAATATACACACTACCGGTACAGCTCTCTTGGCTTTTGTTGCTCTATCTTCCAGTGCATAAGAAAAGGTGAGAGAGGAAGAGAACATTATCCCGAGATATTTGTACTGATTAACTAGTTCAAGCTTAGTATTACCAATACACCATTTTTCCTTAGCTGCAATATAACCGCCTTTACGAAACACGACTACTTTAGATTTGTCAGAGTTAACCGTCAGACCCATTCTGTCTGAAGCTTCGCTTAAAATATTTAACTGACGCTGCAAACCAATGACCGAAAAAGAGAGCAACAGTGCATCATCTGCAAACAGAAGAATTAATATTTCAATTAAACTGGGTGTTAGTTTAACACCGTCCTTGCCATTTTGGATTATATCAAGCGCAAGTTCATTGATACATAAACTAATAAAGAGAATAAAATAGGGCTACAGATATCGCCTTGCTTTAAACCTCTAGGACAGGAAAAAGAATCAGTACATTCGTTCTTCACTCTTACACTTGCTTTCACACTAGCATACATACTCTTAATAGCATTATACATTTTACCATTTATACCATGCTTCCTTTTTAATATCATCCAAAGGTATTGTCTGTTAACTAGATCAAATGCTTTTTTTTAAATCATTAAAGGCAACATACAATTTGCAGTGGTTAAGTAACTGGTTTTTTAACTACAGTCGTGGGGATACCAGGGGGGGGGGCCTTGGTATGAATAGTTCCCCCACCTTCTGGACGTTTTGTGCTCGTAACATCCTCAAATCTGTCACTCTCTTTGACTCTGCTTTTTCCCTTTGCTTACTGTCATCTACTATCTTTCTGCCTTACCGGTCCATTCTCCTGCCTTTTTTCACGAAACACTTAAAAAAAAACCATTTCCTCCAGCCGAAGTCGGACTTACTGGGCCTAACTATTTCTTAGTTGGGCGCATAACGGCAGCATGACGCATCTGCGCTCATAATTGACAGGAAACTGTCTAAGCGATCGAAGAAGAAGAAGAAGAGAACTAGAGCCAAAAGAGTGAAAACGTGGTCAATAGTGCTGTAATCACGTCTAAAACCAGCTTGGGAAGAATCAATAATACCATTTACTTCAATCCATTTACTCAATCTTTTATTAAGAATACAACGGTACAATTTACCTCCAATATTCAGTAACGAAATACCTCTGTAGTTGTCTGGGCATTCAGGGTCACCCTTTCTATATAAAGGTAGTATGATAGAATTACACCAACTGTTTGGAAAGCTACCTGAATCAAATAACTTCTTAAAGTATTAAGTAAGAAATATTACCACGCATGGTGATTTGTTTGTGCAGAATTCACCACACAATCCGTCATCACCAGCTGACTTACCACATTTCAGCTTTTTGACGGTGTCTTCAACTTCACATTTCTGTATAGAACTGTCAAATGAAACAGATTCTGCATTCAGATCATTAGGAAAATTAACATTTCCATGATCATTAACAGCATCAAAAGAATCAACATTTTCAGCATGAGCTGAATTAAACACTTTGGTGAAATGATTGAACCATTCATCAATGGGGATCGAATTTTGCTTTACTTCTTTGGATGCAAGGACATATTTTACTGTGCTCCAAAATATTTTAGAATCGTTACCAATATTTTGAAGGGTATAATATCCTCTTAAAATTAAGCAATTGTTTATAGTGTCTTCGCAAGACAACATACACAAATATGAGATTGTCTAGAATCAATTGTTTATTAATACCATTATTTTTTTACAAAAACTATCATCATAATCACATATCCTTTGAAATACCCTCAACGCTGTCGTGAGACAGAGAGAGAGAGAGAGAGTGAGAGAGAGAGAGAGAGAGAGAGAGAGAGAGAGAGAGAGAGAGAGAGAGAGAGAGATCCATCTTCATCTTGTTTTTCTTCCTCCCCATCCCCCACCTCTCTCTCTCTCTCTCTCTCTCTCTCTCTCTCTCTCTCTCTCTCTCTCTCTCTCTCTCTCTCTCTCTCTCTTTCTGTGTGTGTGTGTGTGTGTGTGTGTGTGTGTGTAGTCTGTGTGTGTGTCTGTCTGTTTGTGTGTGTGCATATGTGTGTGTGTGTGTGTGTGTCTGTGTGTGTCTGTGTGTGTGTGTTTAGGGATTTAGGGATTAATACATACAACAAACCATGTCAGCAACAAACACCTTTATTAGTCGTCTTTTTGTGTAAGTTTGCCGCGGTTCCGTCCTTTCTAGTTTAAGGATAACACAGACTAATCATATTTCATCATTTGCTAGATCAATGCAGTCTTATTTTCCTGAACGTCTTTTTGCTCTGCGTAAGGGGAGTGTTATTTTCCAAAGAAGGGGAGTGTTCACTTCCTAGGCAAAAACGAGTTTGGGGAGTGTTGTTATCCTGAGGTCTTCGTTAGTTGCCTGCTACATCGGACGTTCCACTGTATGTGCTAGGTTCTTCGCTGGTCGAGTCTGACGAGGACCCCGACACGTCACTGCCCGCGGTTTCGTCCGGTTCGTTGAGGTCATTGTCGGCCGTGGGGTGGCTGACTTCGCCTGGACAGAATCAGGATCGGGAAAGCACAGAGTCAACGCACAGAACAACACTTGCACATCAGGATAGGGAAAACACAACACACATAAACACTTGCACATCAGGATAGGGAAACCACAACACACATAAACACTTGCATATCAGGATAGGGAAAACACAACACACATAAACACCTGCACATCAGGATAGGGAAAACACAACACACATAAACACTTGCACATCAGGATAGGGAAAGCACAACACACATAAACACTTGCACATCAGGATAGGGAAAACACAACACACATAAACACCTACACATCAGGATAGGGAAAACACAACACACAAAAACACCTACACATCAGGATAGGGAAAACACAACACACACAGCCTAAACACCTACACATCAGGATAGGGAAAACACAACACACACAGCCTAAACACCTACACATCAGGATAGGGAAAACACCGTGTTAGCGCACAGAAAAACACCTACACATCAGGATAGGGAAAACACAGTGTTAGCGCACAGAAAAACACCTACACATCAGGATGTAGCGCACAGAAAAACACCTACACATCAGGATAGGGAAAACAGTGTTAGCGCACAGAAAAACATCTACACATCAGGATAGGGAAAACACAGTGTTAGCGCACAGAAAAACACCTACACATCAGGATGTAGCGCACAGAAAAACACCTACACATCAGGATAGGGAAAACAGTGTTAGCGCACAGAAAAACATCTACACATCAGGATAGGGAAAACAGTGTTAGCGCACAGAAAAACATCTACACATCAGGATAGGGAAAACACAGTGTTAGCGCACAGAAAAACACCTACACATCAGGATAGGGAAAACATACCGTTAACACACAAAAACACCTACACATCAGGATAGGGAAAACACAACACACATAGCCTAAACACCTGCACATCAGGATAGGAAAAACACACCGCTAACGTTAAGAAAAACACAATGTTAACACACACAAAAACACCTACACATCAGGATAGGGAAAACACTGTGTTAACACACACACACACACACACACACACACACACACACACACACACACACACACACACACACACACACACACACACACACACACAAACACCTACACATCAGGATAGGGAAAACACTGTACTAACACACACACAAACACCTACACATCAGGATATGGTAAACACAGCGTTAACATATACAAATACTCATACATCAGGATATGGTAAAGACAACTTTAACACACACAAACACCTGATCAGGATAGGGGAAAACAGCATTAACACACACAAACACATACACATCAGGATATGGTAAAGTCAGCGTTAACACACACAAATACCCATACATCAGGATAGGGAAAAGACAGCGTTAACACACTCGGTTGGCCCCGATAGCTGGATTATTACAGAAGAGTTCAACAGCCACTCACCCAGCTGGGGCTGCCGGGAGCTCAACAGGAATAGAAAGGAGAGGATGTGGAGAACTGGAGCATCAGCAACCAGCTAATTTAGATGAACAGACCTGATACTCCACCCACCTTCTACTTTCAATCATGGAAGACCACCAGCACTCCTGACCTGGCCTTTGCTACTGATGACATCCACAGCATAGCCCTCGGGGAGGTGTCCCACCAGCTGGGAGGTAGCCACCGCAGGCCAGTTGTCATTACCATCCAAAGACAATTTGAAATCCTTCTCACCAGACTCCCAGCAAGCTGGAACTACAAAAAAAGCAAACTGGGAACTCTTCAAGCAAGAATTAGACAGAAGAACATCCGAACTGGTACTATCACATGACAACCGCAATCAAAACGCCAAGGACTTCCACAAGGCAATCTTGGAGGCAGCGAAGGTGGCAATTCCAAGAGGAAGACGCAGAAACTATTAGCCCTACTGGACGTCTGAGCTTGATACCATTCAAGAGACCCTGAACGAAGCCAGGGACACATTGGATAGCTCTCCCACAGATGGCAATGTAGAGGGACAAAACAGAGCGAAACCCTTGTTTACCAAAGAAAAGTTGCAGGCAACACGACAGAGTTGGCATGAGAAGACAGCCTCCATTAGCATGGAATCAGGCAAGCTGGGATTCTGGAAGCTGACAAAGAAGCTAAATGACAACAACCCCAGCAGAGGCAAAACAGTCATTGAGCAGAACCATCAGCTGAAGACAGCAAAGGCAGCAGCTAACATCATCGCTGAGCTCTACCACACAGAAACCTCAATCCGCATGTCCAAAGAACGCACCAAACAGGTTGGAGAAGAAACCGCAGAACTCCTGCCATCAGATCCCCATAGCACAAATGACAGCTGCATGAGTGAAGCTTTCAGCATGAAAGAACTGAAACAAAGCATATATATACAAGCTGCCATCTAAGGAAGCCACAGGAATGATGGCATCACTGGTGACATGCTATTGTACCTTCCATCTGGAAGGAGGCTGAAACCACACCCATTCCAAAGAAGGGGAAGGACAAGAAGGACCCCCGCAGCCACAGACCAATCAGCCTCCTGAGCTGTGTTGGAAAGCTGCTGGAAAGGATGGTCAACCGCCACCTAGCTTTCTTCTTGGAGGGGCAGAACATCCTCTCACCAACCCAGACTGGCTACAGAAAGTTCCGGAATACCGAAGTCTGGCTCTTTTGGTCCAGGATATTGAGGACTCTTTCCTAGAGAAGAAGAAAACCCTTGCTGTGTTCTTTGACCTCTCAAGAGCTTTCAATAAAGTGTGGAAAGAGGGACTCATGCCGAACCTCCTTCGAGCTGGTGTGCGCAACAACATGTACTTCAAACATTACCTCTTCAACAGAACTGCAAGAGTTCAACTGGATGGCTAGTTGCTTCCTCTATGAGTGTGGAGGTTACGGACAGACTCTGGCTCATACCATGATCCCTGTCCCTGCTAGTAGGTCCCTGGCGCGCTGTGTCAGCCAGCTGTTGATGACGGCGGCGTTTGAGGAAGCAGGCTAGGGCCCCCACTCCCAGCAGCAGAAGACCCCCTCCCGCGCCCATTTCCCCAATCAGGATAGGGCTCGAATGATCATCTGACAACAACACAAACAGAAACGTATTACTAATTTACTTTGTCGTTCCAAGTTAAAGTTAAACAGACATCCAAATGAATCATGATTGCATAACACACACACACACACATACATAACACGGGCGCGCACGCGCACACACACATACATACACACACATACACACGCACACACACGCACACACACACGCGCGCACACATAACACATACGCACGCACATACACGCAGACACGCGTCTCCTAGTCCCATCCCCGCCCAAAAATAAAACAGTAGTGTGTGAGTTTAAAAGCTGTGTATAATGTATCTGTGCGCATAACCCATTGCGTCCCAGTTTTTGTTCATTTTAATATGTGGCACACTATGTTGATATTGTAGTGCTTTTTCATAAGCTTTCTGTGTGTTACTGTAAATATTTTTATGCTCTTTTTTTTTCTTTATATTTTCTATGTCCTTAATCAGTATGGTTTATGTTTCGTGCATGTATGTTTGGCTTATGTTCATGTTGATGGAAAAAAGCATGTATGTTGGCTTACTCAATGTCCATCTTTAAATAACATTTTGACTTGACGTGACTTGACTCGACACAACACACACACGTATACATAACACGCGCGCACGCACGCACGCACACACATACACGCGGGCGCGAACGCACACACACACGTACACACACACACACACACACACACACACACACACACACACACACACACACACACACACACACACACACACACACACACTCACTCACTTATTCACTGAAATGAATCAAACACATTATACCAGATTTCGACTGAAATCGACTGAAATCCACTCCTTTGTCATCTCCTCCTTTGTCGTCACCCCCTTTGTCACCTCCTGCTTTGTCACCTCCTGCTTTGTCACCTTCTGCTTTGTCACCTCCTGCTTTGTCAACTCCTGCTTTGTCACCTCCTGCTTTGTCAACTCCTCCTTTGTCATCACCCCCCTTGTCGCCACCTCCTTTGTCAGAAATAAGGAAAGTGAAATCACGTGTAAACTCTAGTACTACCAAAAGGATCCGAAAATCAACTTAAAGTGTGTAAGGGGTGGGGGTGGGGTTTTTGAAAGGAAGCTGTGTGAGTACGGGAGTGTGTGTGTTGGGGGGTGGTGGAGGGAGGGGGACACAAAAGTACTAACCAAAGAAAATCAATACATCGCAAATGCTTTGTATTGAATGGCATTGTCTTGTATTGCATCACATGGCATCGTATTGAACTGCATAGCATTATCTTGTATTGCATCACATCACATTGTATTGAACTGCATAGCATTATCTTGTATTGCATCACATCACATTGTATTGAACTGCATAGCATTATCTTGTATTGCATCACATCACATTGTATTGAATTGCATAGCATTATCTTGTATTGCATCACATCACATTGTATTGAACTGCATAGCATTATCTTGTATTGCATCACATCACATTGTATTGAATTGCATAGCATTATCTTGTATTGCATCACATTGCATTGTATTGAATTGCATAGCATTATCTTGTATTGCATCACATCACATTGTATTGAATTGCATAGCATTATCTTGTATTGCATCACATTGCATTGTATTGAACTGCATAGCATTATCTTGTATTGCATCACATCACATTGTATTGAACTGCATAGCATTATCTTGTATTGCATCACATTGCATTGTATTGAATTGCATAGCATTATCTTGTATTGCATCACATTGCATTGTATTGAACTGCATAGCATTATCTTGTATTGCATCACATGGCATTGTATTGAACTGCATAGCATTATCTTGTATTGCATCACATTGCATTGTATTGAACTGCATAGCATTATCTTGTATTGCATCACATTGTATTGTATTGAATTGCATAGCATTATCTTGTATTGCATCACATCACATGGTATTGAATTGCATAGCATTATCTTGTATTGCATCACATTGCATTGTATTGAATTGCATAGCATTATCTTGTATTGCATCACATTACATTGTATTGAATTGCATAGCATTATCTTGTATTGCATCACATCACATTGTATTGAATTGCATAGCATTATCTTGTATTGCATCACATCACATTGTATTGAATTGCATAGCATTATCTTGTATCGCATCACATCACGATGTATTGAATTGCATAGCATTATCTTGTATTGCATCACATTGTTTTGTATTGAATTGCATTGTATTGCATCACATCGCATTGTATTGAATTGCATAGTATTATCTTGTATTGCATCACATCGCATTGTATTGAATTGCATAGCATTATCTTGTATTGCATCACATCACATTGTATTGAATTGCATAGCATTATCTTGTATTGCATCACATCACATTGTATTGAATTGCATAGCATTATCTTGTATTGCATCACATCACATTGTATTGAATTGCATAGCATTATCTTGTATTGCATCACATCACATTGTATTGAATTGCATAGCATTATCTTGTATTGCATCACATCACATTGTATTGAACTGCATAGCATTATCTTGTATTGCATCACATTGTTTTTGCATTTTATCAAATAGCATTATCTTGTATTGCTTCGCATTGTTTTGTGTTGAATCGCATTATCTTGTATTGCTTCGCATTGTATTGAATGAATAGCATTATCCAGTCTTGCGTCACATCACAGTGTGTTAAATTCTATAGCATTATCTTGTATTGCATCACACCGCATTGTCTTGAATTGCATAGCATTATCTTGTATTGCATCACACCGCATTGTATTGAATTGCATAGCATTATCTTGTATTGCATCACACCGCATTGTATTGAATTGCATAGCATTATCTTGTATTGCATCACACCGCATTGTATTGAATTGCATAGCATTATCTTGTATTGCATCACACCGCATTGTCTTGAATTGCATAGCATTATCTTGTATTGCATCACATCACATTGTATTGAATTGCATAGCATTATCTTGCATTGCATCTCACCGCATTGTATTGAATTGCATAGCATTATCTTGTATTGCATCACATCGCAGTGTATTGAATTGTATACCATTATCTTGTATTGCATCATAGTATTGCATTGAATTGCTTAGCATTATCTTGTATTGAATCACATTGCATTGTATTGAATTGCTTAGCATTATCTTGTATTGAATCACATTGCATTGTATTGAATTGCATAGCATTATCTTGTTTTGCATCACATTGTATCATATGACATTATCCTGTATTGCACCACTTTGTGTTGCATTGTATCAAACAGCATCACCTTGTATTGCGTCACAGTGTGGTTGCAGGTCCCCCTATTCATAACTGTGTTGGGTTCGTTCCATGTGTTGCATTGTATCAAACAGCATCACCTTGTATTGCGTCACATCGTGATTGCAGGTCCCCCTATTCATAACTGTGTTGGGTTCGTTCCATCGTGTTGCATTGTATCAAACAGCATCACCTTGTATTGCGTCACATCGTGATTGCAGGTCCCCCTATTCATAACTGTGTTGGGTTCGTTCCATGTGTTGCATTGTATCAAACAGTATCACCTTGTATTGCGTCACAGTGTGGTTGCAGGTCCCCCTATTCATAACTGTGTTGGGTTCGTTCCATCGTGTTGCATTGCATCAAACAGCATCACCTTGTATTGCGTCACAGTGTAGTTGCAGGTCCCCCTCTTCATAACTGTGTTGGGTTCGTTCCATGTGTTGCATTGCAAGTCACCCTACTAAAGGCCTTGTTCGACGATGCTTCCTCTCGCGCATGGTAGCTCTGTCACGCTGTGAGAATGGCTGAACACTCTTGCGAAAGATCGAGTGAAAGCATCGTCGGACTTAGCCTTAGAGACATTCGCTCTCCCCTCCACTTCTTACCTTCAGTACTGATCATACCAAGTGTCACGCTGGCCTTGTACTTCAGATAACCATCACCGTTCACCACCATATAGCATCGGAACTCCCATCCCAAATCTTCTTCCCTGAGACGGATCTTCTTCACCTCACTGACGATGCGTCCGCAATACGTGCCCGTATTGTTGGCAAACGCCGGAGCCGTATCCTCAGTAAGGTTCACAGTAGAAGAGTCAACGGGGTACCAGGCATCTTTGCCAGGGTCTCTGAAGTCCCAGACGAAGTCGATCTGTTGTACGAGAAAGAAACACCGCACAAAGTTCAGTTCTAAATTTTTTTTAAAATGTTTTTAAACAAATTCTCATTTAAATTTGCTTGAACGTCACAAGCCATCTTTTTGGGATAGGTTTGTCGATCCCTTACATTTTTCCTTATTTGAATCTGTCCCCATTTTTCTGAACAATTCAATGATGTCGCTCTTGTGCCGCTTGCTCTGATTCCCAACACACAGCCACACTCTGGTTTGCCGTGTGGCAGACCCTGAAACCAGCAGCCCACAGGGAGGTCACCACCCATCAGAGGAGACACTGCACTGCTCCTGAGTCACTCTGGTGGAGTTTAACCAAAGCCTTTTATGATCTAACAAAATGCAGCACGTTTGCTGACTATGCCCCCTACTAAGGCTATCATGACTTAAGGGCCTGCTACACCGCATACAATTCGATCCCAACGCAATGCGATCGTGGCGATGACTGTGAGTTCATGGTTCACGTGAAATACTACTTCCTAAAAATAACTATCATTAATTTTCGCTCACTATATAGTCAAGTAGACTCCAATACATGAAATAAATAAAGTCCCATACCAACATACAGATATTTCATCAGATTCGTGTACGGGGGACTACACAATATAGTGAACAGAAATAGCAGGATTTCATCAGATTCATGTAGACAGTAGAATGTCACGAGAATCATGCTTCACAAATGTCAAATCGCATCGTATTGGGATCCAATCGTAGGCTCCTTTAGCCGCAGAGCCAGGTTGAGTGCTGTTGTTGTTGTCGTACCCTGGCTTAAAGACTCCAGGGATCATCCCAGCCGAAGCACTTGAACACTATGGTACAAATGCATCAGCTAGGTATGAGAACATAAATGTGTGGCCGTCTTTGATTACCCCGCGCCCGCCACGTGGGCAGCCACACTCCGATTTCGGAGGATTTGGGATACATCTGATGATGTTATGCTAGGAGCTTGTCGTGGCTGAAGACAATCTCGGTCCCAGGGACTCCTTCACTTACAGTATAGAGGGTCATAGAGGCTGGATAGAGGGTTCCAGTGGCATTGCAAATGCTAAAAAGAATGTTTCTAGTGCATCCCTGGGACCCTGTGCTCATTCTTTTAGAGGGTCCTTGAGAATGTTAGTGCTTCATAGACCCCCAAATGGGGGTCCCTGGGAGCCCTGGGAACGTGATTGATCTCGTTGACTTTGGACTCCAACACACCAAACAGTATCAAAGCACCTAGCTATCAGTTTGATCATACCAGGCAGCGGGATTTCTCCCCGCTCTTACCGACTTCCAACTGGCGTGGGATTTTTTGTGTGTACGTAAAACGCACGGGTCAGACTAGCTTTAAGTTCCCCATCCGAAGGACACGACGTTCCGTTCGAGTTTTCCTGCAGGGCTCCCAATCGTCCCGCAAAACAAGGGGTCCCAGGGACCCCTTCACTTACAGTATAGAGGGTCCCAGTGGCATAGCGAATGCTAAAAATATTTTTTCTAGAGCATCCCTGGGACCCCCTGCACATTCTTTTAGAGGGTCCTTTAAAATTTTAGTGCTTCATAGATCCTCAAATGGGGGTCCCTGGGAGCCCTGTCCTGTGAAACTTGAAAGAAAGGGAGGGGGGGGGGCGGGATTTGAACATGGGTCTCTCACGCATTGAAATTGGCAGGCGAACGTTCTAGCAACTCTGCCACCTGCCTTCGACCAAAAATAACCAAAAATAGTCTATAAATCTGTATAAATCGATACAGACCGTCCACTTCTTGCGGTGGGTCTCGTTCTTAGGGGCGGGACCAATACAGGTTAGAGCGACATCATCGTCCACGTTCCAACTGGACTTGCCCTCAGGCCCCACTGTCAAGGTCACTGGCCCTGGGGTCAAGACAGGACAGAATGCGGTCAGTGCAGTCAAGGCTGATAATTTTGACTTTTTTGTTGTCTGTCTGTCAGCAATATTACTCAAAAACAAAATGTGGGCATCGTTTAACGACGGTTTCTGAGAGGCTTAGCAATAATCGGGGGAAAATATGTTAAAGGGGGGATAGCAAAAGTAGGTCATTTTATGATTGGGACTTTCCTGGTATTGCAGTACCTCCAGGACCGTCCCACTATCTTTATAGTTTCAAAAGTCCCACATGTACGTGTTTCAGGTCGGAGCACGTTAAACGGATTTTCATTCTAGGAGGTGTAGTAGAAAAAAGGGAAATTAACTGAAGAGTGTGTCAAGACCCTATTAAAAAATAAAGAAGCCAGTGATAGGCTTCATTTATAAATCACGCATGATATATTTTTCTTTTCGACTGTCATCGTGGCAGTGAAGGTAGAGGCTGTGCCGGTCGGGGTTTGTCGGTAGCCGGATTGGCCTGACCCGAGTCACGAAACGCTAGGGAGACCTCAAATTGTTAGTTTTTTGGGAGTTCTGTTGAAATTTTAGTTCTTTTTGTTTTTCTTCCTGCCGCAACGCACAACGCTGTATAACGGTCCGGAGGGACAGCTCAGCGTCAACTATCAGATTCAGATTCAGATCGAATCAAAGCCCACTTTCCGTTCGGACAAATGTCCGTCGGCCAAGAATACGGCCATGTATAATAATAATAATAATAATAATAATAAAAATTTGAAAGGTAGCGAAAACACAACATGAGCTCAACAACAAACAACAACGACAACAACAAGAAATCTAGCGCAAATGTTAGTAGTTGTTTTATTTCACCTTACCATTAACTGATAGATAGAGATCGTTGTACGATATGATGTCACGACGATGTCCGGTTTTATTTCGGACATTCATGCGACACCCGTACAACGCTTCGTCCTGGCATGAGGTCCAGACGAAGGAGAGTTGCGAAGAAAAGCGTGTGCTTCCTTTAAAGTCTAGTTTTGAATCAGGCCAGCTAAGTACGTTTTCTGTTCCGGTACTGTCTGCTCGAATAAGTGACGTCATTGTTCCCCTTAAACATTTCTGAATGTCAATACTAATAAGTTCAACCTCATCGCTAGAAGTCGGGCCAATATATTTGCATGTCAGGGTAACCCTTGGACCGGTATTTGTATTTGTCAGGGTGACGCGGACGAACGGAGGTTCCATGGTGAATCTGTTAAACTTGGTCTCAACCACCCGTTGGTCCGCAACGCCATCTGTAGGAAAAATCAAAACGGACCAGCTTGAAACAATCAAACAAACACGCACAACGCAAAGCAAATTAAGAAACTAGTCAGACTCCACGCATACGTACGCGCGCGCGCACTCGCGCACGCACACGCACACACACACGTGTGTGCACACGGACGCGAGCGAGGGTACACACACAAACACACACATGCACGCACGCGCGCGCACACACACACACACACACACACACACACACACACACACACACACACACACACACACACACGTGTATGTGAGCGCGAGCGAGGGCACAGATGACAAAATGGTTTATTGCTTTTAGCTTTTACAAAAGCCCTGAAAGCAAGGGGTTGGACAGAAACAAGATAACTAATTATCCGAATATCTTTTCAAAAACAGTCATCGCTGTTTGGGATTCCAGATCACGGAAGTAGATTTCGAATTATTCCACATTAACTTTTGCCGCCAGACATTTTTCAGCGAAAATTTTCCATTAAACTTACCTGGGTAGAGGAAAAAATCTGTCTGTAATATTGGGAATTCCTCTGTGACATATTTAAAGTAAGGTCTATCCTTACTTCCCAAAATTAACAGAATAGGGTCTTTGAATAACAGACCCTGATTTGATGCCTTTTAGTGACATGGGTGTTAAATCATTGTGGTGCAAAAATGCAACATTGGCGGTGAAAGGGTTAAACATAGTCACAAGCGCTGTTCTTTAGAACGAGTCACATTCTAAGTGCACAGAGTCGTTAGGTATCCAGATTTTCGTTGTCAACGTGTGTTACAGATTCACCACTGTCGTTCTTATTTGTCGTACCGTCCCAGGTTCCACGAAAGTCACGCTCCATTTTCCTGGTGTTTTCCTGAATGGCTTCCAGTATCTGTAGCCACGGGTTGTCCGGAGAAACAGTTCGTGTGTTGTTTACTGCGCCAGCTTTCTCACATTATTTCCTCACCTGTTGAGGGAATGGTGGTTCCAGTGTCGAGCTGTTTGTAGTTTGTTCCACTCGCGCCATTGAACTTCCGTGTTGTTTGTTTCTTCCTTGTTGTTGTCGTCGTCAGATTCGGTGTTGGTAATCAAGGTTTCTTCTTGTTCTAATGTCACTGCTTGTTTCGTAATGTTCTGAGTCATGTTGATTTGTTCTAGGGCTCCCAGGCACCCTCATTTGGGGGTCTATGAAGTACTAAAATTCTAAAGGACCCTCTAAAAGAATGTGCAGGGGGTCCCAGGGATGCACTAGAAAAATTATTTTTAGCATTCGCAATGCCACTGGGACCCTCTATCCCGCCTCTAGGACCCTCTACACTCATAGACAAGGCTGGGTGGAGTAGGCAAGAATAAAGCAGAAGGAGCAGATGGACTTGCCTTTAACCGTTGATTCTGTCGGAAATGTTCTGCCCTCTGTCTGTCCCTGTTCAACTGCGAATCACACTTACACCGCTGTGTGTTGATTTTCAGTGGCCGCCATTGACCTATCGTCGGTACTGGTAGGCGCAGTCAGTCTGAGCACCACAACTTGGAATATTCCTCTGGCTTCCAGTAAGAAGACAGCCTGTTTTCTTGTAGCACATTGTTCAGCATGCATTCTAAATCACGAGGCAAACCTTCTATTGGCATGGATGAACGGTTTTCTTGAGATGACAGGTGATTTGGGGGAGAACGAGTGAAAAGCTGAGTGAAGAAATAGACCCACGCTCCAATAAAATCGTACCTACTTTTGCAAACTAATTATTGACGAAAAAAGCATGTTTACACCAAATTATGTATTTTTCTCTCATTTTATCAGTACAAATCTGAGAATTACGTAGATCTCAATATCGTCGGTGAAATTCTAAAACCTCGTATCTCAATTTTGGTAGTTTTCAGAAAAATGAAAAAAAACTGTTTTAAAAATTAACCGCATTGACCACAATTGATTAACTATGATGAATATGTTGTTCAAGACATTGCAAGTTTAGTCCTGCATTTTGTTAAAATTACTTCTTTTTTTTAATTTACTTGAAAAGAACGAAGATATGAGGTTTTGTGTCCTTAACTAGATCTGAATTTGGCACTTACTAGTTTTTCCTCAATTTACATAACCTTATTTACCCCAGATAGAATTAACTGTGTAAGCTAAGGTTTTTATACACGACTAAATTTTAATCCTTTTTTTAACTTTTGTTTCAAATCTTTACGTTTTTAATTATATATTTTTAACTGTGGTATCACGTGGTCGGATTTTAAACTGTGATCTTATGTGCTCAAATTTTGACGTGGTGACAGCCCTGATATGGCCGTAGCAGTCGACTGGGCTATAAACAATATCAAACATCCCCCAGACAGAAAGTCGTTAGAGATACGAGCTTTTGGTGAAAGGTTTCGGGAAAAAATAGAAAACTGACTATGTATCTAACTCAACCCCCCAAAAAAAATTCGAGATACGAGGTTTTTAAATTTCACCGACGATATTTGTTTTCTTGTCACCACTAGCGTCTTCATGAAGTAGCCGGGTTCTACTAGTGCTGATGGCTGAGCGCTGCTCATGTACGTGGTTCATCAGTTTGTGACAAATGGTTTCCACCTATTAATGAGCAGAGATTGCCTACTTCCCATGCATAATGTCAACAATGACAGGGCCAGTAGTATTGTACAAACTGAAGAAAATCACTTCTGTTTCTCTAAATCATGCAGCGGAACATTTTTGTTTGTGACACAAGCCACAAACCTATTACTCACTTTGTCGGTCGGTCGGTCTGTCGGTCTGTCCAAAATTGTCGCACATTTCGCAAAATTGTCGCACATATTTTAAAGGAGAAAAAAATACTTGAACATAAAGTAACATTTCAGTTGTCATATCTACATATCTACAGTCCTTACGTATGGAAAGAATTGTATACTGAACAGAGCACATGAATCGTCATTTTAAAGCGTAGAAAATAATAAACATACGTAATACAGACACTGCAACAGACACGACGAGTATGCAGTGCTTCTTTCGATTAGTATAAGTAGGATAAATAGTTTTAAATGTTTTCCAAAAGATATAAAAAGTTACGAAATGGTGCATTCTGGTTTACAGATTAAAATTATTGAAAAGCCAGGGGAAGCGACTCAGTGTATATAATGATTGCAGTGGTAAAAATAGACCGCACTTCAAATCGAGGCTGCTCTTTAAAATGATGTTTCGTTTTCAATTGTCGCACGCCACAAACGATTGCGAATCCGCGCTTGTTTTTAAACTGGATCAACAGACACCTGCTCTGATATTACGGCTTAATGGGGATGCCATAACAGTATGCATGAGTTTCGTCATTTGTGATCGCATTGCAAAAGGATTTGGGGTCGTATGGCCCATTAATTGGGAGAAAATTTAGTTAACATGTTTCATAAGTAGGGTATCTTCTGCATCAGTTTTCAGGGCAAAGATTTGTCGCATAATTCTGGTTATTTACCAAATAATTCTTTCTGATTTCTGATTCCATCTAATAAAACGTTTGTTCATTTATGCCTGTGAATAATCCCTTTCTCTAGCTAGTGTCTTCAAAGTCAGTTTTTCCCAGTTTCAGAAAGCTTTATACGCATATATACAACACGACACACAGCGTCACCCATAAACAGAATCCAAATGCACATACATTTTCGTCAAAAATGGTTTGTAAGCTTCGGACTTGCAAAGGTGTAGAAACAAATTCGCTATTTTGTCAGATCCATTTTAAACAGGCTCAGCTGCAAACATGGCTTTATTGATGACGTTCAGAAAATGACGTGACTGATGACCTAGTTTTCAAACTGTGCGTGTTAAAGGCAGAAAGGTTGAATTTTATTGTGAACTAACTTTTATTCATGTATGGACAAAAACAAGCGTATGGCACCCTTTTAGGACATTATATATTGATGTACCCATGTACGTGCATGTGTGTGTGTGTGTGTGTGCGTGCGTGTGTGCGCGTGTTGTCACCTCCAACAGAAATAGAGATAACAGAGAGGGAGGGAGAGAGAGAGACAGAGAGAAAGAGACAAGAGCTCTTTATAGATCTACGTGTAAATGTGCGTGTGCACGTGCGTTTTGTTACCTGCAACAGAGAGATAACAGAGAGAGAGGGAGATATATATATATATATATCATGAAAGAAAAATCTCAGTGAATAGCCAGCTCCGTACCCCTACTCTGAAGGACTGAAAAGTTAGTGCATTTGAAATGCAGAATAGTTTGCTTTGATAAAGCTTTTCTGTGTCCAATGTCTTTATTTGTGAACCTCAGAAACAAAACCAGTTAATGTTAACTTTGAGTAATGTTCGTGTTCAAAAAATAAAATTAAAAATTAAAAAAAAAATTATATAAATTGTGCTGATTTACTTTTTCTCCCAATGGGGGAGGGACAGTGCCTTATGCAAAGACAGCTGTTTCGATCTTGAGAAGATCTCATCAGTTTGCATGATTGGCCTGCAAATTGAATGGAAGGAAATTTTGGTGTTTTACGTCCTCTCGACCCGGGAAGGCACATATGGGACATGTGTATTAGTAGGGTATGTTCAAATCATAAATAAAACATCACGTGACAAACATATACAAGACGGAACAATACATATAGTAGGTGGGGGAGGGGGGGATCTCTTAGGCAAGCTAAAATATGTTCATTTTGGGAAGATGGTGAACCAGTGTTCGAATTAAAATGAATAAATTTCAAAGCTCGTGATAAGAATATTCTTTTAGATGTAAAATGTTATATAAAATTCAATTTCTTGTCTGGGGGTACCGAAACAACCCTCTTTAATTAAAAATCCAGGGCTACGAATTTAAAATCCGAAAAAATGTGTTTTATTATTAAAAGCCTAAAGTGGCCTATATTTATTTATTTTTAAATAGTATTTACAAGGATTTATTTTATTTATATACAAAATTTGTGAATCCTAAATTTGGGTCACGGGGCGAAGGCCCTATTATATAAAAGTTTTAAAAATCCAACTAAGGGGGGGGAACTCTCTCCCTAGGGACTTCCCTTAGGAGTAGAGTTTGGGTTTATTTTTACATGGTGGATAGTTGGATTGAAGAAATGTAAGAAAGAATAAAATTATTATTTTAAGTTTATACGATTTATGTATGCTTTTTGTTCTGGGAACAACGAAAGAATGGAAGGAGGGGGTTCGGAGGGTCTCTACACACAATGAGGGGGCGGGACAAACGAGAGGGGCGGTACGCAGGCCATCCCTGCGTCAACCTCCTCACGCAGGCCCACCCCGACAAGGGGGAGATCAACTCGACGAGCGAAAGAATAAGACAAAAAATAAAAAGAAGAAAAGGTTCCCAGAACATGGGGAGTTCTACCCTAGTTTTATATCATTCAATCATCTTTCATTCCGTTAAGTAAATTGAGGTTTGCGACAGAAGCGCAAAACAGGTTAAGGGAGACCACCCAGCCGTAACATGACTTAGCTTGGTGGAGGTGTCCGTGTTAACAATTGTGTAAAGGTGATATTAAAACGAATTATGGTCTGGGAGTACGTCATGGTCATGTAGAAGTTATGTCATAAGTATTTAAAATTTGTTAAAACTTTTGATTTATAAAAAGGTATTGGTGTATGAAAAAATCTTATGGAGAGGAGAATAAAGTTTGACCCGGCCGGCAGTCGGTGACCATGGCAACCGATGTGGTGTAAATGGGGTGTGTGTATGTTTTGGACTCTCTCCGTTAAGCGGGAGGACCAATAAAAAGTGTTGAGAATTTTGAAGTAGTAACGAGCGAATATACGCTGTCTGCTGAGGCCTTTACTACGCAGCTATTTTTCTCTATTGGTTTTTGCCAGGACCAATGAAATGCTAACAGGTTTAGCCGTGCAAGGCTGCGTAATCTGGTTAAGTATATAAGGCAAGGGTTAAAAATATATCTTTAGAGTTTTTATACAGTGGTCAGCTGCAGGATCCCAAGGGGGGGTGGCTACAAAATCCCCCCCCGCTCTCGTTCTTCCACAGGTGACTATGTTATTAATAATAATAGTTTATAATTGTTGACTTTTATATGGGAGCCCAGGCTTAAGAAAGAGTGGATAGGGTGGAGAGGGAGGTTAACGATTCTTCCATGATTGGGGCGGGGGGAGGGAGGGAGAGGGACCCCTCCTCCCCGCCCCAAACAGAGGAAAGGCGCCGTGTACAGAGGTCCTGCACGTATGCGGAGGGACCCCAGGCGACATGGCGCGACGCTGTGGCGTGACGGCTACGAAGGTGAGCTCCCGGAGTTCGGGCCGCACACCCGTCCACGGGGGAGAAGGGAGTAAAAACGGGTGCTCAAAAGGAGCCAGCACTAACGATTGAGGCGTGCTGTATATTAAAAGAAGGGGGAGGGGGGGGAATGGGGAAAATGGAACGTGGGCGGGTGCGCGGACCGCTGTCCGGGAGGACCCCTCCCTCTCCAGTGAAAGATGTTGTTGGGCTTAAATTGGTAATTATAGATTTTTAGAATTCGTGTCCGAAAGAGGCAGATCTTATAGCCTCTCCGAACCAGACCAAGGGGGACCATTCGTGTGGGCCTCGGAATAGGATTGATTTTTGAGTGAAGGGGATATTTAATACTTTTAGTTTGTCTAGAAATGTGGAAAGTTGATTTTGGATGTAAGTACAGGGGGTAAAAAGATGATCAAGGTCCAGTATGTTTTTACAGTGACAGGGCAGTTTTTTATATTTACAGTAATTGGACCTTGTTCTAATTCGAAATAATAGGGATTGGGTTTTGGGAGGAATGGAGAGGAACAGTCCCCCTTGGTGTATATTAGGGTCCCAGGAGTGGGCTTTGGCGTGAGAATCCAATTCTTTTGCCCACTCCTGGTGAGTTGCTTTTTTCAGCAGGCTTTTGGCTTCGCCCACTGAAAGTTTGATATTTGTAGGGGTTCCAGAAAGGCCCGAGGCGGCCGACTTAGCGCCCCTGTCAGCCAGATCGTTCCCTAGCAGGCCACAGTGGGATGGGATCCATACTAGTAACACTTGGGTTCCTCTTATCTTAAGTTGGTGTATTATATTTCTAATTTCGTATTTAATTTCGGCGCGATTATAGTTGTTGCCTTGTAGGGCTTTAATTGAGGATAAGGAGTCTGAAAATATAACAATTTGGTAGGGTGAAAGAGGAAGATTATTTATGAATACTAGTGCTTCCAGTATAGCCCAAAGCTCGGCTGAAAAGATGGAAATATTCGGATTTAGTTGAAATGATTTAGAAATTTTAAGGCTCGGTATACTGAAAGCACAGCCGATTTTATGATTAGTTAGTAGGGAACCGTCTGTATAAATGGATAGGTAGTGTCTTAAGTTATAAATCTTTTCTTTAGCGGCTACGGTGAGGTTATTGATGTCGTTTTCTTTATTATACAGGAGATGAAGGTTGATATCGAAGTCAGGTGGATCCCAATCCCACTGGGGGGGTCGATGTTGGGGGAAAGCTGTGATATTATTGAGGGCTACGTCTGCTTTTGTCATTAGTTCGTGTGTATAGTCGTAGATGTTGATGAATTTTTTATATTTTTTAGAGGTGGCGAAGTATGGGTCTGAGAAAGAGGTGAGAAATTCATTTTCAGAGAAGTTATTGGTAGCGTATAGACGGATTAATAGTGAAGCACAGTTATGTTTAATTAGATGAGTTAGGGGGGTCCAGTCGATGTCTCGATAGATTAGGTCAGTGATAGCATACCTTGGGAGGCCCAGGGCAGTTTTAAGTGCTTTTATTTCAAAACGTTGAAGATTATTAAGGGCTGTTTTTGAAAGGGAGTAAAAAGCTTCCATGCCATATGTTAATCTAGAGCGGACCAGTGATCTTACTAAGAATGTCAGAAATTTTGGGTCTTTTGCCCATTTTTGGCGGGCTATAACTTTAATGAAATTAAGTGCTTTATTAGCTTTTTGAATTAAATATTGAATATGGCTGTTCCATTGAAGGTTGTATGAAATATTGACGCCGAGAAACTTAACGGACTGTACTGGTAATTTAGTGATGTTATCAATTTTGATGGTGATGTCTGTAACTTTGGTTGTGGAGAAAATCATAAATTCGCATTTTTGAGGGGCAACTGTGAAACCGTTAGTGTGTAAATAGTCCGTTATTTTATTGATGTTTGTTTGGTGGATTTGTAGAAAGGGGTCTAAGCTGTAATAGTTTCCGGGGGGGGTGTTGACGGACCATATGGCGATATCGTCCGCGTACATAGATATTTTGCAATTTTCTAATTTTACTTTATGGATGTCATGTAACATGATGTTGAATAAGGTGGGGGCTATGATACTGCCCTGGGGCACTCCCATATCAAGTTGGTGAGACATCGACATGGACTTACCCACTTTCACTCTTAAGCTACGGTTGTGTAGAAAGGAAAGGATAAAGGCCAACCTGAGCAAAAAAGACATTCTACAAGAGAATGGTGTCCTCTCTGCATCAAATCGAAAATCCACAATAAAAGCAAACCAGCACAAAGTTAAACCAGAAATAGTAAAAATCTTATGAAAATCTTATGTAAAATGAACAAAATAATAATGTTCTGAAATTTTAATTTCAAAACCTAATAGACATGACTAGGGAGGGCTAACTACTGAGATGGTATCCAAATTAAGGATAAAAATAGCATGAAAGAAAAATCTCAGTGAATAGCCAGCTCCGTACCCCTACTCTGAAGGACTGAAAAGTTAGTGCATTTGAAATGCAGAATAGTTTGCTTTGATAAAGCTTTTCTGTGTCCAATGTCTTTATTTGTGAACCTCAGAAACAAAACCAGTTAATGTTAACTTTGAGTAATGTCCGTGTTCAAAAAATAAAATTAGAAATTAAAAAAATTTAAAAAATTAAAAAGTTATATAAATTGTGCTGATTTACTTTTTCTCCCAATGGGGGAGGGACATATATATATATATATATATATATATATATATATATATATATATAGAGAGAGAGAGAGAGAGAGAGAGAGAGAGAGAGAGAGAGAGAGAGAGAGAAATGACAAATGATTAATTGTGTATAGGCCCGTGACCCGTTACAACAGCACAAAACAAGCGAGAAATAAGCAAATATTAAACATAAGATTAGATCACAAAATATTGCGTGAATGATGAATGAAACAAAAATGCATACAGAGAGAGAGAGAGAGAGAGAGAGAGAGAGAGAGAGAGAGAGAGAGAGAGAGAGAGAGAGAGAGAGAGAGAGACAGACAGACAGAGAGAGAGGGGGGGTAGAGATACAAAGGGAGAGAGAGGGGGGATAGAGAGACAAAGGGAGACAGGTGAGAGAGAGAGGGGGGGGCATAGAGAGAGACAGAGAGAGAGAGACAGCGGGAGGGAAGGAGAGTGAGAGAGAGAGAAGAGGGAGAGAGATAGATCGAGGCAGAGACACAGAGAGGTGGAGAGAGAGAGACAGAGAGAGAGATAACAACAGAGAGATGGGAAGATAGAGACAGAGAGAGACAGAGAGAGAATCACAGAGAGAGAGAGAGAGAGAGAGAGAGAGAGAGAGAGAGATAATTATTTCTGCCTTTTGAGTTCCGTTTATAGATCTATAGCCTACGTTTCAAAACTAATTTCTGCCTCCTTCACTTTTCCTGTTAATCTTTTATGTGTGAAAATAGAAAGCCAGTGTACAAAATGTTTAGTTTTTAGACCTGAAATCTGCTTAATGATGTAAACAAAGAACTTAGGACACCTAGCGCGATAGCCCACATGACAAAGCGCAACGACCCTCCACTAGCGCGATACCCTCCAGCAGCTAGCGCACTGACCCGACAGTGAGCGCACTGAGTCGTCTCTGATATGACACACAAACACTGCTATTTGTGGAGAAACCGAAGCGCTGTAATGTATACTTAGCGCTTGTGCGTCATCAGAGCAGACATAATTTTACACATTTTGATGACACTGAGGGTGTCGAACTCCAGACTGGAAGCTTCTCAGCTGATAAAGTCTGCTTAACCCTTTCACCGCCAACGTCACCTTTTTGCACCACAATGATTTAACACCCATGTCACTAAAAGACATCAAATCAGGATCTGTTATCCAAAGACCCTATTCTCTTAGTTTTGGGAGGTAAGGATAGGCCTTGAATTACCGTAGATTTTAGATTAGAACGATAACCCTTCCGCCTAGCTAGCAATCAAAACGATTCCTTCACACACTCGATACTTGGAAATTTAATTTTCTTTGCACAAGCAGAAATAAATCGTCTTTATTTCAAAGAGGCCGCCGTGCAAACACGGACATTTTCATGTTTGAAGTGTTACGGAAATAATTAATAAATCATTACGTAATATTCAAGGGAGATAATAAATTACACTTATCTTATCTACTATCACAACATATTCTCATTCACCTAGTTTGCATAAAAACTACACCAGTGACCAATGCTTCAGCAATATCGTCCTTCCTACTAGTCTATAAACCATGTTTTGTATTAAACATTTTAGTCCTTCTTCATACATTTACAAATAACATTCATATATGTATGATTCAACATTCATGTATAATAAGCAGTGGTTACCTGTAAATAAAGATGAATAAAACAGAAAAAAAAGAGAAAAAAGTTTGTCTTGCCTTTTTTCTTGAATAGTATGTATATAAAGAATAGTTGTTTTTTGTTTTTTTATACATTCACAAACAATTTTACATCGACATATACCCAGACACACATCCACACAAGCCTAAACATTAAAGAGGAGAAAAGGGAAAAGAAAGATAGGGGGAAAAGAAAAAAAAAGTGAAAGAGAGAAAATTGTAGAGAAGGAAAGAAGAGAGCAGGAGAGGAAGAGAAGCATTATATGGAATACACTGCGCATTAATAGTTCATAAAATTGTTGGACACTACACATTAGTATTTAGCAAAGTTGTTGTACAGGTGCTGTTAACAAAGTGAAAACAACAAAAATCATATAACATAAAGCAGGACAACCTTTATGAACCTTATCAAAAAACAAACCAGATTGAACCCATCGTAAAGGTCTGTGTACACGTAAACACTACCCCCGGGACACACACCCCGGCAGCACAGCGATAACCCACTCTTAATATAACTCCCAGTTCACTGTGCCACCATGGGGAAACAAACATTCGGCAAAACAATGCCAACGTGCACCGACCCCAAATTAGGGGAAATAATCAGCAATATTTTTAATTTCTTTGCACATACATATTCAACAGTGACATAAAAAATTAAAAGAAATTGGGTATGTTGGTAACATTTTCTGTACTATTTCTATTTCACAAGATTTGTTTTAAAAAAACCAATCTTCTTGAAATTTATGGTATTTACCTTCTATACCATACAAGTACCCTTCAAGTACATCTCTCTCTTTCAAAAAAATAAGAAAAACATTCATCACAGGATCAGGAACGTTCTGTTTCCATTTGCATTTATAAATGTATAACTTTGCTAATAATATAATGAAGTCCATTATCTTATCTGTTACTACCTCCGGTTGAACTCCAAATAGGACCAGTCTTTCAGAAAATTTCAAGTTTGTACAGTTTTCACACCTTCCAACCTCTGAAGGTCAAGCCAAAAGAAAGCAGTAAAAGGACAATCCCACAACAGATGTTCAATAGTTTCCTCTTCAGCATTACAAAAGCCACATAAAGGTGAATCAATTACTTTACGAATAAACAAATATCGGTTTGTAGGAAGAATTCTATGGATAATTCTGGTTTGTAACCATTTTAGCTGTACATCTTGGTTTGTATGCATACAAATTTTATGATAGGTGTTCCAATTTAAGTTCTCATATTGACGATTTCATTTATTTATACCTGTGGCAGTGTAACTACTGGAGTTAAACACTTGATTTACATCCTTGTTACCTTTATAAATTATTCTCCAAATTAAGTTCTCCTGCAATTTATACCGCACAATAGATTGCAAGCCTTTTTTACCTTGAAACTTTTTTGTTGCTTGGATAACTCCATTGTAAGTTAAAAAGTCCGTATTTATTTCAGGATATCTAGTCCTAAAAAGTTGATAACTAAGATAATTCCCTTCTTCATCCAATAGTTGGTTTACATAGTATATATTTCTATCAAACCAGCTTTTAATATAAACTGTATGTCTATTTCTCAGTATATTAGCATTATAAAATATAAATTCAGAATTAAAATCATGAATATTTTCTACAGTATTTTTAATACATAATTTTCTGTAGTGTTTTAAAACATCCTTCCAGAAGGGATTATGCAATCTTGATAAAAGTACTTGAACATATTCACTACCAACCTTATTCAGTAATTCCATTTCCGGAAAAAAGTTAAAAACCAATTTCTGTATGTTAGTTTCACTAAGATAAATCCTTTTTAACCAACTAATCTTCAAGGAACTTAAAGAACTATAAACATTTAACATATTCAATCCTCCATTACCATAACTTTTACATACAACTCTTTTACTTATCCTTTTTTCCATCCCACACAAATGTGAAAAAAGCTGATTCCAGTTCTTTTAGAAAAAAATCACTAGGATCAGGTAAATTCAAAACAAAACAAATTAATTTAGACATTACTAAACTTTTTACAATTGTTATTTTTCCAAAGGGTGTTAACTGCCTTTTGGACCATTTATGTAAGGTATATTTTATTTCATCAAGCTTTCCTTCATAATTGATGGAACTAATACGGTTGACATGAACTGACAATTTTATACCCAAAATCTTAAAAATTCCGGGATTCCAGCAATAATTTTCATCCCTTAAGAATCTAACTTGTGAATTTTTCATGCTCCTTATCCGTACTAGTTGAGTGTTTTCATTATTTATCTTTAAGCCAGACAGTTGTGCAAATAATCTGAGGGTCTTCATGGCTTCTCTAAAGGATTCCTCACTCCCGTCAAGGCACAAAGTGGTATCATCAGCAAACTGGGAAAGTAGTGTATTCATGTTATTAACTTTAATGCCTTTTATTTTGTTGTTTGAACGGATCATTATGGATAATACCTCTGCACAAATCAAGTATAAGTAAGGTGACAGTGGGTCGCCCTGCCGCACACCCCTGCAAATACTAAACCATTCTGAGTAACGCCCGTTAACTGTAACACATGTATTAATATTTTCATCAAAAACAGATACCCATATTTGAATGCTTGGAACAAAATTATAAAGTCTTAATGCTTTCTGTAGGAATTTCCAGGAGACGCTGTCAAAGGCTTTTTCGAAGTCCACCATAACTAACAAACCTGGTACGTTCTCAATGTCTGTATACATTAAAAGATCATATATGAGTCTAATATTTTCTCATATATACCTTCCTTTCATAAAGCCCCTCTGATCTGTATGTATTATTGTAGATAAAACAGTTTTTAATATAGATGCTATGCATGCTGATGCTATTTTATACGATGTGTTGAGAAGCGATATTGGCCGCCAGTTTTTTTAATAAATGTTTTGGTTTATCTTCTTTTGGAATGCAAGTAATGATACCTTGTTTTTGTGTTACTGACATCTGTCCAACTAAAAAACTATAATTAATCGAGCGAACTAAGAAAATCCTGATATCCCGAAAGAAAAATTTATAAAACTCTGTAGTATAACCATCCGAGCCTGGGCTTTTATTATTTTTCATTTTCTGTAGAGCTTCACCTGCTTCTGCACATGTTATCACGCCTTCAAGCATGTCTCTTTCATCCTGATCAAGAGTTGGGAATTCACCCACTATCGTAGTCAGATCAACATCAACTGTCTCTCTCTCACTGTACAATTTTTCATAGAAGGCTTTCGTTTCTTTTAAAATCTCTTTTTCCTCCATTATAGTTTCACCATTCTCTTTTTCTAAAGACAGAAAAGCCTTGTTAACATAATTGCGATTTTCAAGATTGCAGAAATATTTGCTTATCTTCTCTCCATTCTGAATCCACTGCACTCTTGATCTCACACGCATACCTTCTATTTTCCTGTTTCTTAATTCTTGTAATTGAGATTTAAGGTCCTCTAAAAGACCTACATTATTAACATTAACAGATCGCTCTAATTTGTCTATATCTTTCAAAAGAGATTGTTCTAATGCTATTTCTTCTTTTTTCTTGTGAGTAGAATACGAAATGGTTTTACCTCTTATTTCCAGCAAAAGCATTTCGAAAAATAATTGGTCATTAATTGTGAAAGCAATAGGTTCATTGGAAATGTTTTGTATGTAATCAAAATTATATACAGGCACTGCATACTTCATTTTTGTATCCAATACAACTTGTTTTACTAAATCAATATAAGTCTTGTCCTGCAATAATGAATTATTAAATTTCCAATACAGTCTATCTTTTTTTTTCTTTATACCGATTTGGAGCGAGACCGCTGAATGATCCGATCGATAACTGGCCAATATCTTCATATCTATTACTTCTGTCATTAATTCATTAGAGATAAGAAAATAATCAAGACGACTTTGTTTAAAGGAGTTAAATTTTCTCCATGTGTACCCAGGTTTTTCAGGATATAATTCACACCAGATGTCAACAAGGTTGTGTTCACTAAGTTTATCCATTATGACTCTAAGGCTTTGTGGTGTGTTTTTGTTTTTTTTGTGGGTTTTTTTTTTAAATTTTAGGGCTTTGTGGTTTATGATTAAAGCTAGAATCATTTCGAGCATCTACTTTTGGATTCGTTAATACATTCCAGTCTCCTCCTATAATAGTATGTTGATTATCAAAATCATTGATATATTGGAATAACTCAGCAAAAAAAGTTGGTTGATCACCAGAACTAGGGCCATAAACATTTACCAGTGTTATTCGCTTACCTATTACAGACACATCCATAATAATATAATGACCAAATGGGTCCCTTTTTATTTTGTGCACCTTATAATCAAAATTATTATTAAATAGGATGGCCACACCACCTTTATTTGCATCAAAACCAGCAATAAAGCATTCAAACCCCCAGCATGCTCTTACAAAATTTTCTGATTTAAAAGGCAAGTGTGTTTCCTGAACAAAAAAAACAACAACAACAAAAACTATTGCTGTTTAATTGATTCCTTAAATAATCAAATATGTCTTTCCTTTTTTTACTGTCATTCAATCCATTACAGTTGCATGTTAAAATTCTAAGTGCATTGTTACTGTTCATTTTGAATCATTCAAAAAAACTAAAATACTCTGTATTTAGTCTATAAACTATTGAAAGAAAAGGAATCGTTACAAGAACAAAATTATTTTTCTCATTTTTGATTTTATCACAGTGCTATTCTATAGGTATGTAGGTAAGTTGCGTCCCTTGGATTTGATCTCTGAACTTGTCTGGGTTCGGGACACACGCGCAAAAAATGGAGTCGCATGTGCATGCACAGTTATCACACTAAAAAGCAAGACGATGCTTAGAATTAATAAATTGCTACAACGGTGGGAATAAGTCTACATACCCGCTAGTTTGTTAGATCGTTGAGCTTGCGAATCTATCGTTGGGTTGAAGAGAAGTAGATTAGAGAGAACAAGAAGCTTCACTCATCGCATCGATCGTTGAAAAGCTGTGCCCGAGGCGCGCCAACAAAGTATGGTCGCAGTAAGATTAATCATCGGTGTGAAGCTTGATCAATTTTTTAGAAAGATTTGGGTGACCCCAGTCATATTTATCGGTGCCCCAAAAATCGAGGTGTATTTTCCGTTTTATTTTCATAGTAAATGATGACGCGTGTGAAAGGTCAAGGTCAAGGCCGATGACAACGCATGCGCACTTCTGTTTTCAAACTGAATGACGGACTCAAAAACAGCAATGCGATTCTTGCTTGTAAGCTGATTTAAGTGCTTAATCGTACAATATTTTACTTCATTCGACCAGCGGCATCAGAAAATGACATATGTTTGTTTCGAAGCTTAAAATGTAAGTGTTAAATGTTGCACATGCGTTGTTTTGAAACTTCCTAAAAATTTAGAACAATGAAAGTTCGATTGTTTTTTGTTCGATCTATGCCCGGACGACTGACGTATTGATCATCAATACGTCAGTTTGATGACGATTACGCTAATAAATACGTCAATGCACGAGACGAGCGCATGGTAAGGGGGCGCCGGAAAGCCGAACTAAGAAGATTTCTTCGACTGAAATATTTTTTTTATGCAATAACAAATATTGAAGAGCTTCTTTTCTCAAAAAAGCTACATTATAGGTTCTACAGACAATACACTATCTGTGAGTACTGTTTTTCTACAAAAAATAGTGGAGTTTTATTCAGCTTTCAATCATCTTGATTGTTGGAAGAAATCTGTCACACATTTCCTACAGTCATATGCTAAAAAATAAATAAACAAAAAAAAGTACTAATTTTTCTCTCGGTGGCCTCAACGATTTAATTCTTACTAAAGATCTTAATAGTTAGTTGCTCTTTCTTGTAGTGCCAATTATTTCATTATGGCTCCAACCCACCTGCGTGCGCATCTCGACCATTCCAACGGAAGTGTCGCCATCTTAGTCCTTATTTGTGTGTAAACAAAGTGAAAATGTTATCTAAATGTGTAAAGAAAACATCCAGATGTTATAAATACAGTTTAGATAAGTTTCGAATTGGAACAGCCAAATACGCAGCATCGATCTGGCATTTTTCAAAAAAAAGGTAAGGACTAAGATGGCGGTCTCCCATAATATGGCGCTCCTTGTGGCCGGATATGACGACACGTGGGTACCAGCAATACAAAAAAAAAAAAAATGTTCACGTCACTATATTCTAAGAATTACTAAAGTTATATGATATGGTTTTATTTTTTTACGTATCTCAAACACATCCAAAACGGACAGGCATGCGCCCTCTTAGTCCTTATGTGTGTGTAAACAAAGTGAAAATGTTATCTAAATGTGTAAAAGAAAACATCCAGATGTTATAAATACAGTTTAGATAAGTTTCGAATTGGAACAGCCAAATAACGCAGCATCGATCTGGCATTTTTCAAACAAAGTTACTGACTAAGATGGCGGTCTCCCATAATATGGCGCTCCTTGTGGCCGGATATGACGACACGTGGGTACAAGCCATATGCTTACTTCTCCACAACCAAAACATCAGCACAGTCACAAAGAAAACGCGAAAGGCATCAGGCTCCATGTAAAACTGCCCAAGGTTTTGTTTATTGACGTCACACAGTGCTACGAAAACGTCACAATCCACGTCAGTCTTTCATGACGCAAAGAGTAGGCTTAGGGGAACTTCGAGTGTGTCGTTCCTTCAAAAGCAGGGGTGGGTCTAGGGGGTGGGTGGGGGGTCCTGTGTTTTCGGACACTCACGCCCACCCCCACCCCCCTTCTGCCCCAAAATGTACCTTAATGTTATACAAGGGTGAAAATTAGTTGATTTTTGTTCTTAATAATCTATAAACTGCCGGAAGCTCCTTGGGCCCCCAAAATGGCATTACCGGGCAACCGCTTTTCTTTATTTTGACTATAATTACAATACATTGTGACTTCTCAATTACTCTACATACGGGCTTCAAGTGGGGTTTTTTGCTCTTTTAATCTTTGTAGCAATTCGTGGTCTTGAGTATTCTGGATATTACTGTGTATCTCTGCAGTTTGTCAAGATCTCTTACCCCCAGTCCACATGATGTGATTAGTTGAAGAGCCCACATTTTTTTTTATCAGATGTTGATCTGGTGAATAGCTTGACCAATCAGAAACCATTACGCTTTAGCCATCAAACAGATATTTTTGTGTCAAATTTTGTGTTCGCGGCCGTTGTTCTACTGTAAATTCCATATGTTTAGGTAGTAAACGTGGTGTGTTGTAAAGAGGAGGCATTTGTAAATTCATATTTTATTTGATCAAACTGTATTAATATGACTGTATTAATATGAAGACAGGAGTAGTTTCCCTTGCCAATGCTGCACACTTTTATATACATTTTAGCAACTTTAGGGCTGTGGATTCATTAGTTTGCATTCACGATTTGCCAAGATCTTAACATATTATTTTGATTAGGTCTACTCAGAGCTTCAATAAATCCGTTTTGATTGTTTCCAGAAATTCTGAACTCTGTTTTTCATTTAGAAAGTTTGTTTGGTTTTAATCAACGAGAGAGAGAGAGAGAGAGAGAGATGAGACTGAGAGAGAGAGAGAGAGAGAGAGAGAGAGAGAGGACACTGAACACTGAACTGAACACAGAAAATGTTTACTGCAAGGCCACCGGCCTGTATGCAAGGGAGGTAACAAAATATGACACACAAATATAATATGAATAAAATAAAATATAAAAATAAAATTTAAAAAAATCATGCACGAGTTAAGCATTTCGCATCAACAACAAAAAATACAACAGTGGATTTTCCTTAAACACCAAATGCATTGGATAGAAATATTTATAAAATACTATCTAGTTTAAATTTTCTTCTTCTCTTCTCTTTAAGGCATAATATATAAACATTGCCACGGAGCGATTTATAAATGTTGTTTCGTTTTGCAATAGTACAGATAAATGCATATTTTCATTGGTATTTTTGAAGGCTTTAGCTAAGTACTTTTTTCTTAACATTTGATACAGTGGACACACTAGCAAGAAGTGCCGTTCATCTTCTATAACGTTACAATTTGGACAGCTCTTCGATTTATTTGAATATCGCCTGTGAAAACTAATCCCAGAAACGCCAAGTCTAAATCTTGTGAATGCAGTACGGAATTTCATAATAGTTATGTCTGTAAGATACTTTTTTCCGGGTTCAACCAGGATTTAAAACATCGTTATGTATCAAACCTGTCACTTTCGTGGAGTTTACCAGACCATTCTTGTTTATAGCAATCAATTATCCGTTGCCTAAACACATGTAAAAATATTTTTTCGTTTCCCACGCCACCATTTAACCATACTTCTGAAAAACCATATGTATCTAAAAACGTCTAACTGTACTGACCCAGTTATGCTTGTCAAATTGATTTTCTGTTTCTTGGGTGCACTTGTTTCTATACATTTCATATGCCTGTTTTGGTAATCTGCACCGATCTAATTTTTGTAACTTAAACCAATATCTGATTGCTTTTAAAATACAATCGACAAATAAAGGATATCTACCTAGTTCGCCGTATGCCATCAGGTTTGGGGTCTTAGGACTAATTTGGAGAAATCTTTTACAAGCGAATAGATGAGGAGATTCTATAATTTGGAAACGTGACATGCCCGAAATTTCGGCAGAATATAACAACATCGGTTTTACTTGTGCATCAAACAATTTGAAGAAAACTGTTGGATCCATTGTTCCAAGAGACCACATTGTTTTAAAAATCTCTACAACTTTGCCTTTAGCTCTACCTGCTAATTCCTCCAGAGCTGAATCAAAAGATAATTTAGTAGTTATTGTAAAACCTAAATATTTATAACTATTGACAATTTCTATTTCTGTTCCTTCGTAAAACCATTTTTCTGTCCTAGATAAATGCCCACCTCTTCTAATCTAAAAACCATTACTTTTGTTTTGCTAAGATTGACCCTTAAACCAAGCGATTTTGACGCCTCGGCAAGATTATCAATTTGATGTTGAAGCCCTACTGGTGTGGATGAAAACAAGCATATATCGTCAGCAAAAAGGAGTAAGAAAATTTCCCGCAAACCCGGCAAAAACTGAAAACCATGTTTTCCTTTTTTGGTAACATTATCAGCAACTTCAGTTATTAACAAGGAAAAAATCAGGGGGGACAACATACACCCTTGCTTCACACCTGCTGGACAATCGAAAAACTCAGATACCTCCGTTTGCCAACGAACACAACATTGAACTGAACAATAAATACCCTGAAGCATTTTAAGCATTTTAGTTGATGTTTTAATTTTCTGCAAAACTAACCAGAGACTACCCCTATCAACAGAGTCGAACGCTTTCATGTAATCGACAAACGCGACATAAAATTTACTCTTTCTTTCACTAAATAAACATCTTTTAATCATGGACACAAGTGTGAAAATGTGATCTATAGTGGAATATTGCTTTCTGAAACCAGCTTGTTCTTCACATATTTTGTGCTCCTGCTCTGCCCATTTATACAAACGTGTATTTAGAATAGAAGTGAAAACTTTACTAATTACACTGAGGAGAGAAATTCCACGATAATTTTCAGGATTATTTATATCGCCCTTTTTAAATAAAGGAACAATGATTGAACGACTCCATTCTTCAGGGAAAACGCCCTTATCAAACAGGCTATTGAAAAGTTTGGTCAAAGTGGGGGCAACTACATCTTCGGCTATTTTTAGAAACTCACTAGAAAATTCATCCGAACCAGCGGATTTACCTGACTTAAGTTTGCGAATAGCATGTCTGACTTCAGACAGTGTGATTTCAGCATCTAACTCTGGTACATGCACGTCATAATCATCAAGTGTAATCTGATTCTGTTCTGGAGTTGTTTCTGTGTGCTGCCCTAAAACTCTAGCAAAATGCTGCTCTTTCCATGTGTTAATGTCTATTCGAGGCCATACTCGTTTTACAGTGGACCAAAATCTATTTCCGTCATTTATGTCTCGTAGTAAAGAGTCACGCATTTCTTTTCTATATGTTTTTATGTTATTTTCTAGAAGAGACTGATATTCCGCTCTTTTTTCTAAGTAACGAGCCTTGTCTCCTTCATCATGTGTGCTTCTGCTATGATTTAATGTGTTGCTAAGGCGACATTTCTCTACATAACATAATTCGTCAAACCATTTACGTACGCCTCACTTGACGGCCTTGAAACACAGTGCGCCGCATGCACTGACTGGCTTTAATCACCACAGCAACAAACTGGCTTAACGCGGTATCCACGCTCTCCAGTGGGGGGGCTTCACTCACTTCCGCACGTCCCTCCTCTGACTTCAGATAGTCTAAAAATAGATCACCTTTCTCCGTGTCCCACTTTAACACCTGCACGCAAATACGGGGCTTTCCCGTGTTTACCTTCTTCTCTAGGGCAGCACACGTAACAAGTTCCACGGGCATGTGTTGTGACTCCACACGACTAACGACAGACAAACTTGTTATGTATGACACAAAATCAACAGACGAAACAAAATAATCAATTAAACTATTTCCTCTCTCTGAGAAAAAAGTAAATTTACCCTCACAATCTCCATTCATAAAACCGTTTAAAGGAGTTAACTGAAACATGGAACATAACTGTATTAACATTTTACCAAAACAATTTACGATACTATCCTGAGAATGTCTTTCATACATGGCATCTGCTTCACAAACAAAATCTTCATCAACATCAGTCTCCAAATACCATGTACCAATCCTGGAGTGTTAAATCGCCACCAATCAGGAGGTAATGTTCATTTCTAGATTCTAACAACGACATAATAAATTGCTCCACCAATTCCAGAGTACAGTCATAATCTTTCTTTTCATAGTACACACTTTTCACTGGATGGTTATAGACACCAATAAACATCACGTCTTTGTCACTTCCAAACAGTTCTTTTGATAGTTTACTACATAGTACATTTTCTATGTGAGTTTCAATTTTTTCAACATAATTAGACAGTTTCTTATTTATCAGAAGCACAGTTCCACCCGAACAATGACCCATCTTGGAAAGTTTGATAGCTGGGGAATGAAAAAACAATAAAGTCTCTAAAGTACACATCAAAATCAAAAGAGGGCAGTGTGAACGTTTCTGAAAGAAAACAAACATCAAAAGATTTAATGTAATTTACAAAATCAGGATCAGGTAATTTCATAATTAAACCGCCTACATTCCAAACAACAAAAGGTAAATGATTTTCTTTTATTACTCTGGTTTGTATCGTTCTGCTTTGTGTGTTTGCTGTGTCTGTGTGTATTGGTTTGATCCGTGTGTGCGTGATGTGTGTGCTGTGTGTGTGCCGTGTTTTCACATTGTAGGCTTCGGCCCAATCCCTATTTGTCACTATCAGAGTTGTGAGAGATACGCGCGGTGTTTTCTACCCTGCTACCGGCCCGGGCCCCCCCCCATCATTTCATGCAGGAGAGGTTGACGACTGACAGAACGGGTTCTCTGGGTCGCTCGTTTGCGTCACTTTGCACGGGAATGGGTGCGCTGCTGCACCGTCTCCTTTCTTTCCGTTCTTTCCTCCGGTGACGTCAGCCGTTTTTTCTTCTGTTCTGGTTGGCTCCGTTCATCTGGGTCAAGGGAGATTTTCTCTACGTCACGGGTCATTGTAGTAGAGGGTTCTGACCTGGGGGGAGGAGGGGGGTGATGGCGAGGGGGCGTGGCATGAAGGGGAGCGGTCCAGGGGGGCGTGTCACGCTGCTCTTTGACTCGAAGATTTCCATTCACATAGTAGCCAATCCTGCCACTTTCTCTGATTTTTCTTCAGGTTCATGGACTGTCTTTTGGTCAGATCTTGTGAGACCCTTAATCTATTCCTCTCCATGCTGGCCCTAGCATTTCGATCTTTCATCAGATCCATGGCATCCCCCCAGCGTTGAAATTTGGCGATGATGGGCCTGGGGTGGGGATTCTGGGGGTTGGGTTTGCCTAAACGGTGGGCTCTCTCGATGACGTCATCTCGCCAAACCTTGTCAGTGTACGTATTCAGCACATGCCTAAAAGCCCCAGCACAGTCTTCTTTCTCTCCACTCGATTCTGGCAGACCAAACAGTTTCACATTGTTCCTGCGAGAAAAGCCTTCTAGGCGATCAATTTCTGCCTCTAGCCCTTCAATTTTCTCGTTCATTTGATTCTGAGAAACCGAGAGATAAGAGAGAGAGAGACCCGATAGAGAAGAGAGAAGGAGAGACGAGACGAGAGTTATTTCTTGACAATAGTTATAGCAACCCTGGCTTATGGCCCACGGGGGTACAAGATGCGCAATATTGTAGATCAAACTTGGTAAGAAACAATCATAATAGAGTATAACACACAAAAAAAGTAGTAATACATTGTACGTAATAAGGTTGTACAAAAACAATTCATATATCTAGAAAACTTCTAAGAAATGCGACCATCCATCCAACAATTGCAATTAAATGAATACTTTTCTTATCAAATATAATTTTCACGATAACATTTTAAGTAAAGGTTTTAAGTTTTTTTTTTATCTCTACAATGAAATGCATCCGCCACATATTTAACAAATGAGGTAAGAATATCTTCTCTCTCACACGACAAAATAGCAGTAAGATTAATGGGTTTGACCAAAGTGAGAATTGAAAACAACACATTCATTTCTAAATTTACTATACTCTTTACATCGAAATATAAAATGATGTTCATCTTCAGGTTCTTTGGAATACATCAGGCAAATCAAGTCGACTTCAGAGTTTAGAAACCATCTTTTATTGGCTTTGAGGCCCATGCTTCTAGTTCGAAATCGAGCAAATAAATCTCTATGCTGCTTACATGTTATTATTTTAAGATAGTGTTCAGCTTGAAAAATATATTTAAAAGAATGGTAGAACTCATATTTATCACTCTTCCAGATTACTGTGCCAATTTTGCATGTGGGATGCAATCAGTCTATCTTTAAATTCTGCTAGAAAAGAAGACTCAACCCCAACATTTTCTCATCCACATAATGCCAAAGCCATTTACAGAGAGAACTTTTTAAACCTCGAATGCCCAATTTGACGACGAAGTTCTAACTGATGTTAGTACCATACAATATGCCTTTTATTCACTCTTGA
>CM065687.1:6022125-6080213 GCA_017654935.2 Phymorhynchus buccinoides
CCCCCCCATCCCCATCCCACATCCCCCCCCCCCCACCACACACCCCATCCCCCCCTCCCCCCCCCATCCCCTCCCATCCCCCCCCCCACCATCAACCCCCCCCCCCCCACCCACCCCCCATCCCCCCCCTTCCCGCCCCCCCACACCATTGTATTGAATTGCATAGCATTATCTTGTATTGCATCACATTGCATTGTATTGAATTGCATAGCATTATCTTGTATTGCATCACATTACATTGTATTGAATTGCATAGCATTATCTTGTATTGCATCACATTGCATTGTATTGAATTGCATAGCATTATCTTGTATTGCATCACATCGCATTGTATTGAATTGCATAGCATTATCTTGTATTGCATCACATCGCATTGTATTGAATTGCATAGCATTATCTTGTATTGCATCACATTACATTGTATTGAATTGCATAGCATTATCTTGTATTGCATCACATTGCATTGTATTGAATTGCATAGCATTATCTTGTATTGCACATCACATAGCATTATCTTGTATTGCATTGAATTGCATAGCATTATCTTGTATTGCATCACATTGCATTGTATTGAATTGCATAGCATTATCTTGTATTGCATCACATTGCATTGTATTGAATTGCATAGCATTATCTTGTATTGCATCACATTGCATTGTATTGAATTGCATAGCATTATCTTGTATTGCATCACATCACATTGTATTGAATTGCATAGCATTATCTTGTATTGCATCACATTGCATTGTATTGAATTGCATAGCATTATCTTGTATTGCATCACATTGCATTGTATTGAATTGCATAGCATTATCTTGTATTGCATCACATTGCATTGTATTGAATTGCATAGCATTATCTTGTATTGCATCACATTACATTGTATTGAATTGCATAGCATTATCTTGTATTGCATCACATCGCATTGTATTGAATTGCATAGCATTATCTTGTATTGCATCACATCGCATTGTATTGAATTGCATAGCATTATCTTGTATTGCATCACATTGCATTGTATTGAATTGCATAGCATTATCTTGTATTGCATCACATTACATTGTATTGAATTGCATAGCATTATCTTGTATTGCATCACATCGCAGTGTATTGAATTGCATAGCATTATCTTGTATTGCATCACATTACATTGTATTGAATTGCATAGCATTATCTTGTATTGCATCACATTACATTGTATTGAATTGCATAGCATTATCTTGTATTGCATCACATTACATTGTATTGAATTGCATAGCATTATCTTGTATTGCATCACATTGCATTGTATTGAATTGCATAGCATTATCTTGTATTGCATCACATTGCATTGTATTGAATTGCATAGCATTATCTTGTATTGCATCACATTACATTGTATTGAATTGCATAGCATTATCTTGTATTGCATCACATTGTATTGTATTGTATCAAGTCAGCATGCATTGTATTGAATTGCATAGCATTATCTTGTATTGCATCACATTACATTGTATTGAATTGCATAGCATTATCTTGTATTGCATCACATTGCATTGTATTGAATTGCATAGCATTATCTTGTATTGCATCACATTGCATTGTATTGAATTGCATAGCATTATCTTGTATTGCATCACATTGCATTGTATTGAATTGCATAGCATTATCTTGTATTGCATCACATTGCATTGTATTGAATTGCATAGCATTATCTTGTATTGCATCACATTGCATTGTATTGAATTGCATAGCATTATCTTGTATTGCATCACATTGCATTGTATTGAATTGCATAACATTATCTTGTATTGCATCACATTGCATTGTATTGAATTAGTTATTTGTATTGCATCACATTGCATTGTATTGAATTGCATAGCATTATCTTGTATTGCATCACATTGCATTGTATTGAACTGCATAGCATTATCTTGTATTGCATCACATTGTTTTTGCATTTTATCAAATAGGATTATTTGTATTGCATCACATTGCATTGTATTGAATTGCATAGCATTATCTTGTATTGCATCACATTGTTTTTGCATTTTATCAAATAGCATTATCTTGTATTGCTTCGCATTGTTTTGTATTGAATCGCATTATCTTGTATTGCTTCGCATTGTATTGAATGAATAGCATTATCTTGTATTGCATCACATTACATTGTATTGAATTGCATAGCATTATCTTGTATTGCATCACATTGTATTGTATTGAATTGCATAGCATTATCTTGTATTGCATCACATCGCATTGTATTGAATTGCATAGCATTATCTTGTATTGCATCGCATCGCATTGTATTGAATTGCATAGCATTATTGTTTTTGTAATGAACTTTTTTTAATCATTGAATGTGCATAAATACATTTCATTATCAAACACATTCTGTATAACATGCATATTATACATAATTATTAACATTCAAAGAAACATAAATAAAATTGCTGTTACATTCAATGTTTTCTTCTTTTTTTTAGAAAGAACAAAAGAAAGAGACAGACAGAAAGAAAGATATGGACAGAAAGACAGACAAAGAAGTTAAAGTGGGCATTGAAGAATGCACTGCATAATCATAATTTACGTAAGCCATATAAATATTTGTAGGAGAAAAAACAACACCAAAAAAGACCAGTTAAAGTGACAAATACCTGTTGATGAGTTACACAAACAATGATGTCTAGGGATTCCAAGCTTGAACTGTTTCATCATAAGCCATATTGATGCTTTCAATGTATTGTTCAATATCATATCGGTATCTCATTATAGAAACAAACATCCTATATAATGGTATCTGGGTTTTTTCATTTTACATCTATAAATAAAAGATTTTGCCAGTAATAATAACAAGTCAATAACATCATGTGTTCTCACATTCTTTTCACAACCAAATATCACAAGATGCTGAGTAAATTGGAAATTGTTGGCTATTTCACATTTGTCGTGTAGTGCCATTTGAAAATTCATCCAAAATGATATCACATGTTCACAGTTCCCAAAGACTGTGTTGAATGTTATCTTTATGATTATTACAAAAGGAAATTTATCTGTATTTTCAAGTTTCATATTTAAAAGTACTGAAATAGTTCCTATGATTCTATGAATAATACGTACTAGCGCAACGCCTAGTACCGGTAACACTGAGTACCGGTTTCGCCGTATCCGCAAAATATTATATTATTACTTTTGTCTCTCTCCCTCCTTCCATCTTCTTCTTCTCATCCCGTTCCACCCCGTCCCTCGCTAAAGTAATCTCCACTCTCACTCGGTGAATAGCGGGATATTGTACCTCGCTAAGGTAATCTCCGCTCTCCAACCCTTTTCTTTGCCAGAGCGCGCACAGTACTGAGTTCTTTCTGTGTAAACTGTTTGTTGTGGACGGCTTGAAATGCCGGGTCCGCGCAAATGTAAATTGGCTCATATCGTGCGCGTTTATAAATGGATGCACGTTCCAAATTTTGAGTCAATATCGGGTCTCGTTTCGCCGCTGTTTGTGAAAAGGTAAAGCGGCGCATATCGCGCGCGTTTATAAATTGATTTGCTTCCAGTTTGGCACACAGATAGTCACTGTCCCCGGTCATCTACCGTCCAAATGTGAAGGCAATCCATCCAGACATACTGGAGATACACGCGCCGAGAGGCTGGTGGATACGCGTTTCGCGCATTTGCCAAACCGCGTAAAAAATGACACGGCCGCCTTGGTTGCCGTTGCCATCGCCACGTTAGGGCTGATAGCAAATTTGAAGCGATTCGGTCGAAATACGGCGGAGTTATAAGGCCTGTTCTGTATTTCACACAGACGGATAGACGGCCGGACGGACGGACAGTTGCCTTTTAATATAAGATTTGTAGCCATTTCAGTTTTATCTCCTTTATTTTGGCAACTATTCCGAATATGACATTCCACTGTACACTTCTATTTATTCGACTGTCTCAGGCCTGACAACAATCTGGTTTTTGATCATTTACTGTTAAGCAGTTGTAAAAAACGTTTTGCACCTTTTGGAACTGAATATATAAAACGCAGTTTTACTATTAGTAGTATTATGGGGTTTTTGTTTTTTGGGGGGTTTTTGCTGTCCCATCTTCTGGGCTGTACAGTGGCGTTGTTCCCACGCCGCTCGTTCCGAATCCCAATTCACAGCTACACCCGGGTTTGTTCAAGTCGCAGAAACCGAGACCAGCAGTCCAAGGGGAGTGAATCTATGTTAGGCCGTCAGGAGGCAACCAACCGAGTGAGGTCCTCCTCCGAGGGCGCCACCATGACCGTCCACCGACAGCTCCCCAGAACACACTGATCCCCATGACTTTGACCCGAACGCACCAAGGCATAGACTGGATTGGAAACCGAAACTGAGGTCACCATGAGAGCAGGGCATGCAAAGCCACAGAATTTGAGACATTTTTTTAATATTATGATTGATGGAAAATGAGGCCGATGATAACGATGATGATGATGCTATGGAGTTCCGTATCGGTCTGAGACTGCATGGCAGGGCTGTATTCTACGCTTCCTTTCATAATGATATCCAGGCGTTAACCAGGCCCGAAAACTACAGACACCTGCAGTGTTGGTCTTGCAATTAGAGCAACACTCTCATAATCGCATCCGTTAAGCGGATGAAACTCGACTGTGTGGTTTCAGTCTTCCCATTGAGCCCATAGCCACTCACTCTGGGTAGGAGTCGGTCCAGGACCGAAAAAAACCCTCGCCTCTGATGGGATTCGAACCCAAGACCTCCCAGCCAGTAGTCCGCGACGCTAACCACTACACCACGGCGGCTGGTTAGTAGTATTATTTAAGTATTTGTTTTATCATTTTTAACTGCAATCCACACGCATTTATATTTTTTTTAACAGCTTTAACAACACTTATATAAGTCAAGAAATGTGTCTGGATACCATATTTGTTTTGAAATGCACTGAGTGATAAAAAATGTCCTTGTCCATCAAGCAAATTGCCTACCTGATGCACATCTCTTTCAATCCAGCTACGGTAGAAGACATGTTTTTCTCCAATCAATGCATTTGAATTCCAGAACAGTGGTTCAGAAATCATTTCATTGATGTTTTTAATTTATATTTTCTCCCTAGTTCTGAGTATGCTTATTTAAATACGTCATACCCCCAAACATATTTAAGCTTGTCAATTTATCTTCTAGTACCTATTGATTTTAAAAAGGAAATGTTGTTACTAAGAGAATAAACTAAGTGGTTCCATTTATGATTGCCTACCAGTAACTTTTTAATCCATGTCATCTTTAGTGCATGTATATATTATTATGTACGAACATCTGGGATACAAATACCTCCCTGATCGATACTTTTATATGATATTTTTCTGCTGATTCTATCATTTTTCTTATTCCACACAAACTGAAACACTGCGGTTTGAATTACATTTATAATATCATCTGGAGGGTGTTGTAATAACATCCCTAAAAACACTAGTTTTGACAAACATTATGACTTTAAGATTGCCACACGCCCTACAGGGGTTAGCTCCCTCTTCAATCACACCTTAAAAAGAATTTTAATTTCTCTAAGTTTGTCGTCGAAATTTAGTTTTATGCAGTCTTGTAAGTCATTTGTAAGCCAGATACCAAGTATTTTAAATTGTTTTGGATTCCATTCAATGTCTAGATGAGGCATGTATCTTTTTTGTTAATTTTCCATTCTTCCCAGCCAGATAGCGCTACTTTTTTTAGTATTTAATTTTAAACCGGACACTTTCTCAAACAGTTCAATAATTTTAAATGATTCTTCAAATGATTATTTGTCACCTTCTTGCATCAATTCTGTATCATCTGCATGTTGTGATATTTTATTTTATGTCCCTTCTATGTCTATACCTTTTATCTTTGAATGTTGTCTTATCATAGTCGCCAGAATTTCTTAGAACAGATAAATAAGAAGAAATAGGGTCCCCCTGCTTGCACCCTCGCCGAACACAAAACCATGTTGTTAAATTTCCGTTAACAATTACTGGAGATTTTATATAATTATAAAAAGTTTGGATCCATCTATTTAAGTCAGGGCCAAAGTTAAACGCTTTTAACACTTTTTGCATAAATGTCCAAAAGTATCAAAAGCTTTTTCAATGTATCAGTAATCCTGTCTTTTTCAAAGTGTTTAAATAATTGATCAAATCATAGATTAAACGTATATTATCACCTAAATATCTATTCCTAATAAACCCTGTTTGATCTTCATTAATAAGAGACAGTAGCACACACTTAATTTTGTTAGCAATACAGCTCGATCCTATCTTATAGATAACATTTAACAATGAAATTGGCCTCCAATTCTTAATATATTATCTTGGTTTGTCCCCCTTAGGCATACAAATAATCACACCTTCTTTTTGAGTTGTAGATAACTCTCCCTTTCTAAATCCCTCATTCAGCGATCTAACAACAAATGTCCCAATACCCTGCCAGAATTGTTTTTTTAAATTCCACAGCGAAGCCTTCACTTCCAGGACTTTTCCTGTTCATATTTTTCAATGCCCAGCTCGCCTCTTCCAATGTAATCTCATTTTGCATAGCATTATCTTGTATTGCATCACATAGCATTGTACTGAATTGCATAGCATTATCTTGTATTGCATCACATAGCATTGTATTGAATCACAAAGCATTATATTGTATTGCATCACACAGCATTGTATTGAATTGCATAGCATTATCTTGCATCACATCGCATCGCATTGCATTGTATCATATGACATTATCCTGTATTACATCACTTTATGTTGCATTGCATCAAACAGCATCACCTTGTATTGCAACGCACTGTTTTGTATTGAATCGCAATATCCTGTATTGCACCACTTTGTATTGCATTTTATCAAACAGCATCATCTTGCATTGCGTCACATGGTAGTTGTAGGTCCCCCTATTCATAACTGTGTTGGGTTCGTTCCATGTGTTGTATTGTATCAAACAGCATCACCTTGTATTGCGTCACATCGTGGTTGCAGGTCCCCCTATTCATAACTGTGTTGGGTTCGTTCCATGTGTTGCATTGTATCAAACATCATCACCTTGTATTGCGTCACATCGTGGTTGCAGGTCCCCCTATTCATAACTGTGTTGGGTTCGTTCCATCGTGTTGCATTGTATCAAACATCATCACCTTGTATTGCGTCACATGGTGGTTGTAGGTCCCCCTATTCATAACTGTGTTGGGTTCGTTCCATCGTGTTGCATTGTATCAAACATCATCACCTTGCATTGCGTCACATCGTGGTTGCAGGTCCCCCTATTCATAACTGTGTTGGGTTCGTTCCATGTGTTGCATTGTATCAAACATCATCACCTTGTATTGCGTCACATCGTGGTTGCAGGTCCCCCTGTTCATAACTGTGTTGGGTTCGTTCCATGTGTTGCATTGCATCAAACATCATCACCTTGTATTGCGTCACAGTGTAGTTGCAGGTCCCCCTGTTCATAACTGTGTTGGGTTCGTTCCATGTGTTGCATTGCAAGTCACCCTAAAGACCTTGTCCGACGATGCTTCCTCTCGCATGCACCTGGTATCTCTCAGTCACGCTGTGAGAATGGCTGAACACTCTTGCGAAAGATCGAGTGAAAGCATCGTCGGACTTAGCCTTAGAGACATTCGCTCTCCCCTCCACTTACCTTCAGTACTGATCATACCAAGTGTCACGCTGGCCTTGTACTTCAGATAACCATCACCGTTCACCACCATATAGCATCGGAACTCCCATCCCAAATCTTCTTCCCTGAGACGGATATTCTTCATCTCACTGACGGTGCGGCCGCAATACATGCCCGTATTGTTGGCAAACGCGGGAGCCGTATCCTCATTAAGGTTCACAGTAGACGAGTCAACGGGGTACCAGGTGTCATTGCCAGGGTCTCTGAAGTCCCAGACGATGTCGATCTGTTGTACGGGAAAGAAACACCACACAAAGTTCAGTTCTGAATACAATCTTAACAACAAAAGAAAAAAGTTCGGATTAAAAGTTGCTGCCACGGTCACAGGCCATGTTTTTGTGTTTTTTAGGCCAAGTTTGTCCATTCCTTACATTTTCCTTCTTTTAATCTCTCCCCATATGTTTTCTGGGTCACTCGCGCATTGAAAAAATTGGCAGGCGAACGTCTTATTCACTCTGCCACCTTCCTTCGACCAAAGATAACCTCCCAAAAAGTATCAATCTATATAAATCGATACAGACCTTCCACTTCTTGGTGTGTGTCACGTTCTTTGGGGCGGGGCCATTGCAGGTCATAGTGACATCCTCGCCCGCGCTCCAACTGGACCTGGCCTCAGGAGACAGGGTCAAGGTCACTGGCCCTGGGGTCAGTGCATGCAGTCAACACTGATTTTGCCTCCTGTTTGTCTGTCTGTCTGTCTGTCTGCCTGTCTGTCAGCAAGATTACTCAAAGAACAAAATGTGGGCATCGTTTACGCTCTTCTTATATAATAATAATAATAACAATAATAATAATAATAATTAACATTTATAGAGCGCCCTTTCTCTCTTGAGCTCACGGCGCATCACAATTATTAAAATAAATACATTGATCATAAGCTACTACAATATTAACTATCAAAAACATGCACATAGCCACAACACGCACGCACGCACACACGCACACATACACACACACACACACAACCACGCACGCGCACACACCCACACACAGCGTGCGGGACATAGTTTTAAGGCAGGAAACAGGACAAGGAAGAAATCAGAGGTATTGCTGGTAGAGGTGAGTTTTAAGAGCGGTTTTGAAAGATTGGAAAGATTTAGCAGAACGAAGTTGATATATTAGGGAAGACAGAAGGGGCGCTGAAAGAAAATGAATGTTCACCATATGTCTTAGTGTTTGTACGAGGAATAGAAAGGATAAGTTTGTCAGAAGAGGAACGGAGAGACCTGGAGGGTGAGTACAGATGAACGAGATCAGAGAGGTAGGCAGCACCAGATGAATGGATAGCATTGAAACAGAGGCAAGCAATTTTATACTTTATACTTGCCTCGACTGGAAGCCAGTTTAAGGTATTGAGGTGGGGTTTGGTGTGGTCTGTACGAGAGACTTTAAGGATTAACCGAGCTGCATTGTTTTGAACTTTCTGAAGTGTGTTGAGGAGGGTTTGAGGACAGCCTACATATATTTATTGACGTTCTTGGTTGTCCGTTGCATCTTAAAAAAAAGAGGGAGGCAACTATTTTTTCGAGCGCGCATGCTTTGCTTCAATGGGAAAACAATAACTGACATTAAGCTCTGAAACTAGACAGGCACATGGCAGGTCACTTGGCAGTGAATGTTCTTGCATTTGGTGGGAGTGAAGTGTGATGAACCGGCCGAATGTATTCATCACATTGTTCCCCACTGTCCGTTCGGTCAAATGTCCGTTTGGACCAAATGACCGTCGGCGTAATGTCCAGCCATGTGTATGATTAAGCGATTAGAGATTTAATATTAAGCGCCGTCAAAGTTTTCTTCATAAATAAATGATACTATTTGAAAAATTAACGAAAACATGAGCTCAACAACAACTTAACAACAACAACAACAACAACAAATCTAGCAGAAATGTTTCGTTTTTGTTGTTTGTTTTACTTTCACCTTACCATTAACTGATAGATAGACGTTGTTACGAGATATGATGGTATCACTTCTGCTTCTGTCTTGCACATTTGTGTAACACCGGTACACGGCTTCGTCGTCGCATGAGGCCTTGATAAAAGAGATTTCCACAAAATAGGTGCCCGCCATGCTGCTGTTAACTTTGATTTCTGTCGATTCAGGCAGATGTGAACATTCCGGTTCTGTATCTCCAGTGGCTATCTGCACAACACCCTCCATTTTTCCACGTAAAGATTTCAAGATTCGAAAAATAAAAGGAACAGTTCCACCGCTAGAAATCGGGCAAACATATTCGCATCTCAGAACAACACTGTGGCCGGCTTCTGTCTTTGCCGGGGTGACGCGGATGAAAGTAGGTTCAATGGTGAGTCTGTTGCACGTGTTATCCTCCGTTTGTGTAATGGCAGCTGTAAGAAACATAAAATAAAAAACAAAACAAAAAACACCCCCCAAAAAACGCTCAACACAAAACTATGGACATCTAGATATTATTCTGTCAGTGAATTGTTGTTGATATGCTAAAAAAAACTATGTGAAATGGCATCCCCGATGTTTCATCTTCTAACTGACTTTTTTAATACTTGACAATGTATTTACATATTATTATGCAGCCCCATTTGACCATCACTCATTCAATGCTCACAAGCTCACACACGCACACGCACACGCACACACACACACACACACACACACACGCACACGCACACGCACACACACACACACACACACGCACGCACACACACACACACGCACACGCACACGCACACGCACACACACACACGCACACACACACACACACACACACACACACACACACACACACACACACACACACACACACACACACACGCCAACATGCTCTTGTGAGTTTTGATCATAGCTTTTATTGTGTATTTACAGCCCCACAAATCTGGAAGCAGTCGATTATGATTCACATTCCAAAACAAGGTAAACCACGATCATCAGTAAATATTTATAGGTCAATAGCTTTAACTTTTCATGCAAGAGAAAATTATACAGAAAAGATTACTCTGTGAAAACAATTGTATTATGCCAAATGGTCAAGCTGGATTTAGAAAAGGACGTTGCACAACTAATAACTTAGAAAAGCTTACTACTCAAATAAAGAAACAATTTTCAAAAAGAAAATGTACACTTGCCACATTCGTTAACGTGCCAAAAGCTTATCACTGTGTTTGGGATGCAAACAAATTAAATTAAGTAAACATGGTGTAACAGGTATATTGCATCATTACATAAAAAATATGCTATTAGGCAGATCGATATGTGTAAGAATAACTAAGATTGAGGAGTGTTTCTTCTTCAGCCAAACAGATTGAAACAGGGATTCCATAAGGATCTGTAATAACACCATTACTATTTAGTATTTTAATTCCTGATTTACCAACCAAAATGTATACCAAAGACAACAAATTTTGTATGCAGACGATTATTTTGATCAATACATCCTTAAGGAAAAATACTAATGAAAGTGATGTCAAATATATTCAAAACATATGCCAAAGAGAACTAGACAAGTTAAATGAATACATAAAAGAAAATGGATAGATGTTATCAACAGGGAAAAAAACCTTATCTAATGCTATTCAATAATGGTTAAAATGCTAAAACTCTGCCTCAGTTAGTATTGGATAGAAGCCTTCTTCTTTATAAGCATTCTATTATTTTTGTGTGTGTTTATTTGACATCAAAGTTACGTTGGAACGTTCATAGTGAATATCTGATTTCGAGAGCAAGAGAAAGACTCCACTTTTTAAAAATAATAAACGAACAATCATGGAGTCAAGACACAAAAATACTGCTACATTTAGCAATAGCTCTGGTCCGATCAGTACTATCCTATGGACAAGGGGTTTATTTCAGTGCAGCAAATACTCTTTTAGAAAAGTGAGAAAGTATATAGACAGTAAAGCTATAAAATTAGCAATTACTGTCCCTATGCACTTTAACACTCTTAGAACATAGAAAAGGAGCCATATATTTTCATTAACGGGACATCGGAAATTAGCAGTTTTTAATTATATAGTCAGAGGCCTTTCTGTTGACAATAATACAAAGGATTAAATATTCAGAAATTCAGAGAGAGATTTTCCGAAGAGAGTGAAAAATATAACATTACATCAGCCAATCAATAATTATACTGAAGGCATTATGAGTAAAAGTAAGGTAGATATCCATTATATCCCAGTCATGCCTATCATATCATTAATGTCACCATGGGAACAAAGAAAAGCAAACTTTCATATAGAATATACAAATTACAACAAAGGTGAAGATGTTAATATATTAGTTTCTGACGTTCGACATCCCAAAATATTCAAATCATCTCAAAACAATTCACTGATGGTTCAGTCTTAGATACGTCAGACAGTGGGGCAGGTTTTGTTATACCATCACTTAAAATAGAAAAGTCATATTATTTAGGCAAAGGTATCTCAATATTTACTTCTGAATTATTTGCAATAATGCGAGTTTTAGAAGTTGTTTGTGCTCTACCTAATTCGATTTATAACATCTTATTTTTGTGTGGATTCAAAATCAGATTTACAATCTCTGAAGCAAAATAACAGCAACATTCGTAACGATATTGTCTGAAATTAAGCATTTAATTCGTTGTATTATTACAAAAGGTATTAGTATTGATTTTTGCTTAATGCCATCTCATGATGGGCTCTTTGCGAATGAGGTTTCTGTATGCATATAGCAATCTACCTGTGAATAGGTTGTTTTTTTGTGTGTGATCTGAACACATTTTGTTGAGCTTTCAATCCTTTTGATTCAGGGAAGACTGCTATCACAACATATTCTCATTCACCTTTGTATAAAAACTACACCAATAGATATGAGCAATTTATTATCTCCCTTGAATGTTAATGTTACGTAATGAATTATTAATTATTTCCGCAACACCTCAAAAATAAAAATGTGAGTGTTCCCACGGCGGTCACTTTGAAATAAAGATGATTTATTTCTGCTTGTGCAAAGAAAATTAAATTATTAAGTACTCACAGATTGAGTGAAGGAATCGTTTTGATTGCTAGCTGGGCGGAAGGGTAAATCGTTCTAATCTACGGTAATTCAAGAGAGGCAACGCATCGGTAAACTGAGCGTTCACGTTGAAAGCTGTCCGCTCAGAATTTAAGCCTTCAGCAGTGTTTCAATAACAAAAATGGAAATTGGTCAATCCTTTTTGTAAATCTTGTTGTCACGTGCGGAAAATTTCCGCTGCTCAGTTGTCTGCTGTCATCACAGCTTGACAGCTACCGATCACACAAAAAATGGCTTCACTTTGGGCAGCGGTTTGTTTACGTTTTCATAAGAAGAGTGACTTCCCTTTCTTAACGATAGACTGACGTCGCTGGAAATGGCTGGGTTTAGCTGCATGACTCATCGGTAAACTGGCATCCTTTGCTGAATTTAGCGTTTATTCCAAGCATTATTTTGCTTCACACGAATAATCTTATACTTACGTTTGCTTCGACGCTATAACCGTATGTATGTCATAATGCACAATGTACCCGATCGTGTGTTTTTGAAGCTTTATTTTAGTCCGTTTGAAAGATGATCGTCTGCACAGGGCAAAATGTATTGCTTGTATTTCCTGGTAAAATTCCGCCAATGTTTATACTGTGTAATTCGTTTTGAACTGAGCACGCCATAAGCTCTGCTTGTTGTTGCTTCAGTTATGTCATAGTTGTTGTTCATGTTGATTTGGAAAATAAAACATTTAAACCAGGGCGATCTCATTCTCTCGTCCGCGACGAGATGTGACGTGAAAGAAGCCATTCCTAAAGTGGAAATAGATTTTTTGCTCGATTCATAGATCATTTTTAATGCACAAACTAATATTAAAGTAGTTCTTTTCCCAAATCTGCTACACATATTTTCCACAACCCGCACTCTATCTGTGAATGCCCACTTTTTGTAAATCAATTGAGTTCCGTCGAACTTTCAATCGCCTTGATTCTTGGAAGAAAGCAGTGTCACAAACTTTTCTATATGAGTCATGAATGAAAAAGTAGAACAATACTTACAAAAATATCGCCTCCTTTTGCAAATTATTGACAGACAACACATCTTTACTCCAAGTTAACTATTTTTCTACAATTTTATCAGCATTACAATGGGAATCGCTTTTTTTCAAATTATGTAGCGATGACCGTATTTGTGCCAGTCTGACACAGAGTTACGTCCCTTTGTTTAAATTTAACCCTTTCACCGCCAACGTCGCATTTTTGCACCACAACGATTTAATACCCATGTCACTAAATGGCATCAAATCAGGGTCTGTTATCCAAAGACCCTATTCTCTTAATTTTGGGAGGTAAGGATAGGTCTTGTTTTAAATATGTTACAGAGGAATCCCGCATATTACAGACATATTTTTTCTCTCTACCTGGGTAAGTTTAATGGAATTGTTTTGCTGACAAATGGCTGGCGGTGAAAGGGTTAAGCGAATAAAAAAAAAACACGAAACTTTTCGAGTTTGCAAACTGGCCAATACTAAAAAGAAGATTTTTTTCTTGTCGCTGCATATTTTTTACCTTAAAAGAAGTCGTGACGGGTGTACAGAGGATTCATCTTCCTCGCTTTCAAGGTGAAATGTGCATCTTTCAGACAGATCACTGATCGGCGGTGCGGAGATTTACCGAGTTGAAAAGCGTTGAAAGAATCAGTTGTCCGCTCGCTGATTAAGGCCACCTCACGCTAATTAAGAGTGCCGGATACTAGATGAAGCCTTCTAGTTATGTTCGCAAAGGTTTAAAAACAGTTCTACCGTGCCAATTTTTTCCTAAATCCCCCGTGCCGATTTCTGATTTTGCCTCTTTTTTTTGCGAAGTCCTGCGCATCGTTTTCGATTCACCGGAAGTGATAGCTTTGTTTCGGTTTATTTACATAGCTGTTGATTAGAGAGAGCAAGAAGCTTCACTCAGCGCATCGATCGTTGAAAAGTTGTGCCCGAGGCGCGCCAACAAAGATAAACTGCAGTACAGGTGTAAAGCTTGATCAATCATATAGTAAAAAGCCAAGTGTCCGTGTGTGTGTGTGTGTGTGTGTGTGTGTGTGTGTGTGTGTGTCTGAAACACAAAACGGGCCTTATAACTCCGCCGTTTTTTGACCGAATCGCTTCAAATTTGCTGTGAGCCCTGTGAGCCTTGCACGGTTTCGCAAATGCGCGAAACGCGTATCTGCCGGACTCTCGGCGCCCGTATCTCCGGCATTTCTGGACCGATTGCCTTCCAATTTGGCAGATAGATGACCGGGGACGGTGACTATCGGTGTGCCAAACCGGAAGCGAATCGGTTCAGAAACACGCGCGCTATACGCCGCTTCACCTTTTCACGAATAACTCCGCCGTTTCTTAACCGAATCGCTTCAAATTTGCTGTCACGCTTGCTATGGCCCGGGCAAAGCCTGGCAGCAAATTGGAAGAGAATCGGGAGAGCGCGTCACTCTCAGAGCAGCGCCAACGGGAAACGGGGCCTTATAACTCCGTCGTTTCTTAACCGAATCGCTTCAAATTTGCTGTACTCAGCGTTACCAGTACTTGGCGTTACCGTTACTAGGCGTTACCAGTACGGTGCATTGCCAGTACTAGGCGTTGCGCTAGTTATTTTTAAAGATTTGGGTTAGATCTACTCCAGTCATAGAAATAGTTAATTCAAAAATCGAGGCGTTTTCGCAGTTTTATTTGCACATAGGAAATGACGCGTGTGAAAGGTCAAGGTCAAGGCCGATGACAACGCATGCGCACTTCTGTTTTCAAACTGAATGACGGACTCAAAGACAACAATGCGATTCTTGCTTGTAAGCTTGTAAGCTTACAATATTTTACTTCATTCGACCAGCGGCATCAGAAAATGACATTCGTTTGTTTCGATACTTAAAATGTAAGTGTTTAATGTTGCACATGTGTGGTTTTGAAACTTCCTAAAAATCTAGAGCGATGAAAGTTCGATTGTTTTTTGTTCGATCTATGCACGGACGACTGACGTATTGATGATCAATACGTCAGTTTGATGACGATTACACTAATAAATACGTCAATGCACGAGACGAGCGCATGGTAAGGTGGCGCCGGAAAGCCGAAATAAGAAGTTTTCTTCGACTGAAATATTTTTTTATGCAAAAACAAATATTGAAGAGCTTCTTTTCTACAGACAATACACTATCTGTGGATACTGTTTTTCCTAAAAAAAATAGTGGAGTTTTGTTCAGCTTTCAATCATCTTGATTGTTGGAAGAAATATGTCACATATCTGTATTTGAGTCATGATTGAAAAATAGACCAATGTTTCAACAAAATCGTACCTATTTTTAAAAACTATTGACAAAAAACGCATGTCTACTCCAATTTAGGTATTTTTCTTTCATTTTATTAGTACAACTCTGAGAATTACGTAAGTTGTTCTTTTTCTTGTCGTACCTAAATTATGCACATCCCTAACACCAATGCTTCAGCAATATCGTCCTTCATACTAGTCTATAAACTATTGACAGAAAAGGCATCTTTACAACAACAAAACTATTTTTCTCTCATTTTTGATTGTATCTGTGCTATTCTTAATTCTAAGAATTACTAAAGTTAGGCCTATATATTTTTATTTCTTTACGTATCTCAAAGTCAAACACATCCAAAACCGACACGCATGCACCCTTCCCCCTCCCCCCCTGCCACCTCCCATCTGCCCACAAAAGTAGACCAGACCAATGCGTTAGGCCTATGCTTACTTCTCCACAACCAAAACATCAGCACAGTCACAAAGAAAACGCGAAAGGCATCAGGCTCCATGTAAAACTGCCCAAGGTTTTGTTTATTGACGTCACACAGTGCTAGGAAAATGTCACAATCCACGTCAGTCTTTCATGACGCAAAGAGTAGGCTTGGGGGGAACTTCGCTCGAGTATGTCGTTCCTTCAAGAGCAGGGATAGGTCTAGGGTTCCTGTGTTTTCAATACATTGTGACTTCTCAATTACTCTACATACCAGCTTCAAGGCATTTAAGTGGGCTCTTTTTAATCTTTGTAGCAATTTGTGGTCTTGAGTATTCTGGATATTACTGTGTATCTCTGCAGTTTGTCAAGATCTCTTACCTCCAGTCCGCATGATGTGATTAGTAGAAGAGCCCGCATATATTTTTATATCAGATTTTGATCTGGTGAATTGTGGACTGCAGCAGAACACACCACCACAGCTGCTTAAGGATGCAGGAAAGCATGCACACCATCAACAGCTGATCCAAGGAGTGGATTGTGTCCATTAATAGGACAAAAACGGAAGCAACCTGTTTCTCCCTTTCCACAAAGCCAGAACGCTTCAAACTGATGATTGAGGGAGAAGAAATTCCCCACCAGGACACCCCCAGGTACCTCGGCGTCAGACTAGACACAAAGCATACCTGGGGACCGTACATCAGTGGCATGGAAGCCAAGGCAGTGAAGAAAATGGCTGTCATGAAGAAACTGGCTGTCATGAAGAAACTGGCTGTCATGAAGAAACTGGCTGTCATGAAGAAACTGGCTGGCACCAAATGGGGGGCTGACAAAAAGGTCCTGACACAGGTGTACACAGGCTCTGTCCGACCCCACCTGGAGTACGCTTCCACCTCCTGGATGACAGCTGCCAAAACCAACACAGGCAGGCTTTCCAAAGTGCAGAATGCTGGCCTCCGCCTCATCACAGGAGGAATGAAAACAATTCCAATCGCAGCTCTTAAGAAAACTGCAGGCCTCCATTCTCTTAAGGAAAGAAGAGATGAGAAACTGCTGAAACAAGCTGAGAAAATGAAGAGACTTCCCTCCCACCCTCTTCACTTCAAACTTCAGGAAATGACAAGTAACCGCCTCAAGAGACAGAGTACAAATCATGCCCTGAAAAGCCTGAAGCCTGGGTATCCTGACGTCACCTCTTCAAACCAGCCTGTAGAGCGACTTCAAGACTTCGAAGACTGGAGGACAGAAGACTTCCGCATTGTAATGGAGATTCCTGGGGTCGGGAGAAAAGAAGACCATTCAGCAATGGAGCTAAAAGCCCTAACACTGGAGGTCATCGACAGAGAGTACCCTGAAGACACCTGGACCCAAGTGTTCACTGATGGCTCCTCTGAGAAGGCAGTGAGAAATGGAGGAGGGGGTGTCTTCATCAAGTACCGAGACAAACGAAGACATTCCAAATCCATTGCTACATGAAAGTTGTCCACCAACTTTCGTGCAGAAGCCTGTGCAATGCTTGAAGCTGCCCAAATCCTGAACCACGAGGAGGTTTGCTCACCCAACACTGTCTTCCTTACAGACTGCAAATCGCTGTTAGAAAGCTTGGAAGACTGGTGAACATGAGAAACTTCTTGGGGACATCAGAGAAGAACTCGGCAGGCTAAAGAGGAAAACACACTTAGTTCTGCAATGGTTACCATCGCACTGTGACATTGCTGGAAATGAGCAGTCTGACAAACTCTCAAAGCAGGGCAGCCAAATGAATCAGCCAGATCATCCATTGTCATATAAGGAGGCGAAAAACATGTGCGCCAGGTTCCATGAGTCTTGGAGGGGCCGACTAGAGATTGAAAAAGACAATGATGATCTACAGGGCCTCAATCGTCAGCACCAGGTGATATTGTTTAGACTGAGAACAAGCCATTGCCAACTCTTGTCACATCTCCACAGGATAAACCTGTCACACACAAGTGAGTGCCCCTGTGGCACTGGCATCCAGACTCCTGAACACATCCTCCAGGACTGCCCTACTTACCAAGACATTCGGTGTCAAACCTGGCCGGTGAGAGTGGAGCTCCAGGAGAAGCTGTGGACCAACAAAGGCGCTACAAAGGACAGCAGACTTCGCCGTCGGGACTGGACTGAAGATTGAAACATGGCCACTGGGTACGCAGAAGCAGAAGAAGAAGAAGATCTGGTGAATAGCTTGACCAATCAGAAACCATTACGTTTTGGCCATCAAACAGATAGTTGTGTGTCAAATGTTGTGTTCGCAGCCGTTGTTCTACAGTAAATTCCATGTTTGGGTAGTAAGCGTGGCGTGTTGTAAAGAGGAGGCATTTGTGAAACCATATGTATTAAATATTTTATATTATCAAACTGTCTATTAATATGAAGGCATGGGTGATTTCCCTTGCCAATAATGCACACTTTTATATAAATATGGGCCACTGTGGGGCTGTGGATACATTAGTTTGCATTGACGTTTTGCCGAGATCTTAACATATTTTGATTAGGTCTACTCAGAGCTTCAATGAATGCGCTTTGATTGTTTCCTGAAATTCTGAACTCTGTTTTTCATTTAGAAAGTTTGTTATTTGTTATCGACGAGAGAGACAGACACAGAGAGAGAGAGAGAGAGAGAGAGAGAGAGAGAGAGAGAGAGAGAGAGAGATTCAAACAATTTCAAAATTCAAACAATTTTAATGAATAGGCCTTCTGCACGTATCATAGGGAGGCTGGGGGAGGGTGTTATAATAACACATAACATTCGCATCAGAAACTAGAAAATAACACAAATTCTTGTGGATTTAAACAGTTAAGCAAAAATAAACAAATTAGTAAGTAAATAAATAAACAGATATAAATAAATAGGTAAATGAAAGAGAAAACAACAACAACAAATCCGCTTGCGTGTGTATGTTTGTGTGTGTGCATGCGTGCATGTGTGTGTGAGTGTATGTGTGTGTGTATGTGGTGTGTGTGTGCGTGTGTATATATGTGTGTTGCGTGTGTGTGCGTTCGTGCGATCCTCTGTGTGTGTGTGTGTATGTGTGTGTGTGTGTGTGTGTGTGTTTGTTGTGTGTGTGTGTGTGTGTTTGTTGTGTGCGTCTGTATGTCTGTCTGTCTGTCTTTGGTTGTGGGTGACTGTGTCACTCTGCGCCTAAACGCATTTTTAAATGGACTTTTCTTTCACACACACACACACACACACACACACACACACACAATGTACATCTTTACATAAAATTTGTCTTTCACACACACACACACACACACACACACACACACACACACACACACAATGACGCACGCGCGCTCAGGTAAAGTGAGAGACAAACACATCGACAGACTGAGATTTGTTGGTGTGGTGTGGGGGTGGGTGGCTAAAGAAAGACACAAAGAAATCAGAAAATCTGTTCACATTTCCTCCACATTTCAGAGAAACAAACAAAATAAAGTTCATTAAGTAAGACCTCCAATTTTTAAAAAAGAGATCGACCACACCCCCACTGGTCGTCCGAACCTGTCTCCAACTCATTATAAAGTAATCAACCCTTGTAATGTTGGATGTACATTTTACAAGCTGGATTATAAAGTGAACATACAAAAAGCATCAAAATTAACAACTTGGCCGTGCCACGCGCTAAATTATGAAGCGAAAAAGCTTCGATGACACAAATCAACAACGCCAAGAGTTAAATTATAAAGCAAAGATACACAAAAAGCATCGTTGACAACAAATCAACGGCGCCCAAAACTACTGTCAACTATCAAATGATAAAGCTTCGTTACGGATATTAAAAGCTTCATAAAGAAAGTTGGCTAATTTTAATGTGCATTTAGAATCACACATCTATAAAGTTAATCTAAAAGCAGAAGGCTGGTTATAGAACTTTTTAGGAATATATTTTTCCCTAATGACTGAATATTTGGGACAAACAAATACAAAATGGACCTCTGTCTCAGAAGTATCTTTGCAAAAAGGACAGTCAAGACATGGATTTTTAGAATATCGTTTACGATGCGTAAACACCAAGTCTAAATCTAGCTACTATTTTTTTCATGTGCATTTGTTTTATTTCAAATAAATACTGAGATGTACAGAATGATTGTTTAAATTATGCAAAAAATAGGTAACTCTCTTTAACACACAAATCAGATTCCCAACATTGAACATAGCAATCATAAGTCTTTGTTTCAATTCCCCCTAATGAAAAGATTAATATTCCGACCCCTTGCTGTTCCCATACATAATCAAACCCATATTTGTATAATGTAAAACAAATGGCAGAAACCCAGTTATTCTTGTTTCTATTATGAAGATTCAACAACATTTTATAAGATAGTACAGGAATACGGTCATCCGACATTCTTAACATTTTTAACCAGTATTTTACACATCGTGCATATGTATGTACAAACAGAGGCTACCTACCACATTCACCATACACAAGAACATTAGGAGTCTTCGCACAAACATTAAGTAAACGTTTTAAGGCAAATATGTGCACTCTTTCAATAGGGGTATGATCCGAGAGCAGCCCCCAAACTTCAGAACCATATGATAGCATGGGTAAGATTTGACCATCGAAAAGTTTAAAAAATATTTTGGGATGAATTTCCCCAAGAGACCATAACATGTTCAATATACACACTACCGGTACAGCTCTCTTGGCTTTTGTTGCTCTATCTTCCAGTGCATAAGAAAAGGTGAGAGAGGAAGAGAACATTATCCCGAGATATTTGTACTGATTAACTAGTTCAAGCTTAGTATTACCAATACACCATTTTTCCTTAGCTGCAATATAACCGCCTTTACGAAACACGACTACTTTAGATTTGTCAGAGTTAACCGTCAGACCCATTCTGTCTGAAGCTTCGCTTAAAATATTTAACTGACGCTGCAAACCAATGACCGAAAAAGAGAGCAACAGTGCATCATCTGCAAACAGAAGAATTAATATTTCAATTAAACTGGGTGTTAGTTTAACACCGTCCTTGCCATTTTGGATTATATCAAGCGCAAGTTCATTGATACATAAACTAATAAAGAGAATAAAATAGGGCTACAGATATCGCCTTGCTTTAAACCTCTAGGACAGGAAAAAGAATCAGTACATTCGTTCTTCACTCTTACACTTGCTTTCACACTAGCATACATACTCTTAATAGCATTATACATTTTACCATTTATACCATGCTTCCTTTTTAATATCATCCAAAGGTATTGTCTGTTAACTAGATCAAATGCTTTTTTTTAAATCATTAAAGGCAACATACAATTTGCAGTGGTTAAGTAACTGGTTTTTTAACTACAGCCGTGGGGATACCAGGGGGGGGGCCTTGGTATGAATAGTTCCCCCACCTTCTGGACGTTTTGTGCTCGTAACATCCTCAAATCTGTCACTCTCTTTGACTCTGCTTTTTCCCTTTGCATACTGTCATCTACTATCTTTCTGCCTTACCGGTCCATTCTCCTGCCTTTTTTTCACGAAACACTTTAAAAACCATTTCCTCCAGCCGAAGTCGGACTTACTGGGCCTAACTGTTTCTTAGTTGGGCGCATAACGGCAGCATGACGCATCTGCGCTCATAATTGACAGGAAACTGTCTAAGCGGTCGAAGAAGAAGAAGAAGAGAACTAGAGCCAAAAGAGTGAAAACGTGGTCAATAGTGCTGTAATCACGTCTAAAACCAGCTTGGGAAGAATCAATAATACCATTTACTTCAATCCATTTACTCAATCTTTTATTAAGAATACAACGGTACAATTTACCTCCAATATTCAGTAACGAAATACCTCTGTAGTTGTCTGGGCATTCAGGGTCACCCTTTCTATATAAAGGTAGTATGATAGAATTACACCAACTGTTTGGAAAGCTACCTGAATCAAATAACTTCTTAAAGTATTAAGTAAGAAATATTACCACGCATGGTGATTTGTTTGTGCAGAATTCACCACACAATCCGTCATCACCAGCTGACTTACCACATTTCAGCTTTTTGACGGTGTCTTCAACTTCACATTTCTGTATAGAACTGTCAAATGAAACAGATTCTGCATTCAGATCATTAGGAAAATTAACATTTCCATGATCATTAACAGCATCAAAAGAATCAACATTTTCAGCATGAGCTGAATTAAACACTTTGGTGAAATGATTGAACCATTCATCAATGGGGATCGAATTTTGCTTTACTTCTTTGGATGCAAGGACATATTTTACTGTGCTCCAAAATATTTTAGAATCGTTACCAATATTTTGAAGGGTATAATATCCTCTTAAAATTAAGCAATTGTTTATAGTGTCTTCGCAAGACAACATACACAAATATGAGATTGTCTAGAATCAATTGTTTATTAATACCATTATTTTTTTACAAAAACTATCATCATAATCACATATCCTTTGAAATACCCTCAACGCTGTCGTGAGACAGAGAGAGAGAGAGAGAGTGAGAGAGAGAGAGAGAGAGAGAGAGAGAGAGAGAGAGAGAGAGAGAGAGAGAGAGAGAGATCCATCTTCATCTTGTTTTTTCTTCCTCCCCATCCCCCACCTCTCTCTCTCTCTCTCTCTCTCTCTCTCTCTCTCTCTCTCTCTCTCTCTCTCTCTCTCTCTCTCTCTCTCTCTCTTCTGTGTGTGTGTGTGTGTGTGTGTGTGTGTGTGTGTAGTAGTGTGTGTGTGTGTGTCTGTCTGTGTGTGTGTGTGTGCATATGTGTGTGTGTGTGTGTGTCTGTGTGTGTGTGTTTAGGGATTTAGGGATTAATACATACAACAAACCATGTCAGCAACAAACACCTTTATTAGTCGTCTTTTTGTGTAAGTTTGCCGCGGTTCCGTCCTTTCTAGTTTAAGGATAACACAGACTAATCATATTTCATCATTTGCTAGATCAATGCAGTCTTATTTTCCTGAACGTCTTTTTGCTCTGCGTAAGGGGAGTGTTATTTTCCAAAGAAGGGGAGTGTTCACTTCCTAGGCAAAAACGAGTTTGGGGAGTGTTGTTATCCTGAGGTCTTCGTTAGTTGCCTGCTACATCGGACGTTCCACTGTATGTGCTAGGTTCTTCGCTGGTCGAGTCTGACGAGGACCCCGACACGTCACTGCCCGCGGTTTCGTCCGGTTCGTTGAGGTCATTGTCGGCCGTGGGGTGGCTGACTTCGCCTGGACAGAATCAGGATCGGGAAAGCACAGAGTCAACGCACAGAACAACACTTGCACATCAGGATAGGGAAAACACAACACACATAAACACTTGCACATCAGGATAGGGAAACCACAACACACATAAACACTTGCATATCAGGATAGGGAAAACACAACACACATAAACACCTGCACATCAGGATAGGGAAAACACAACACACATAAACACTTGCACATCAGGATAGGGAAAGCACAACACACATAAACACTTGCACATCAGGATAGGGAAAACACAACACACATAAACACCTACACATCAGGATAGGGAAAACACAACACACAAAAACACCTACACATCAGGATAGGGAAAACACAACACACACAGCCTAAACACCTGCACATCAGGATAGGGAAAACACAACACACACAGCCTAAACACCTACACATCAGGATAGGGAAAACACCGTGTTAGCGCACAGAAAAACACCTACACATCAGGATAGGGAAAACACAGTGTTAGCGCACAGAAAAACACCTACACATCAGGATGTAGCGCACAGAAAAACACCTACACATCAGGATAGGGAAAACAGTGTTAGCGCACAGAAAAACATCTACACATCAGGATAGGGAAAACACAGTGTTAGCGCACAGAAAAACACCTACACATCAGGATGTAGCGCACAGAAAAACACCTACACATCAGGATAGGGAAAACAGTGTTAGCGCACAGAAAAACATCTACACATCAGGATAGGGAAAACAGTGTTAGCGCACAGAAAAACATCTACACATCAGGATAGGGAAAACACAGTGTTAGCGCACAGAAAAACACCTACACATCAGGATAGGGAAAACACAACACACAAAAACACCTACACATCAGGATAGGGAAAACACAACACACATAGCCTAAACACCTGCACATCAGGATAGGAAAAACACACCGCTAACGTTAAGAAAAACACAATGTTAACACACAAAAAAACACCTACACATCAGGATAGGGAAAACACTGTGTTAACAAACACACACACACACACACACACACACACACACACACACACACACACACACACACACACACACACACACACACACAACAAACACCTACACATCAGGATAGGGAAAACACTGTACTAACACACACACAAACACCTACACATCAGGATATGGTAAACACAGCGTTAACATATACAAATACTCATACATCAGGATATGGTAAAGACAACTTTAACACACACAAACACCTGATCAGGATAGGGGAAAACAGCATTAACACACACAAACACATACACATCAGGATATGGTAAAGTCAGCGTTAACACACACAAATACCCATACATCAGGATAGGGAAAAGACAGCGTTAACACACTCGGTTGGCCCCGATAGCTGGATTATTACAGAAGAGTTCAACAGCCACTCACCCAGCTGGGGCTGCCGGGAGCTCAACAGGAATAGAAAGGAGAGGATGTGGAGAACTGGAGCATCAGCAACCAGCTAATTTAGATGAACAGACCTGATACTCCACCCACCTTCTACTTTCAATCATGGAAGACCACCAGCACTCCTGACCTGGCCTTTGCTACTGATGACATCCACAGCATAGCCCTCGGGGAGGTGTCCCACCAGCTGGGAGGTAGCCACCGCAGGCCAGTTGTCATTACCATCCAAAGACAATTTGAAATCCTTCTCACCAGACTCCCAGCAAGCTGGAACTACAAAAAAAGCAAACTGGGAACTCTTCAAGCAAGAATTAGACAGAAGAACATCCGAACTGGTACTATCACATGACAACCGCAATCAAAACGCCAAGGACTTCCACAAGGCAATCTTGGAGGCAGCGAAGGTGGCAATTCCAAGAGGAAGACGCAGAAACTATTAGCCCTACTGGACGTCTGAGCTTGATACCATTCAAGAGACCCTGAACGAAGCCAGGGACACATTGGATAGCTCTCCCACAGATGGCAATGTAGAGGGACAAAACAGAGCGAAACCCTTGTTTACCAAAGAAAAGTTGCAGGCAACACGACAGAGTTGGCATGAGAAGACAGCCTCCATTAGCATGGAATCAGGCAAGCTGGGATTCTGGAAGCTGACAAAGAAGCTAAATGACAACAACCCCAGCAGAGGCAAAACAGTCATTGAGCAGAACCATCAGCTGAAGACAGCAAAGGCAGCAGCTAACATCATCGCTGAGCTCTACCACACAGAAACCTCAATCCGCATGTCCAAAGAACGCACCAAACAGGTTGGAGAAGAAACCGCAGAACTCCTGCCATCAGATCCCCATAGCACAAATGACAGCTGCATGAGTGAAGCTTTCAGCATGAAAGAACTGAAACAAAGCATATATATACAAGCTGCCATCTAAGGAAGCCACAGGAATGATGGCATCACTGGTGACATGCTATTGTACCTTCCATCTGGAAGGAGGCTGAAACCACACCCATTCCAAAGAAGGGGAAGGACAAGAAGGACCCCCGCAGCCACAGACCAATCAGCCTCCTGAGCTGTGTTGGAAAGCTGCTGGAAAGGATGGTCAACCGCCACCTAGCTTTCTTCTTTGAGGGGCAGAACATCCTCTCACCAACCCAGACTGGCTACAGAAAGTTCCGGAATACCGAAGTCTGGCTCTTTTGGTCCAGGATATTGAGGACTCTTTCCTAGAGAAGAAGAAAACCCTTGCTGTGTTCTTTGACCTCTCAAGAGCTTTCAATAAAGTGTGGAAAGAGGGACTCATGCCGAACCTCCTTCGAGCTGGTGTGCGCAACAACATGTACTTCAAACATTACCTCTTCAACAGAACTGCAAGAGTTCAACTGGATGGCTAGTTGCTTCCTCTATGAGTGTGGAGGTTACGGACAGACTCTGGCTCATACCATGATCCCTGTCCCTGCTAGTAGGTCCCTGGCGCGCTGTGTCAGCCAGCTGTTGATGACGGCGGCGTTTGAGGAAGCAGGCTAGGGCCCCCACTCCCAGCAGCAGAAGACCCCCTCCCGCGCCCATTTCCCCAATCAGGATAGGGCTCGAATGATCATCTGACAACAACACAAACAGAAACGTATTACTAATTTACTTTGTCGTTCCAAGTTAAAGTTAAACAGACATCCAAATGAATCATGATTGCATAACACACACACACACACATACATAACACGCGCGCGCACGCGCACACACACATACATACACACACATACACACGCACACACACGCACACACACACGCGCGCACACATAACACATACGCACGCACATACACGCAGACACGCGTCTCCTAGTCCCATCCCCGCCCAAAAATAAAACAGTAGTGTGTGAGTTTAAAAGCTGTGTATAATGTATCTGTGCGCATAACCCATTGCGTCCCAGTTTTTGTTCATTTTAATATGTGGCACACTATGTTGATATTGTATTGCTTTTTCATAAGCTTTCTGTGTGTTACTGTAAATATTTTTATGCTCTTTTTTTTTCTTTATATTTTCTATGTCCTTAATCAGTATGGTTTATGTTTCGTGCATGTATGTTTGGCTTATGTTCATGTTGATGGAAAAAAGCATGTATGTTGGCTTACTCAATGTCCATCTTTAAATAACATTTTGACTTGACGTGACTTGACTCGACACAACACACACACGTATACATAACACGCGCGCACGCACGCACGCACACACATACACGCGGGCGCGAACGCACACACACACGTACACACACACACACACACACACACACACACACACACACACACACACACACACACACACACACACACACACACACACTCACTTATTCACTGAAATGAATCAAACACATTATACCAGATTTCGACTGAAATCGACTGAAATCCACTCCTTTGTCATCTCCTCCTTTGTCGTCACCCCCTTTGTCACCTCCTGCTTTGTCACCTCCTGCTTTGTCACCTTCTGCTTTGTCACCTCCTGCTTTGTCAACTCCTGCTTTGTCACCTCCTGCTTTGTCAACTCCTCCTTTGTCATCACCCCCCTTGTCGCCACCTCCTTTGTCAGAAATAAGGAAAGTGAAATCACGTGTAAACTCTAGTACTACCAAAAGGATCCGAAAATCAACTTAAAGTGTGTAAGGGGTGGGGGTGGGGTTTTTGAAAGGAAGCTGTGTGAGTACGGGAGTGTGTGTGTTGGGGGGTGGTGGAGGGAGGGGGACACAAAAGTACTAACCAAAGAAAATCAATACATCGCAAATGCTTTGTATTGAATGGCATTGTCTTGTATTGCATCACATGGCATCGTATTGAACTGCATAGCATTATCTTGTATTGCATCACATCACATTGTATTGAACTGCATAGCATTATCTTGTATTGCATCACATCACATTGTATTGAATTGCATAGCATTATCTTGTATTGCATCACATCACATTGTATTGAACTGCATAGCATTATCTTGTATTGCATCACATCACATTGTATTGAACTGCATAGCATTATCTTGTATTGCATCACATCACATTGTATTGAATTGCATAGCATTATCTTGTATTGCATCACATTGCATTGTATTGAATTGCATAGCATTATCTTGTATTGCATCACATCGCATTGTATTGAATTGCATAGCATTATCTTGTATTGCATCACATTGCATTGTATTGAATTGCATAGCATTATCTTGTATTGCATCACATCACATTGTATTGAACTGCATAGCATTATCTTGTATTGCATCACATTGCATTGTATTGAATTGCATAGCATTATCTTGTATTGCATCACATTGCATTGTATTGAACTGCATAGCATTATCTTGTATTGCATCACATGGCATTGTATTGAACTGCATAGCATTATCTTGTATTGCATCACATTGTTTTGTATTGAACTGCATAGCATTATCTTGTATTGCATCACATTGTATTGTATTGAATTGCATAGCATTATCTTGTATTGCATCACATCACATGGTATTGAATTGCATAGCATTATCTTGTATTGCATCACATTGCATTGTATTGAATTGCATAGCATTATCTTGTATTGCATCACATTACATTGTATTGAATTGCATAGCATTATCTTGTATTGCATCACATCACATTGTATTGAATTGCATAGCATTATCTTGTATTGCATCACATCACATTGTATTGAATTGCATAGCATTATCTTGTATCGCATCACATCACGATGTATTGAATTGCATAGCATTATCTTGTATTGCATCACATTGTTTTGTATTGAATTGCATTGTATTGCATCACATCGCATTGTATTGAATTGCATAGTATTATCTTGTATTGCATCACATCGCATTGTATTGAATTGCATAGCATTATCTTGTATTGCATCACATCACATTGTATTGAATTGCATAGCATTATCTTGTATTGCATCACATCGCATTGTATTGAATTGCATAGCATTATCTTGTATTGCATCACATCACATTGTATTGAATTGCATAGCATTATCTTGTATTGCATCACATCACATTGTATTGAATTGCATAGCATTATCTTGTATTGCATCACATCACATTGTATTGAACTGCATAGCATTATCTTGTATTGCATCACATTGTTTTTGCATTTTATCAAATAGCATTATCTTGTATTGCTTCGCATTGTTTTGTGTTGAATCGCATTATCTTGTATTGCTTCGCATTGTATTGAATGAATAGCATTATCCAGTCTTGCGTCACATCACAGTGTGTTAAATTCTATAGCATTATCTTGTATTGCATCACACCGCATTGTCTTGAATTGCATAGCATTATCTTGTATTGCATCACACCGCATTGTGTTGAATTGCATAGCATTATCTTGTATTGCATCACACCGCATTGTGTTGAATTGCATAGCATTATCTTGTATTGCATCACACCGCATTGTGTTGAATTGCATAGCATTATCTTGTATTGCATCACACCGCATTGTCTTGAATTGCATAGCATTATCTTGTATTGCATCACATCACATTGTATTGAATTGCATAGCATTATCTTGCATTGCATCTCACCGCATTGTATTGAATTGCATAGCATTATCTTGTATTGCATCACATCGCAGTGTATTGAATTGTATACCATTATCTTGTATTGCATCATAGTATTGCATTGAATTGCTTAGCATTATCTTGTATTGAATCACATTGCATTGTATTGAATTGCTTAGCATTATCTTGTATTGAATCACATTGCATTGTATTGAATTGCATAGCATTATCTTGTTTTGCATCACATTGTATCATATGACATTATCCTGTATTGCACCACTTTGTGTTGCATTGTATCAAACAGCATCACCTTGTATTGCGTCACAGTGTGGTTGCAGGTCCCCCTATTCATAACTGTGTTGGGTTCGTTCCATGTGTTGCATTGTATCAAACAGCATCACCTTGTATTGCGTCACATCGTGATTGCAGGTCCCCCTATTCATAACTGTGTTGGGTTCGTTCCATCGTGTTGCATTGTATCAAACAGCATCACCTTGTATTGCGTCACATCGTGATTGCAGGTCCCCCTATTCATAACTGTGTTGGGTTCGTTCCATGTGTTGCATTGTATCAAACAGTATCACCTTGTATTGCGTCACAGTGTGGTTGCAGGTCCCCCTATTCATAACTGTGTTGGGTTCGTTCCATCGTGTTGCATTGCATCAAACAGCATCACCTTGTATTGCGTCACAGTGTAGTTGCAGGTCCCCCTCTTCATAACTGTGTTGGGTTCGTTCCATGTGTTGCATTGCAAGTCACCCTACTAAAGGCCTTGTTCGACGATGCTTCCTCTCGCATGGTAGCTCTGTCACGCTGTGAGAATGGCTGAACACTCTTGCGAAAGAGCGAGTGAAAGCATCGTCGGACTTAGCCTTAGAGACATTCGCTCTCCCCTCCACTTCTTACCTTCAGTACTGATCATACCAAGTGTCACGCTGGCCTTGTACTTCAGATAACCATCACCGTTCACCACCATATAGCATCGGAACTCCCATCCCAAATCTTCTTCCCTGAGACGGATCTTCTTCACCTCACTGACGATGCGTCCGCAATACGTGCCCGTATTGTTGGCAAACGCCGGAGCCGTATCCTCAGTAAGGTTCACAGTAGAAGAGTCAACGGGGTACCAGGCATCTTTGCCAGGGTCTCTGAAGTCCCAGACGAAGTCGATCTGTTGTACGAGAAAGAAACACCGCACAAAGTTCAGTTCTAAATTTTTTTTTAAATGTTTTTAAACAAATTCTCATTTAAATTTGCTTGAACGTCACAAGCCATCTTTTTGGGATAGGTTTGTCGATCCCTTACATTTTTCCTTATTTGAATCTGTCCCCATTTTTCTGAACAATTCAATGATGTCGCTCTTGTGCCGCTTGCTCTGATTCCCAACACACAGCCACACTCTGGTTTGCCGTGTGGCAGACCCTGAAACCAGCAGCCCACAGGGAGGTCACCACCCATCAGAGGAGACACTGCACTGCTCCTGAGTCACTCTGGTGGAGTTTAACCAAAGCCTTTTATGATCTAACAAAATGCAGCACGTTTGCTGACTATGCCCCCTACTAAGGCTATCATGACTTAAGGGCCTGCTACACCGCATACAATTCGATCCCAACGCAATGCGATCGTGGCGATGACTGTGAGTTCATGGTTCACGTGAAATACTACTTCCTAAAAATAACTATCATTAATTTTCGCTCACTATATAGTCAAGTAGACTCCAATACATGAAATAAATAAAGTCCCATACCAACATACAGATATTTCATCAGATTCGTGTACGGGGGACTACAAATATAGTGAACAGAACTAGCAGGATTTCATCAGATTCATTTAGACAGTAGAATTTCACGAGAATCATGCCTCACAAATGTCAAATCGCATCGTATTGGGATCCAATCGTATGCTCCTTTAGCCGCAGAGCCAGGTTGAGTGCTGTTGTTGTTGTTGTCGTACCCTGGCTTAAAGACTCCAGGGATCATCCCAGCCGAAGCACTTGAACACTATGGTACAAATGCATCAGCTAGGTATGAGAACATAAATGTGTGGCCGTCTTTGATTACCCCGCCCCGCCACGTGGGCAGCCACACTCCGATTTCGGAGGATTTGGGATACATCTGATGATGTTATGCTAGGAGCTTGTCGTGGCTGAAGACAATCTCGGTCCCAGGGACTCCTTCACTTACAGTATAGAGGGTCATAGAGGCTGGATAGAGGGTTCCAGTGGCATTGCGAATGCTAAAAAGAATGTTTCTAGTGCATCCCTGGGACCCTGTGCACATTCTTTTAGAGGGTCCTTGAGAATGTTAGTGCTTCATAGACCCCCAAATGGGGGTCCCTGGGAGCCCTGGGAACGTGATTGATCTCGTTGACTTTGGACTCCAACACACCAAACAGTATCAAAGCACCTAGCTATCAGTTTGATCATACCAGGCAGCGGGATTTCTCCCCGCTCTTACCGACTTCCAACTGGCGTGGGATTTTTTGTGTGTACGTAAAGCGCACGGGTCAGACTAGCTTTAAGTTCCCCATCCGAAGGACACGACGTTCCGTTCGAGTTTTCCTGCAGGACTCCCAATCGTCCCGCAAAACAAGGGGTCCCAGGGACCCCTTCACTTACAGTATAGAGGGTCCCAGTGGCATAGCGAATGCTAAAAATATTTTTTCTAGAGCATCCCTGGGACCCCCTGCACATTCTTTTAGAGGGTCCTTTAGAATTTTAGTGCTTCATAGACCCTCAAATGGGGGTCCCTGGGAGCCCTGTCCTGTGAAACTTGAAAGAAAGGGAGGGGGGGGGGCGGGATTTGAACATGGGTCTCTCACGCATTGAAATTGGCAGGCGAACGTTCTAGCAACTCTGCCACCTGCCTTCGACCAAAAATAACCAAAAATAGTCTATAAATCTGTATAAATCGATACAGACCGTCCACTTCTTGCGGTGGGTCTCGTTCTTAGGGGCGGGACCAATACAGGTTAGAGCGACATCATCGTCCACGTTCCAACTGGACTTGCCCTCAGGCCCCACTGTCAAGGTCACTGGCCCTGGGGTCAAGACAGGACAGAATGCGGTCAGTGCAGTCAAGGCTGATAATTTTGACTTTTTTGTTGTCTGTCTGTCAGCAATATTACTCAAAAACAAAATGTGGGCATCGTTTAACGACGGTTTCTGAGAGGCTTAGCAATAATCGGGGGAAAATATGTTAAAGGGGGGATAGCAAAAGTAGGTCATTTTATGATTGGGACTTTCCTGGTATTGCAGTACCTCCAGGACCGTCCCACTATCTTTATAGTTTCAAAAGTCCCACATGTACGTGTTTCAGGTCGGAGCACGTTAAACGGATTTTCATTCTAGGAGGTGTAGTAGAAAAAAGGGAAATTAACTGAAGAGTGTGTCAAGACCCTATTAAAAAATAAAGAAGCCAGTGATAGGCTTCATTTATAAATCACGCATGATATATTTTTCTTTTCGACTGTCATCGTGGCAGTGAAGGTAGAGGCTGTGCCGGTCGGGGTTTGTCGGTAGCCGGATTGGCCTGACCCGAGTCACGAAACGCTAGGGAGACCTCAAATTGTTAGTTTTTTGGGAGTTCTGTTGAAATTTTAGTTCTTTTTGTTTTTCTTCCTGCCGCAACGCACAACGCTGTATAACGGTCCGGAGGGACAGCTCAGCGTCAACTATCAGATTCAGATTCAGATCGAATCAAAGCCCACTTTCCGTTCGGACAAATGTCCGTCGGCCAAGAATACGGCCATGTGTATAATAATAATAATAATAAACAAATTTGAAAGGTAGCGAAAACACAACATGAGCTCAACAACAAACAACAACGACAACAACAAGAAATCTAGCGCAAATGTTAGTAGTTGTTTTATTTCACCTTACCATTAACTGATAGATAGAGATCGTTGTACGATATGATGTCACGACGATGTCCGGTTTTATTTCGGACATTCATGCGACACCCGTACAACGCTTCGTCCTGGCATGAGGTCCAGACGAAGGAGAGTTGCGAAGAAAAGCGTGTGCTTCCTTTAAAGTCTAGTTTTGAATCAGGCCAGCTAAGTACGTTTTCTGTTCCGGTACTGTCTGCTCGAATAAGTGACGTCATTGTTCCCCTTAAACATTTCTGAATGTCAATACTAATAAGTTCAACCTCATCGCTAGAAGTCGGGCCAATATATTTGCATGTCAGGGTAACCCTTGGACCGGTATTTGTATTTGTCAGGGTGACGCGGACGAACGGAGGTTCCATGGTGAATCTGTTAAACTTGGTCTCAACCACCCGTTGGTCCGCAACGCCATCTGTAGGAAAAATCAAAACGGACCAGCTTGAAACAATCAAACAAACACGCACAACGCAAAGCAAATTAAGAAACTAGTCAGACACCACGCATACGCACGCGCGCGCGCACGCGCACGCACACGCACACACACACGTGTGTGCACACGGACGCGAGCACACACACACAAACGACACGAGGGTACACACACACAAACACACACACACATGCACACGCACGCACGCATACTCTCTCTCTCTCTCTCTCTCTCTCTCTCTCTCTCTCTCTCTCTCTCTCTCTCTCTCTCTCTCTCTCTCACACACACACACACACACACACACACACACACACACACACACACACACACACACACACACACGTGTATGTGAGCGCGAGCGAGGGCACAGATGACAAAATGGTTTATTGCTTTTAGCTTTTACAAAAGCCCTGAAAGCAAGGGGTTGGACAGAAACAAGATAACTAATTATCCGAATATCTTTTCAAAAACAGTCATCGCTGTTTGGGATTCCAGATCACGGAAGTAGATTTCGAATTATTCCACATTAACTTTTGCCGCCAGACATTTTTCAGCGAAAATTTTCCATTAAACTTACCTGGGTAGAGGAAAAATCTGTCTGTAATATTGGGAATTCCTCTGCAACATATTTAAAGTAAGGTCTATCCTTACTTCCCAAAATTAACAGAATAGGGTCTTTGAATAACAGACCCTGATTTGATGCCTTTTAGTGACATGGGTGTTAAATCATTGTGGTGCAAAAATGCAACATTGGCGGTGAAAGGGTTAAACATAGTCACAAGCGCTGTTCTTTAGAACGAGTCACATTCTAAGTGCACAGAGTCGTTAGGTATCCAGATTTTCGTTGTCAACGTGTGTTACAGATTCACCACTGTCGTTCTTATTTGTCGTACCGTCCCAGGTTCCACGAAAGTCACGCTCCATTTTCCTGGTGTTTTCCTGAATGGCTTCCAGTATCTGTAGCCACGGGTTGTCCGGAGAAACAGTTCGTGTGTTGTTTACTGCGCCAGCTTTCTCACATTATTTCCTCACCTGTTGAGGGAATGGTGGTTCCAGTGTCGAGCTGTTTGTTGTTTGTTCCACTCGCGCCATTGAACTTCCGTGTTGTTTGTTTCTTCCTTGTTGTTGTCGTCGTCAGATTCGGTGTTGGTAATCAAGGTTTCTTCTTGTTCTAATGTCACTGCTTGTTTCGTAATGTTCTGAGTCATGTTGATTTGTTCTAGGGCTCCCAGGCACCCTCATTTGGGGGTCAATGAAGTACTAAAATTCTAAAGGACCCTCTAAAAGAATGTGCAGGGGGTCCCAGGGATGCACTTGAAAAATTATTTTGAGCATTCGCAATGCCACTGGGACCCTCTATCCCGCCTCTAGGACCCTCTACACTCATAGACAAGGCTGGGTGGAGTAGGCAAGAATAAAGCAGAAGGAGCAGATGGACTTGCCTTTAACCGTTGATTCTGTCGGAAATGTTCTGCCCTCTGTCTGTCCCTGTTCAACTGCGAATCACACTTACACCGCTGTGTGTTGATTTTCAGTGGCCGCCATTGACCTATCGTCGGTACTGGTAGGCGCAGTCAGTCTGAGCACCACAACTTGGAATATTCCTCTGGCTTCCAGTAAGAAGACAGCCTGTTTTCTTGTAGCACATTGTTCAGCATGCATTCTAAATCACGAGGCAAACCTTCTATTGGCATGGATGAACGGTTTTCTTGAGATGACAGGTGATTTGGGGGAGAACGAGTGAAAAGCTGAGTGAAGAAATAGACCCACGCTCCAATAAAATCGTACCTACTTTTGCAAACTAATTATTGACGAAAAAAGCATGTTTACACCAAATTATGTATTTTTCTCTCATTTTATCAGTACAAATCTGAGAATTACGTAGATCTCAATATCGTCGGTGAAATTCTAAAACCTCGTATCTCAATTTTGGTAGTTTTCAGAAAAATGATAAAAACTGTTTTAAAAATTAACGGCATTGACCACAATTGATTAACTATGATGAATATGTTGTTCAAGACATTGCAAGTTTAGCCCTGCATTTTGTTAAAATTACTTCTTTTTTTTAATTTAGCCTTGAAAAGAACGAAGATATGAGGTTTTGTGTCCTTAACTAGATCTGAATTTGGCACTTACTAGTTTTTCCTCAATTTACATAACCTTATTTACCCCAGATAGAATTAACTGTGTAAGCTAAGGTTTTTATACACGACTAAATTTTAATCCTTTTTTTAACTTTTGTTTCAAATCTTTACGTTTTTAATTATATATTTTTAACTGTGGTATCACGTGGTCGGATTTTAAACTGTGATCTTATGTGCTCAAATGTTGATGTGGTGACAGCCCTGATATGGCCGTAGCAGTCGACTGGGCTATAAACAATATCAAACATCCCCCAGACAGAAAGTCGTTAGAGATACGAGCTTTTGGTGAAAGGTTTCGGGAAAAAATAGAAAACTGACTATGTATCTAACTCAACCCCAAAAAAAATTCGAGATACGAGGTTTTTAAATTTCACCGACGATATTTGTTTTCTTGTCACCACTAGCGTCTTCATGAAGTAGCCGGGTTCTACTAGTGCTGATGGCTGAGCGCTGCTCATGTACGTGGTTCATCAGTTTGTGACAAATGGTTTCCACCTATTAATGAGCAGAGATTGCCTACTTCCCATGCATAATGTCAACAATGACAGGGCCAGTAGTATTGTACAAACTGAAGAAAATCACTTCTGTTTCTCTAAATCATGCAGCGGAACATTTTTGTTTGTGACACAAGCCACAAACCTATTACTCACTTTGTCGGTCGGTCGGTCTGTCGGTCTGTCCAAAATTGTCGCACATTTCGCAAAATTGTCGCACATATTTTAAAGGAGAAAAAAATACTTGAACATAAAGTAACATTTAAGTTGTCATATCTACATATCTACAGTCCTCACGTATGGAAAGAATTATATACTGAACAGAGCACATGAATCGTCATTTTAAAGCGTAGAAAATAATAAGCATACGTAATACAGACACTGCAACAGACACGACGAGTATGCAGTGCTTCTTTCGATGAATATAAGAAGGATAAATAGTTTTAAATGTTTTCCAAAAGATATAAAAAGTTACGAAATGGTGCATTCTGGTTTACAGATTAAAATTATTGAAAAGCCAGGGGAAGCGACTCAGTGTATATAATGATTGCAGTGGTAAAAATAGACCGCACTTCAAATCGAGGCTGCTCTTTAAAATGTTTCGTTTTCAATTGTCGCACGCCACAAACGATTGCGAATCCGCGCTTGTTTTTAAACTGGATCAACAGACACCTGCTCTGATATTACGGCTTAATGGGGATGCCATAACAGTATGCATGAGTTTCGTCATTTGTGATCGCATTGCAAAAGGATTTGGGGTCGTATGGCCCATTAATTGGGAGAAAATTTAGTTAACATGTTTCATAAGTAGGGTATCTTCTGCATCAGTTTTCAGGGCAAAGATTTGTCGCATAATTCTGGTTATTTACCAAATAATTCTTTCTGATTTCTGATTCCATCTAATAAAACGTTTGTTCATTTATGCCTGTGAATAATCCCTTTCTCTAGCTAGTGTCTTCAAAGTCAGTTTTTCCCCAGTTTCAGAAAGCTTTATACGCACACATATGCAACACGACACACAGCGTCACCCATAAACAGAATCCAAATGCACATACATTTTCGTCAAAAATGGTTTGTAAGCTTCGGACTTGCAAAGGTGTAGAAACAAATTCGCTATTTTGTCAGATCCATTTTAAACAGGCTCAGCTGCAAACATGGCTTTATTGATGACGTTCAGAAAATGACGTGACTGATGACCTAGTTTTCAAACTGTGCGTGTTAAAGGCAGAAAGGTTGAATTTTATTGTGAACTAACTTTTATTCATGTATGGACAAAAACAAGCGTATGGCACCCTTTTAGGACATTATATATTGATGTACCCATGTACGTGCATGTGTGTGTGTGTGTGTGTGTGCGTGCGTGTGTGCGCGTGTTGTCACCTCCAACAGAAATAGAGATAACAGAGAGGGAGGGAGAGAGAGAGACAGAGAGAAAGAGACAAGAGCTCTTTATAGATCTACGTGTAAATGTGCGTGTGCACGTGCGTTTTGTTACCTGCAACAGAGAGATAACAGAGAGAGAGGGAGATATATATATATATATATCATGAAAGAAAAATCTCAGTGAATAGCCAGCTCCGTACCCCTACTCTGAAGGACTGAAAAGTTAGTGCATTTGAAATGCAGAATAGTTTGCTTTGATAAAGCTTTTCTGTGTCCAATGTCTTTATTTGTGAACCTCAGAAACAAAACCAGTTAATGTTAACTTTGAGTAATGTTCGTGTTCAAAAAATAAAATTAAAAATTAAAAAAAAATTATATAAATTGTGCTGATTTACTTTTTCTCCCAATGGGGGAGGGACAGTGCCTTATGCAAAGACAGCTGTTTCGATCTTGAGAAGATCTCATCAGTTTGCATGATTGGCCTGCAAATTGAATGGAAGGAAATTTTGGTGTTTTACGTCCTCTCGACCCGGGAAGGCACATATGGGACATGTGTATTAGTAGGGTATGTTCAAATCATAAATAAAACATCACGTGACAAACATATACAAGACGGAACAATACATATAGTAGGTGGGGGAGAGGGGGATCTCTTAGGCAAGCTAAAATATGTTCATTTTGGGAAGATGGTGAACCAGTGTTCGAATTAAAATGAATAAATTTCAAAGCTCGTGATAAGAATATTCTTTTAGGTGTAAAATGTTATATAAAATTCAATTTCTTGTCTGGGGGTACCGAAACAACCCTCTTTAATTAAAAATCCAGGGCTACGAATTTAAAATCCGAAAAAATGTGTTTTATTATTAAAAGCCTAAAGTGGCCTATATTTATTTATTTTTAAATAGTATTTACAAGGATTTATTTTATTTATATACAAAATTTGTGAATCCTAAATTTGGGTCACGGGGCGAAGGCCTATTATATAAAAGTTTTAAAAATCCAACTAAGGGGGGGGAACTCTCTCCCTAGGGACTTCCCTTAGGAGTAGAGTTTGGGTTTATTTTTACATGGTGGATAGTTGGATTGAAGAAATGTAAAAAAGAATGAAATTATTATTTTAAGTTTATACGATTTATGTATGCTTTTTGTTCTGGGAACAACGAAAGAATGGAAGGAGGGGGTTCGGAGGGTCTCTACACACAATGAGGGGGCGGGACAAACGAGAGGGGCGGTACGCAGGCCATCCCTGCGTCAACCTCCTCACGCAGGCCCACCCCGACAAGGGGGAGATCAACTCGACGAGCGAAAGAATAAGACAAAAAATAAAAGGAAGAAAAGGTTCCCAGAACATGGGGAGTTCTACCCTAGTTTTATATCATTCAATCATCTTTCATTCCGTTAAGTAAATTGAGGTTTGCGACAGAAGCGCAAAACAGGTTAAGGGAGACCACCCAGCCGTAACATGACTTAGCTTGGTGGAGGTGTCCGTGTTAACAATTGTGTAAAGGTGATATTAAAACGAATTATGGTCTGGGAGTACGTCATGGTCATGTAGAAGTTATGTCATAAGTATTTAAAATTTGTTAAAACTTTTGATTTATAAAAAGGTATTGGTGTATGAAAAAATCTTATGGAGAGGAGAATAAAGTTTGACCCGGCCGGCAGTCGGTGACCATGGCAACCGATGTGGTGTAAATGGGGTGTGTGTATGTTTTGGACTCTCTCCGTTAAGCGGGAGGACCAATAAAAAGTGTTGAGAATTTTGAAGTAGTAACGAGCGAATATACGCTGTCTGCTGAGGCCTTTACTACGCAGCTATTTTTCTCTATTGGTTTTTGCCAGGACCAATGAAATGCTAACAGGTTTAGCCGTGCAAGGCTGCGTAATCTGGTTAAGTATATAAGGCAAGGGTTAAAAATATATCTTTAGAGTTTTTATACAGTGGTCAGCTGCAGGATCCCAAGGGGGGGTGGCTACAAAATCCCCCCCCGCTCTCGTTCTTCCACAGGTGACTATGTTATTAATAATAATAGTTTATAATTGTTGACTTTTATATGGGAGCCCAGGCTTAAGAAAGAGTGGATAGGGTGGAGAGGGAGGTTAACGATTCTTCCATGATTGGGGCGGGGGGAGGGAGGGAGAGGGACCCCTCCTCCCCGCCCCAAACAGAGGAAAGGCGCCGTGTACAGAGGTCCTGCACGTATGCGGAGGGACCCCAGGCGACATGGCGCGACGCTGTGGCGTGACGGCTACGAAGGTGAGCTCCCGGAGTTCGGGCCGCACACCCGTCCACGGGGGAGAAGGGAGTAAAAACGGGTGCTCAAAAGGAGCCAGCACTAACGATTGAGGCGTGCTGTATATTAAAAGAAGGGGGAGGGGGGGGGGGATGGGGAAAATGGAACGTGGGCGGGTGCGCGGACCGCTGTCCGGGAGGACCCCTCCCTCTCCAGTGAAAGATGTTGTTGGGCTTAAATTGGTAATTATAGATTTTTAGAATTCGTGTCCGAAAGAGGCAGATCTTATAGCCTCTCCGAACCAGACCAAGGGGGACCATTCGTGTGGGCCTCGGAATAGGATTGATTTTTGAGTGAAGGGGATATTTAATACTTTTAGTTTGTCTAGAAATGTGGAAAGTTGATTTTGGATGTAAGTACAGGGGGTAAAAAGATGATCAAGGTCCAGTATGTTTTTACAGTGACAGGGCAGTTTTTTATATTTACAGTAATTGGACCTTGTTCTAATTCGAAATAATAGGGATTGGGTTTTGGGAGGAATGGAGAGGAACAGTCCCCCTTGGTGTATATTAGGGTCCCAGGAGTGGGCTTTGGCGTGAGAATCCAATTCTTTTGCCCACTCCTGGTGAGTTGCTTTTTTCAGCAGGCTTTTGGCTTCGCCCACTGAAAGTTTGATATTTGTAGGGGTTCCAGAAAGGCCCGAGGCGGCCGACTTAGCGCCCCTGTCAGCCAGATCGTTCCCTAGCAGGCCACAGTGGGATGGGATCCATACTAGTAACACTTGGGTTCCTCTTATCTTAAGTTGGTGTATTATATTTCTAATTTCGTATTTAATTTCGGCGCGATTATAGTTGTTGCCTTGTAGGGCTTTAATTGAGGATAAGGAGTCTGAAAATATAACAATTTGGTAGGGTGAAAGAGGAAGATTATTTATGAATACTAGTGCTTCCAGTATAGCCCAAAGCTCGGCTGAAAAGATGGAAATATTCGGATTTAGTTGAAATGATTTAGAAATTTTAAGGCTCGGTATACTGAAAGCACAGCCGATTTTATGATTAGTTAGTAGGGAACCGTCTGTATAAATGGATAGGTAGTGTCTTAAGTTATAAATCTTTTCTTTAGCGGCTACGGTGAGGTTATTGATGTCGTTTTCTTTATTATACAGGAGATGAAGGTTGATATCGAAGTCAGGTGGATCCCAATCCCACTGGGGGGGTCGATGTTGGGGGAAAGCTGTGATATTATTGAGGGCTACGTCTGCTTTTGTCATTAGTTCGTGTGTATAGTCGTAGATGTTGATGAATTTTTTATATTTTTTAGAGGTGGCGAAGTATGGGTCTGAGAAAGAGGTGAGAAATTCATTTTCAGAGAAGTTATTGGTAGCGTATAGACGGATTAATAGTGAAGCACAGTTATGTTTAATTAGATGAGTTAGGGGGGTCCAGTCGATGTCTCGATAGATTAGGTCAGTGATAGCATACCTTGGGAGGCCCAGGGCAGTTTTAAGTGCTTTTATTTCAAAACGTTGAAGATTATTAAGGGCTGTTTTTGAAAGGGAGTAAAAAGCTTCCATGCCATATGTTAATCTAGAGCGGACCAGTGATCTTACTAAGAATGTCAGAAATTTTGGGTCTTTTGCCCATTTTTGGCGGGCTATAACTTTAATGAAATTAAGTGCTTTATTAGCTTTTTGAATTAAATATTGAATATGGCTGTTCCATTGAAGGTTGTATGAAATATTGACGCCGAGAAACTTAACGGACTGTACTGGTAATTTAGTGATGTTATCAATTTTGATGGTGATGTCTGTAACTTTGGTTGTGGAGAAAATCATAAATTCGCATTTTTGAGGGGCAACTGTGAAACCGTTAGTGTGTAAATAGTCCGTTATTTTATTGATGTTTGTTTGGTGGATTTGTAGAAAGGGGTCTAAGCTGTAATAGTTTCCGGGGGGGGTGTTGACGGACCATATGGCGATATCGTCCGCGTACATAGATATTTTGCAATTTTCTAATTTTACTTTATGGATGTCATGTAACATGATGTTGAATAAGGTGGGGGCTATGATACTGCCCTGGGGCACTCCCATATCAAGTTGGTGAGACATCGACATGGACTTACCCACTTTCACTCTTAAGCTACGGTTGTGTAGAAAGGAAAGGATAAAGGCCAACCTGAGCAAAAAAGACATTCTACAAGAGAATGGTGTCCTCTCTGCATCAAATCGAAAATCCACAATAAAAGCAAACCAGCACAAAGTTAAACCAGAAATAGTAAAAATCTTATGAAAATCTTATGTAAAATGAACAAAATAATAATGTTCTGAAATTTTAATTTCAAAACCTAATAGACATGACTAGGGAGGGCTAACTACTGAGATGGTATCCAAATTAAGGATAAAAATAGCATGAAAGAAAAATCTCAGTGAATAGCCAGCTCCGTACCCCTACTCTGAAGGACTGAAAAGTTAGTGCATTTGAAATGCAGAATAGTTTGCTTTGATAAAGCTTTTCTGTGTCCAATGTCTTTATTTGTGAACCTCAGAAACAAAACCAGTTAATGTTAACTTTGAGTAATGTCCGTGTTCAAAAAATAAAATTAGAAATTAAAAAAATTTAAAAATTAAAAAGTTATATAAATTGTGCTGATTTACTTTTTCTCCCAATGGGGGAGGGACATATATATATATATATATATATATATATATATATATATATATATAGAGAGAGAGAGAGAGAGAGAGAGAGAGAGAGAGAGAGAGAGAGAGAGAGAGAAATGACAAATGATTAATTGTGTATAGGCCCGTGACCCGTTACAACAGCACAAAACAAGCGAGAAATAAGCAAATATTAAACATAAGATTAGATCACAAAATATTGCGTGAATGATGAATGAAACAAAAATGCATACAGAGAGAGAGAGAGAGAGAGAGAGAGAGAGAGAGAGAGAGAGAGAGAGATGGAGAGAGAGACAGACAGACAGAGAGAGAGGGGGGGGTAGAGATACAAAGGGAGAGAGGGGGGATAGAGAGACAAAGGGAGACAGGTGAGAGAGAGAGGGGGGGGCATAGAGAGAGACAGAGAGAGAGAGACAGCGGGAGGGAAGGAGAGTGAGAGAGAGAGAAGAGGGAGAGAGACAGATCGAGGCAGAGACACAGAGAGGTGGAGAGAGAGAGACAGAGAGAGAGATAACGACAGAGAGATGGGAAGATAGAGACAGAGAGAGAAATCACAGAGAGAGAGAGAGAGAGAGAGAGAGAGAGAGAGAGAGAGAAATTATTTCTGCCTTTTGAGTTCCGTTTATAGATCTATAGCCTACGTTTCAAAACTAATTTCTGCCTCCTTCACTTTTCCTGTTAATCTTTTATGTGTGAAAATAGAAAGCCAGTGTACAAAATGTTTAGTTTTTAGACCTGAAATCTGCTTAATGATGTAAACAAAGAACTTAGGACACCTAGCGCGATAGCCCACATGACAAAGCGCAACGACCCTCCACTAGCGCGATACCCTCCAGCAGCTAGCGCACTGACCCGACAGTGAGCGCACTGAGTCGTCTCTGATATGACACACAAACACTGCTATTTGTGGAGAAACCGAAGCGCTGTAATGTATACTTAGCGCTTGTGCGTCATCAGAGCAGACATAATTTTACACATTTTGATGACACTGAGGGTGTCGAACTCCAGACTGGAAGCTTCTCAGCTGATAAAGTCTGCTTAACCCTTTCACCGCCAACGTCACCTTTTTGCACCACAATGATTTAACACCCATGTCACTAAAAGGCATCAAATCAGGATCTGTTATCCAAAGACCCTATTCTCTTAGTTTTGGGAGGTAAGGATAGGCCTTGAATTACCGTAGATTTTAGATTAGAACGATAACCCTTCCGCCTAGCTAGCAATCAAAACGATTCCTTCACACACTCGATACTTGGAAATTTAATTTTCTTTGCACAAGCAGAAATAAATCGTCTTTATTTCAAAGAGGCCGCCGTGCAAACACGGACATTTTCATGTTTGAAGTGTTACGGAAATAATTAATAAATCATTACGTAATATTCAAGGGAGATAATAAATTACACTTATCTTATCTACTATCACAACATATTCTCATTCACCTAGTTTGCATAAAAACTACACCAGTGACCAATGCTTCAGCAATATCGTCCTTCCTACTAGTCTATAAACCATGTTTTGTATTAAACATTTTAGTCCTTCTTCATACATTTACAAATAACATTCATATATGTATGATTCAACATTCTATATAATAAGCAGTGGGTACCTGTAAATAAAGATGAATAAAACAGAAAAAAAAGAGAAAAAAGTTTGTCTTGCCTTTTTTCTTGAATAGTATGTATATAAAGAATAGTTGTTTTTTGTTTTTTATACATTCACAAACAATTTTACATCGACATATACCCAGACACACATCCACACAAGCCTAAACATTAAAGAGGAGAAAAGGGAAAAGAAAGATAGGGGGAAAAGAAAAAAAAAGTGAAAGAGAGAAAATTGTAGAGAAGGAAAGAAGAGAGCAGGAGAGGAAGAGAAGCATATGGAATACACTGCGCATTAATAGTTCATAAAATTGTTGGACACTACACATTAGTATTTAGCAAAGTTGTTGTACAGGTGCTGTTAACAAAGTGAAAACAACAAAAATCATATAACATAAAGCAGGACAACCTTTATGAACCTTATCAAAAAACCAACCAGATTGAACCCATCGTAAAGGTCTGTGTACACGTAAACACTACCCCCGGGACACACACCCCGGCAGCACAGCGATAACCCACTCTTAATATAACTCCCAGTTCACTGTGCCACCATGGGGAAACAAACATTCGGCAAAACAATGCCAACGTGCACCGACCCCAAATTAGGGGAAATAATCAGCAATATTTTTAATTTCTTTGCACATACATATTCAACAGTGACATAAAAAATTAAAAGAAATTGGGTATGTTGGTAACATTTTCTGTACTATTTCTATTTCACAAGATTTGTTTTAAAAAAACCAATCTTCTTGAAATTTATGGTATTTACCTTCTATACCATACAAGTACCCTTCAAGTACATCTCTCTCTTTCAAAAAAATAAGAAAAACATTCATCACAGGAACGTTCTGTTTCCATTTGCATTTATAAATGTATAACTTTGCTAATAATATAACGAAGTCCATTATCTTATCTGTTACTACCTCAGGTTGAACTCCAAATAGGACCAGTCTTTCAGAAAATTTCAAGTTTGTACAGTTTTCACACCTTCCAACTATTGACCTCTGAAGGTCAAGCCAAAAGGAAGCAGTCAAAGGACAATCCCACAACAGATGTTCAATAGTTTCCTCTTCAGCATTACAAAAGCCACATAAAGGTGAATCAATTACTTTACGAATAAATAAATATCGGTTTGTAGGAAGAATTCTATGGATAATTCTGGTTTGTAACCATTTTAGCTGTACATCTTGGTTTGTATGCATAAAATTTTTTATGATAGGTGTTCCAATTTAAGTTCTCATATTGACGATTCCATTTATTTATACCTGTGGCAGTGTAACTACTGGAGTTAAACACTTGATTTACATCCTTGTTACCTTTATAAATTATTCTCCAAATTAAGTTCTCCTGCAATTTATACCGCACAATAGATTGCAAGCCTTTTTTACCTTGAAACTTTTTTGTTGCTTGGATAACTCCATTGTAAGTTAAAAAGTCCGTATTTATTTCAGGATATCTAGTCCTAAAAAGTTGATAACTAAGATAATTCCCTTCTTCATCCAATAGTTGGTTTACATAGTATATATTTCTATCAAACCAGCTTTTAATATAAACTGTATGTCTATTTCTCAGTATATTAGCATTATAAAATATAAATTCAGAATTAAAATCATGAATATTTTCTACAGTATTTTTAATACATAATTTTCTGTAGTGTTTTAAAACATCCTTCCAGAAGGGATTATGCAATCTTGATAAAAGTACTTGAACATATTCACTACCAACCTTATTCAGTAATTCCATTTCCGGAAAAAAGTTAAAAACCAATTTCTGTATGTTAGTTTCACTAAGATAAATCCTTTTTAACCAACTAATCTTCAAGGAACTTAAAGAACTATAAACATTTAACATATTCAATCCTCCATTACCATAACTTTTACATACAACTCTTTTACTTATCCTTTTTTCCATCCCACACAAATGTGAAAAAAGCTGATTCCAGTTCTTTTAGAAAAAAATCACTAGGATCAGGTAAATTCAAAACAAAACAAATTAATTTAGACATTACTAAACTTTTTACAATTGTTATTTTTCCAAAGGGTGTTAACTGCCTTTTGGACCATTTATGTAAGGTATATTTTATTTCATCAAGCTTTCCTTCATAATTGATGGAACTAATACGGTTGACATGAACTGACAATTTTATACCCAAAATCTTAAAAATTCCGGGATTCCAGCAATAATTTTCATCCCTTAAGAATCTAACTTGTGAATTTTTCATGCTCCTTATCCGTACTAGTTGAGTGTTTTCATTATTTATCTTTAAGCCAGACAGTTGTGCAAATAATCTGAGGGTCTTCATGGCTTCTCTAAAGGATTCCTCACTCCCGTCAAGGCACAAAGTGGTATCATCAGCAAACTGGGAAAGTAGTGTATTCATGTTATTAACTTTAATGCCTTTTATTTTGTTGTTTGAACGGATCATTATGGATAATACCTCTGCACAAATCAAGTATAAGTAAGGTGACAGTGGGTCGCCCTGCCGCACACCCCTGCAAATACTAAACCATTCTGAGTAACGCCCGTTAACTGTAACACATGTATTAATATTTTCATCAAAAACAGATACCCATATTTGAATGCTTGGAACAAAATTATAAAGTCTTAATGCTTTCTGTAGGAATTTCCAGGAGACGCTGTCAAAGGCTTTTTCGAAGTCCACCATAACTAACAAACCTGGTACGTTCTCAATGTCTGTATACATTAAAAGATCATATATGAGTCTAATATTTTCTCATATATACCTTCCTTTCATAAAGCCCCTCTGATCTGTATGTATTATTGTAGATAAAACAGTTTTTAATATAGATGCTATGCATGCTGATGCTATTTTATACGATGTGTTGAGAAGCGATATTGGCCGCCAGTTTTTTTAATAAATGTTTTGGTTTATCTTCTTTTGGAATGCAAGTAATGATACCTTGTTTTTGTGTTACTGACATCTGTCCAACTAAAAAACTATAATTAATCGAGCGAACTAAGAAAATCCTGATATCCCGAAAGAAAAATTTATAAAACTCTGTAGTATAACCATCCGAGCCTGGGCTTTTATTATTTTTCATTTTCTGTAGAGCTTCACCTGCTTCTGCACATGTTATCACGCCTTCAAGCATGTCTCTTTCATCCTGATCAAGAGTTGGGAATTCACCCACTATCGTAGTCAGATCAACATCAACTGTCTCTCTCTCACTGTACAATTTTTCATAGAAGGCTTTCGTTTCTTTTAAAATCTCTTTTTCCTCCATTATAGTTTCACCATTCTCTTTTTCTAAAGACAGAAAAGCCTTGTTAACATAATTGCGATTTTCAAGATTGCAGAAATATTTGCTTATCTTCTCTCCATTCTGAATCCACTGCACTCTTGATCTCACACGCATACCTTCTATTTTCCTGTTTCTTAATTCTTGTAATTGAGATTTAAGGTCCTCTAAAAGACCTACATTATTAACATTAACAGATCGCTCTAATTTGTCTATATCTTTCAAAAGAGATTGTTCTAATGCTATTTCTTCTTTTTTCTTGTGAGTAGAATACGAAATGGTTTTACCTCTTATTTCCAGCAAAAGCATTTCGAAAAATAATTGGTCATTAATTGTGAAAGCAATAGGTTCATTGGAAATGTTTTGTATGTAATCAAAATTATATACAGGCACTGCATACTTCATTTTTGTATCCAATACAACTTGTTTTACTAAATCAATATAAGTCTTGTCCTGCAATAATGAATTATTAAATTTCCAATACAGTCTATCTTTTTTTTTCTTTATACCGATTTGGAGCGAGACCGCTGAATGATCCGATCGATAACTGGCCAATATCTTCATATCTATTACTTCTGTCATTAATTCATTAGAGATAAGAAAATAATCAAGACGACTTTGTTTAAAGGAGTTAAATTTTCTCCATGTGTACCCAGGTTTTTCAGGATATAATTCACACCAGATGTCAACAAGGTTGTGTTCACTAAGTTTATCCATTATGACTCTAAGGCTTTGTGGTGTGTTTTTGTTTTTTTTGTGGGTTTTTTTTTTAAATTTTAGGGCTTTGTGGTTTATGATTAAAGCTAGAATCATTTCGAGCATCTACTTTTGGATTCGTTAATACATTCCAGTCTCCTCCTATAATAGTATGTTGATTATCAAAATCATTGATATATTGGAATAACTCAGCAAAAAAAGTTGGTTGATCACCAGAACTAGGGCCATAAACATTTACCAGTGTTATTCGCTTACCTATTACAGACACATCCATAATAATATAATGACCAAATGGGTCCCTTTTTATTTTGTGCACCTTATAATCAAAATTATTATTAAATAGGATGGCCACACCACCTTTATTTGCATCAAAACCAGCAATAAAGCATTCAAACCCCCAGCATGCTCTTACAAAATTTTCTGATTTAAAAGGCAAGTGTGTTTCCTGAACAAAAAAAACAACAACAACAAAAACTATTGCTGTTTAATTGATTCCTTAAATAATCAAATATGTCTTTCCTTTTTTTACTGTCATTCAATCCATTACAGTTGCATGTTAAAATTCTAAGTGCATTGTTACTGTTCATTTTGAATCATTCAAAAAAACTAAAATACTCTGTATTTAGTCTATAAACTATTGAAAGAAAAGGAATCGTTACAAGAACAAAATTATTTTTCTCATTTTTGATTTTATCACAGTGCTATTCTATAGGTATGTAGGTAAGTTGCGTCCCTTGGATTTGATCTCTGAACTTGTCTGGGTTCGGGACACACGCGCAAAAAATGGAGTCGCATGTGCATGCACAGTTATCACACTAAAAAGCAAGACGATGCTTAGAATTAATAAATTGCTACAACGGTGGGAATAAGTCTACATACCCGCTAGTTTGTTAGATCGTTGAGCTTGCGAATCTATCGTTGGGTTGAAGAGAAGTAGATTAGAGAGAACAAGAAGCTTCACTCATCGCATCGATCGTTGAAAAGCTGTGCCCGAGGCGCGCCAACAAAGTATGGTCGCAGTAAGATTAATCATCGGTGTGAAGCTTGATCAATTTTTTAGAAAGATTTGGGTGACCCCAGTCATATTTATCGGTGCCCCAAAAATCGAGGTGTATTTTCCGTTTTATTTTCATAGTAAATGATGACGCGTGTGAAAGGTCAAGGTCAAGGCCGATGACAACGCATGCGCACTTCTGTTTTCAAACTGAATGACGGACTCAAAAACAGCAATGCGATTCTTGCTTGTAAGCTGATTTAAGTGCTTAATCTTACAATATTTTACTTCATTCGACCAGCGGCATCAGAAAATGACATATGTTTGTTTCGAAGCTTAAAATGTAAGTGTTAAATGTTGCACATGCGTTGTTTTGAAACTTCCTAAAAATTTAGAACAATGAAAGTTCGATTGTTTTTTGTTCGATCTATGCCCGGACGACTGACGTATTGATCATCAATACGTCAGTTTGATGACGATTACGCAAATAAATACGTCAATGCACGAGACGAGCGCATGGTAAGAGGGCGCCGGAAAGCCGAACTAAGAAGATTTCTTCGACTGAAATATTTTTTTTATGCAATAACAAATATTGAAGAGCTTCTTTTCTCAAAAAAGCTACATTATAGGTTCTACAGACAATACACTATCTGTGAGTACTGTTTTTCTACAAAAAATAGTGGAGTTTTATTCAGCTTTCAATCATCTTGATTGTTGGAAGAAATCTGTCACACATTTCCTACAGTCATATGCTAAAAAATAAATAAACAAAAAAAAGTACTAATTTTTCTCTCGGTGGCCTCAACGATTTAATTCTTACTAAAGATCTTAATAGTTAGTTGCTCTTTCTTGTAGTGCCAATTATTTCATTATGGCTCCAACCCACCTGCGTGCGCATCTCGACCATTCCAACGGAAGTGTCGCCATCTTAGTCCTTATTTGTGTGTAAACAAAGTGAAAATGTTATCTAAATGTGTAAAGAAAACATCCAGATGTTATAAATACAGTTTAGATAAGTTTCGAATTGGAACAGCCAAATACGCAGCATCGATCTGGCATTTTTCAAAAAAAGGTAAGGACTAAGATGGCGGTCTCCCATAATATGGCGCTCCTTGTGGCCGGATATGACGACACGTGGGTACCAGCAATACAAAAAAAAAAAAAATGTTCACGTCACTATATTCTAAGAATTACTAAAGTTATATGATATGGTTTTATTTTTTTACGTATCTCAAACACATCCAAAACGGACAGGCATGCGCCCTCTTAGTCCTTATGTGTGTGTAAACAAAGTGAAAATGTTATCTAAATGTGTAAAGAAAACATCCAGATGTTATAAATACAGTTTAGATAAGTTTTGAATTGGAACAGCCAAATAAGCAGCATCGATCTGGCATTTTTCAAACAAAGTTACTGACTAAGATGGCGGTCTCCCATAATATGGCGCTCCTTGTGGCCGGATATGACGACACGTGGGTACAAGCCATATGCTTACTTCTCCACAACCAAAACATCAGCACAGTCACAAAGAAAACGCGAAAGGCATCAGGCTCCATGTAAAACTGCCCAAGGTTTTGTTTATTGACGTCACACAGTGCTACGAAAACGTCACAATCCACGTCAGTCTTTCATGACGCAAAGAGTAGGCTTAGGGGAACTTCGAGTGTGTCGTTCCTTCAAAAGCAGGGGTGGGTCTAGGGGGTGGGTGGGGGGTCCTGTGTTTTCGGACACTCACGCCCACCCCCACCCCCCTTCTGCCCCAAAATGTACCTTAATGTTATACAAGGGTGAAAATTAGTTGATTTTTGTTCTTAATAATCTATAAACTGCCGGAAGCTCCTTGGGCCCCCAAAATGGCATTACCGGGCAACCGCTTTTCTTTATTTTGACTATAATTACAATACATTGTGACTTCTCAATTACTCTACATACGGGCTTCAAGTGCATTTAAGTGGGCTTTTAAATCTTTGTAGCAATTCGTGGTCTTGAGTATTCTGGATATTACTGTGTATCTCTGCAGTTTGTCAAGATCTCTTACCCCCAGTCCACATGATGTGATTAGTTGAAGAGCCCACATTTTTTTTTATCAGATGTTGATCTGGTGAATAGCTTGACCAATCAGAAACCATTACGCTTTAGCCATCAAACAGATATTTTTGTGTCAAATTTTGTGTTCGCGGCCGTTGTTCTACTGTAAATTCCATATGTTTAGGTAGTAAACGTGGTGTGTTGTAAAGAGGAGGCATTTGTAAATTCATATTTTATTTGATCAAACTGTATTAATATGACTGTATTAATATGAAGACAGGAGTAGTTTCCCTTGCCAATGCTGCACACTTTTATATACATTTTAGCAACTTTAGGGCTGTGGATTCATTAGTTTGCATTCACGATTTGCCAAGATCTTAACATATTATTTTGATTAGGTCTACTCAGAGCTTCAATAAATCCGTTTTGATTGTTTCCAGAAATTCTGAACTCTGTTTTTCATTTAGAAAGTTTGTTTGGTTTTAATCAACGAGAGAGAGAGAGAGAGAGAGAGAGAGAGAGAGAGAGAGAGAGAGAGAGAGAGAAGAGAGAGAGAACACTGAACACTGAACTGAACACAGAAAATGTTTACTGCAAGGCCACCGGCCTGTATGCAAGGGAGGTAACAAAATATGACACACAAATATAATATGAATAAAATAAAATAAAATAAAATTTAAAAAAATCATGCACGAGTTAAGCATTTCGCATCAACAACAAAAATACAACAGTGGATTTTCCTTAAACACCAAATGCATTGGATAGAAATATTTATAAAATACTATCTAGTTTAAATTTTCTTCTTCTCTTCTCTTTAAGGCATAATATATAAACATTGCCACGGAGCGATTTATAAATGTTGTTTCGTTTTGCAATAGTACAGATAAATGCATATTTTCATTGGTACTTTTGAAGGCTTTAGCTAAGTACTTTTTTCTTAACATTTGATACAGTGGACACACTAGCAAGAAGTGCTGTTCATCTTCTATAACGTTACAATTTGGACAGCTCTTCGATTTATTTGAATATCGCCTGTGAAAACTAATCCCAGAAACGCCAAGTCTAAATCTTGTGAATGCAGTACGGAATTTCATAATAGTTATGTCTGTAAGGTATTTTTCCGGGTTCAACCAGGATTTAAAACATCGTTATGTATCAAACCTGTCACTTTCGTGGAGTTTACCAGACCATTCTTGTTTATAGCAATCAATTATCCGTTGCCTAAACACATGTAAAAATATTTTTTCGTTTCCCACGCCACCATTTAACCATACTTCTGAAAAACCATATGTATCTAAACGTCTAACTGTACTGACCCAGTTATGCTTGTCAAATTGATTTTCTGTTTCTTGGGTGCACTTGTTTCTATACATTTCATATGCCTGTTTTGGTAATCTGCACCGATCTAATTTTTGTAACTTAAACCAATATCTGATTGCTTTTAAAATACAATCGACAAATAAAGGATATCTACCTAGTTCGCCGTATGCCATCAGGTTTGGGGTCTTAGGACTAATTTGGAGAAATCTTTTACAAGCGAATAGACGAGGAGATTCTATAATTTGGAAACGTGACATGCCCGAAATTTCGGCAGAATATAACAACATCGGTTTTACTTGTGCATCAAACAATTTGAAGAAAACTGTTGGATCCATTGTTCCAAGAGACCACATTGTTTTAAAAATCTCTACAACTTTGCCTTTAGCTCTACCTGTTAATTCCTTCATAGCTGAAGCAAAAGATAATTTAGTAGTTATTGTAAAACCTAAATATTTATAACTATTGACAGTTTCTATTTCTGTTCCTTCGTAAAACCATTTTTCTGTCCTAGATAAATGCCCACCTCTTCTAAAAACCATTACTTTTGTTTTGCTAAGATTAACCCTTAAACCAAGTGATTTTGACGCCTCGGCAAGATTATCAATTTGATGTTGAAACCCTACTGGTGTGGATGAAAACAAGCATATATCGTCAGCAAAAAGGAGTAAGACAATTTCCCGTAAACCCAGCAAAAATTGAAAACCATGTTTTCCTTTTTTGGTAACATTATCAGCAACTTCAGTTATTAACAAGGAAAAATCAGGGGGGACAACAAACACCCTTGCTTCACACCTGCGGGACAATCGAAAAACTCAGATACCTCCGTTTGCCAACGAACACAACATTGAACTGAACAATAAATACCCTGAAGCATTTTAAGCATTTTAGTTGATGTTTTAATTTTCTGCAAAACTAACCAGAGACTACGGCCCCTATCAACAGAGTCGAACGCTTTCATGTAATCGACAAACGCGACATAAAATTTACTCTTTCTTTCACTAAATAAACATCTTTTAATCATGGACACAAGTGTGAAAATGTGATCTATAGTGGAATATTGCTTTCTGAAACCAGCTTGTTCTTCACATATTTTGTGCTCCTGCTCTGCCCATTTATACAAACGTGTATTTAGAATAGAAGTGAAAACTTTACCAATTACACTGAGGAGAGAAATTCCACGATAATTTTCAGGATTATTTATATCGCCCTTTTTAAATAAAGGAACAATGATTGAACGACTCCATTCTTCAGGGAAAACGCCCTTATCAAACAGGCTATTGAAAAGTTTGGTCAACTACATCTTCGGCTATTTTTAGAAACTCACCAGAAAATTCATCCGAACCAGCGGATTTACCTGACTTAAGTTTGCGAATAGCATGTCTGACTTCAGACAGTGTGATTTCAGCATCTAACTCTGGTACATGCACGTCATAATCATCAAGTGTAATCTGATTCTGTTCTGGAGTTGTTTCTGTGTGCTGCCCTAAAACTCTAGCAAAATGCTGCTCTTTCCATGTGTTAATGTCTATTCGAGGCCATACTCGTTTTACAGTGGACCAAAATCTATTTCCGTCATTTATGTCTCGTAGTAAAGAGTCACGCATTTCTTTTCTATATGTTTTTATGTTATTTTCTAGAAGAGACTGATATTCCGCTCTTTTTTCTAAGTAACGAGCCTTGTCTCCTTCATCATGTGTGCTTCTGCTATGATTTAATGTGTTGCTAAGGCGACATTTCTCTACATAACATAATTCGTCAAACCATTTACGGCCTCACTTGACGGCCTTGAAACACAGTGCGCCGCATGCACTGACTGGCTTTAATCACCACAGCAACAAACTGGCTTAACGCTGTATCCACGCTCTCCAGTGGGGGGGCTTCACTCACTTCCGCACGTCCCTCCTCTGACTTCAGATAGTCTAAAAATAGATCACCTTTCTCCGTGTCCCACTTTAACACCTGCACGCAAATACGGGGCTTTCCCGTGTTTACCTTCTTCTCTAGGGCAGCACACGTAACAAGTTCCACGGGCATGTGTTGTGACTCCACACGACTAACGACAGACAAACCTGTTATGTATGACACAAAATCAACAGACGAAACAAAATAATCAATTAAACTATTTCCTCTCTCTGAGAAAAAAGTAAATTTACCCTCACAATCTCCATTCATAAAACCGTTTAAAGGAGTTAACTGAAACATGGAACATAACTGTATTAACATTTTACCAAAACAATTTACGATACTATCCTGAGAATGTCTTTCATACATGGCATCTGCTTCACAAACAAAATCTTCATCAACATCAGTCTCCAAATACCATGTACCAATCCTGGAGTTTAAATCGCCACCAATCAGGAGGTAATGTTCATTTCTAGATTCTAACAACGACATAATAAATTGCTCCACCAATTCCAGAGTACAGTCATAATCTTTCTTTTCATAGTACACACTTTTCACTGGATGGTTATAGACACCAATAAACATCACGTCTTTGTCACTTCCAAACAGTTCTTTTGATAGTTTACTACATAGTACATTTTCTATGTGAGTTTCAATTTTTTCAACATAATTAGACAGTTTCTTATTTATCAGAAGCACAGTTCCACCCGAACAATGACCCATCTTGGAAAGTTTGATAGCTGGGGAATGAAAAACAATAAAGTCTCTAAAGTACACATCAAAATCAAAAGAGGGCAGTGTGAACGTTTCTGAAAGAAAACAAACATCAAAAGATTTAATGTAATTTACAAAATCAGGATCAGGTAATTTCATAATTAAACCGCCTACATTCCAACAACAAAAGGTAAATGATTTTCTTTTATTACTCTGGTTTGTATCGTTCTGCTTTGTGTGTTTGCTGTGTCTGTGTGTATTGGTTTGATCCGTGTGTGCGTGATGTGTGTGCTGTGTGTGTGCCGTGTTTTCACATTGTAGGCTTCGGCCCAATCCCTATTTGTCACTATCAGAGTTGTGAGAGATACGCACGGTGTTTTCTACCCTGCTACCCCCCCCCATCATTTCATGCAGGAGAGGTTGACGACTGACAGAACGGGTTCTCTGGGTCGCTCGTTTGCGTCACTTTGCACGGGATTTGCGCTGCTGCCGTCTCCTTTCTTTCCGTTCTTTCCTCCGGTGACGTCAGCCGTTTTTTCTTCTGTTCTGGTTGGCTCCGTTCATCTGGGTCAAGGGAGATTTTCTCTACGTCACGGGTCATTGTAGTAGAGGGTTCTGACCTGGGGGGAGGAGGGGGGTGATGGCGAGGGGGCGTGGCATGAAGGGGAGCGGTCCAGGGGGGCGTGTCACGCTGCTCTTTGACTGGAAGATTTCCATTCACATAGTAGCCAATCCTGCCACTTTCTCTGATTTTTCTTCAGGTTCATGGACTGTCTTTTGGTCAGATCTTGTGAGACCCTTAATCTATCCCTCTCCATGCTGGCCCTAGCATTTCGATCTTTCATCAGATCCATGGCATCCCCCCAGCGTTGAAATTTGGCGATGATGGGCCTGGGGTGGGGATTCTGGGGGTTGGGTTTGCCTAAACGGTGGGCTCTCTCGATGACGTCATCTCGCCAAACCTTGTCAGTGTACGTATTCAGCACATGCCTAAAAGCCCCAGCACAGTCTTCTTTCTCTCCACTCGATTCTGGCAGACCAAACAGTTTCACATTGTTCCTGCGAGAAAAGCCTTCTAGGCGATCAATTTCTGCCTCTAGCCCTTCAATTTTCGCGTTCATTTGATCTGAGAGAGAGAGAGAGAGAGAGAGAGAGAGAGAGAGAGAGAGAGAGAGAGAGAGAGAGAGAGAGAGAGAGTTATTTATTGACAATAGCTATACAACCCTTATGCCAAGGGGGTACATGCGCAATATTGTAGATAAACTAAGAAACAATATAATAGAGTTACCACACAAAAAAGTAAATACATTGTACGTAATAAGGTTACAAAAACAATTCATATCTAGAAAACTTCTAAGAAATGCGACCATCCATCAAACAATTGCAATCAAATGAATACTTTTTCTGATCAAACATAATTTTCACGATAACATTTTAAGTTAAGGTTTTAAGCTTTTTTTCTCTATAATGAAATGCATCCGCCACATATTTAGCAAATGAGGTAAGAATATCTTCTCTCTCACACAACAAAATAGCAGTAAGATTATGGGTTTGACCAAAGTGAGAATTGAAAACAACACATTCATTTCTAAATTTACTATACTCTTTACATCGAAATATAAAATGATGTTCATCTTCAGGTTCTTTGGAATACATCAGGCAAATCAAGTCGACTTCAGAGTTTAGAAACCATCTTTTATTGGCTTTGAGGCCCATGCTTCTAGTTCGAAATCGAGCAAATAAATCTCTATGCCGCTTACATGTTATTATTTTAAGATAGTGTTCAGCTTGAAAAAGATCTTTAAAAGAATGGTAGAACTCATATTTATCACTCTTCCAGATTACTGTGCCAATTTTGCATGTGGGATGCAATCAGTCTATCTTTAAATTCTGCTAGAAAAGAAGACTCAACCCCAACATTTTCTCATCCACATAATGCCAAAGCCATTTACAGAGAGAACTTTTTTAACTTCAAATGCCCAATTTTGACGACGAAGTTCTAACTGATTTAGTACCATACAATATGCCTGTTTATTCACTCTTGACATTGGCAATCGTAACAGCCTGAGCCAGTACTTCACACATTTAGCTACAGTTATGATATGTAATGGAAAGCGACCAGTGTCACCCTGACACATTTTATTAGATGCAGGTAGAGGCACATTAAGAAAACGCTTTATGGCAAAATTATGTACATTTTCCATTTGCTTATTTACATAAATGCCCCAAATTTCGGAACCATACGTTAGAATAGGCTGGATTTGTGTGTCAAACAATTTCCAAAACAACGAAGGATCAATGGAGTTTAGCTTCCTCACACAACGATAAATTTCTATTAAACCCCTTTTTCCTTTTCGACACATTTCTGACCAACCTATATTTAAGCTTAATTTGGTAGTAAACATAATTCCCAGATATTTATAAGAATTTGTAACTGTAATTTCATTTGCTCCATGCCGCCATTTCTCACGTGCAGATAAATGCCCACCCTTCCTAAAAAAAACCATTACATTTGTTTTTTCTAAATTAACTTTTAGGTCTAATCTATTGCTTTCTGTTTTAATAGATTTATCTGATGTTGCAGTCCTACCACAGAGTTAGAAAAAAGGATAACGTCGTCAGCGAAAAGTAATAAAAAGAATTCAATAGCACCCGGAATAAACTGTACCCCATGTTTCCCTTTTTTAGATATTTCTATGGCTAATTCATTTACAAAGAAAGAAAATAGTTGGGGACTCAGAATACACCCTTGTTTTACACCCCTTGGGCACTCAAAGTATTCTGAATATAAGCCTGTATCACGTACACTTGATGTTACTGTATCATACATAGCTCTCAGGGATTTA
>CM065687.1:6080713-6095713 GCA_017654935.2 Phymorhynchus buccinoides
CTATTTTTAGAAACTCACCAGAAAATTCATCCGAACCAGCGGATTTACCTGACTTAAGTTTGCGAATAGCATGTCTGACTTCAGACAGTGTGATTTCAGCATCTAACTCTGGTACATGCACGTCATAATCATCAAGTGTAATCTGATTCTGTTCTGGAGTTGTTTCTGTGTGCTGCCCTAAAACTCTAGCAAAATGCTGCTCTTTCCATGTGTTAATGTCTATCTCTGCTTATTCTTAACTCGAGGCCATACTCGTTTTACAGTGGACCAAAATCTATTTCCGTCATTTATGTCTCGTAGTAAAGAGTCACGCATTTCTTTTCTATATGTTTTTATGTTATTTTCTAGAAGAGACTGATATTCCGCTCTTTTTTCTAAGTAACGAGCCTTGTCTCCTTCATCATGTGTGCTTCTGCTATGATTTAATGTGTTGCTAAGGCGACATTTCTCTACATAACATAATTCGTCAAACCATTTACGGCCTCACTTGACGGCCTTGAAACACAGTGCGCCGCATGCACTGACTGGCTTTAATCACCACAGCAACAAACTGGCTTAACGCGGTATCCACGCTCTCCAGTGGGGGGGCTTCACTCACTTCCGCACGTCCCTCCTCTGACTTCAGATAGTCTAAAAATAGATCACCTTTCTCCGTGTCCCACTTTAACACCTGCACGCAAATACGGGGCTTTCCCGTGTTTACCTTCTTCTCTAGGGCAGCACACGTAACAAGTTCCACGGGCATGTGTTGTGACTCCACACGACTAACGACAGACAAACCTGTTATGTATGACACAAAATCAACAGACGAAACAAAATAATCAATTAAACTATTTCCTCTCTCTGAGAAAAAAAGTAAATTTACCCTCACAATCTCCATTCATAAAACCGTTTAAAGGAGTTAACTGAAACATGGAACATAACTGTATTAACATTTTACCAAAACAATTTACGATACTATCCTGAGAATGTCTTTCATACATGGCATCTGCTTCACAAACAAAATCTTCATCAACATCAGTCTCCAAATACCATGTACCAATCCTGGAGTTTAAATCGCCACCAATCAGGAGGTAATGTTCATTTCTAGATTCTAACAACGACATAATAAATTGCTCCACCAATTCCAGAGTACAGTCATAATCTTTCTTTTCATAGTACACACTTTTCACTGGATGGTTATAGACACCAATAAACATCACGTCTTTGTCACTTCCAAACAGTTCTTTTGATAGTTTACTACATAGTACATTTTCTATGTGAGTTTCAATTTTTTCAACATAATTAGACAGTTTCTTATTTATCAGAAGCACAGTTCCACCCGAACAATGACCCATCTTGGAAAGTTTGATAGCTGGGGAATGAAAAACAATAAAGTCTCTAAAGTACACATCAAAATCAAAAGAGGGCAGTGTGAACGTTTCTGAAAGAAAACAAACATCAAAAGATTTAATGTAATTTACAAAATCAGGATCAGGTAATTTCATAATTAAACCGCCTACATTCCAACAACAAAAGGTAAATGATTTTCTTTTATTACTCTGGTTTGTATCGTTCTGCTTTGTGTGTTTGCTGTGTCTGTGTGTATTGGTTTGATCCGTGTGTGCGTGATGTGTGTGCTGTGTGTGTGCCGTGTTTTCACATTGTAGGCTTCGGCCCAATCCCTATTTGTCACTATCAGAGTTGTGAGAGATACGCACGGTGTTTTCTACCCTGCTACCCCCCCCCATCATTTCATGCAGGAGAGGTTGACGACTGACAGAACGGGTTCTCTGGGTCGCTCGTTTGCGTCACTTTGCACGGGATTTGCGCTGCTGCCGTCTCCTTTCTTTCCGTTCTTTCCTCCGGTGACGTCAGCCGTTTTTTCTTCTGTTCTGGTTGGCTCCGTTCATCTGGGTCAAGGGAGATTTTCTCTACGTCACGGGTCATTGTAGTAGAGGGTTCTGACCTGGGGGGAGGAGGGGGGTGATGGCGAGGGGGCGTGGCATGAAGGGGAGCGGTCCAGGGGGGCGTGTCACGCTGCTCTTTGACTGGAAGATTTCCATTCACATAGTAGCCAATCCTGCCACTTTCTCTGATTTTTCTTCAGGTTCATGGACTGTCTTTTGGTCAGATCTTGTGAGACCCTTAATCTATCCCTCTCCATGCTGGCCCTAGCATTTCGATCTTTCATCAGATCCATGGCATCCCCCCAGCGTTGAAATTTGGCGATGATGGGCCTGGGGTGGGGATTCTGGGGGTTGGGTTTGCCTAAACGGTGGGCTCTCTCGATGACGTCATCTCGCCAAACCTTGTCAGTGTACGTATTCAGCACATGCCTAAAAGCCCCAGCACAGTCTTCTTTCTCTCCACTCGATTCTGGCAGACCAAACAGTTTCACATTGTTCCTGCGAGAAAAGCCTTCTAGGCGATCAATTTCTGCCTCTAGCCCTTCAATTTTCGCGTTCATTTGATCTGAGAGAGAGAGAGAGAGAGAGAGAGAGAGAGAGAGAGAGAGAGAGAGAGAGAGAGAGAGAGTTATTTATTGACAATAGCTATACAACCCTTATGCCAAGGGGGTACATGCGCAATATTGTAGATAAACTAAGAAACAATATAATAGAGTTAACACACAAAAAAGTAAATACATTGTAAATAATAAGGTAACAAAAACAATTCATATCTAGAAAACTTCTAAGAAATGCGACCATCCATCAAACAATTGCAATTAAATGAATACTTTTTCTGATCAAACATAATTTTCACGATAACATTTTAAGTTAAGGTTTTAAGTTTTTTTTCTCTATAATGAAATGCATCCGCCACATATTTAGCAAATGAGGTAAGAATATCTTCTCTCTCACACAACAAAATAGCAGTAAGATTATGGGTTTGACCAAAGTGAGAATTGAAAACAACACATTCATTTCTAAATTTACTATACTCTTTACATCGAAATATAAAATGATGTTCATCTTCAGGTTCTTTGGAACACATCGGGCAAATCAAGTCGACTTCAGAGTTTAGAAACCATCTTTTATTGGCTTTGAGGCCCATGCTTCTAGTTCGAAATCGAGCAAATAAATCTCTATGCCGCTTACATGTTATTATTTTAAGATAGTGTTCAGCTTGAAAAAGATCTTTAAAAGAATGGTAGAACTCATATTTATCACTCTCTTCCAGATTACTGTGCCAATTTTGCATGTGGGATGCAATCAGTCTATCTTTAAATTCTGCTAGAAAAGAAGACTCAACCCCAACATTTTCTCATCCACATAATGCCAAAGCCATTTACAGAGAGAACTTTTTTAACTTCAAATGCCCAATTTTGACGACGAAGTTCTAACTGATTTAGTACCATACAATATGCCTGTTTATTCACTCTTGACATTGGCAATCGTAACAGCCTGAGCCAGTACTTCACACATTTAGCTACAGTTATGATATGTAATGGAAAGCGACCAGTGTCACCCTGACACATTTTATTAGATGCAGGTAGAGGCACATTAAGAAAACGCTTTATGGCAAAATTATGTACATTTTCCATTTGCTTATTTACATAAATGCCCCAAATTTCGGAACCATACGTTAGAATAGGCTGGATTTGTGTGTCAAACAATTTCCAAAACAACGAAGGATCAATGGAGTTTAGCTTCCTCACACAACGATAAATTTCTATTAAACCCCTTTTTCCTTTTCGACACATTTCTGACCAACCTATATTTAAGCTTAATTTGGTAGTAAACATAATTCCCAGATATTTATAAGAATTTGTAACTGTAATTTCATTTGCTCCATGCCGCCATTTCTCACGTGCAGATAAATGCCCACCCTTCCTAAAAAAAACCATTACATTTGTTTTTTCTAAATTAACTTTTAGGTCTAATCTATTGCTTTCTGTTTTAATAGATTTATCTGATGTTGCAGTCCTACCACAGAGTTAGAAAAAAGGATAACGTCGTCAGCGAAAAGTAGTAAAAAGAATTCAATAGCACCCGGAATAAACTGTACCCCATGTTTCCCTTTTTTAGATATTTCTATGGCTAATTCATTTACAAAGAAAGAAAATAGTTGGGGACTCAGAATACACCCTTGTTTTACACCCCTTGGGCACTCAAAGTATTCTGAATATAAGCCTGTATCACGTACACTTGATGTTACTGTATCATACATAGCTCTCAGGGATTTATATAAGTAATCACCTACCCCACATTTTCTTAGCACATCCCATAACTTATTTCTGTTGACCGAGTCAAAAGCCTTCTTAAAATCTACAAAGGCTACATAAAATTTAGAGTTATTTAACAAATGCTTTTGAACCATAGTAAATAGTGTAAAAATGTGGTCCATGGTACTGTAATCTTTTCTAAACCCTGCCTGCTCTTCTGGGATCTTTTCTTCTTTATTCGTCCATGTAACTAGTCGTTTATTCAGAATGTTAGTATACACTTTTCCTAATATACTAGTTAAAGATACCCCCCGATAATTATCCGGCTTATTTGCATCCCCCTTCTTGTGAATAGGCACTATTATTGATTTGGACCATTCCTCTGGAAAAATCCCTTTACTAAACAGCTCATTAAAAAGGTTTACTAGAAAATCACTAATGACATCCTTGAATTGTACTAGCATTTCAGCTATAATTCTATCAGGTCCACTGCTTTTACCTAACTTAAGCTTTCTAATGCTATCTAAAACTTCATCTTTTGTGATGGGATCATTAAACAACGGCTCAGGTGTATCAACGCTGAAATCATCTTCTGACTCAACTGTTTCAGATACATCACCAAAATCGTTAAAAACACCAAAAAAGTGTTTATACCACAGATCTATTGAGATTTCATCATAAACAAAATTCTTACTATTAATTGATCTTATTGTTGACCAGAAAGATTTCTGATCATGAATTAAGTCCTTCAGTGGTTTTTTAACCTAGCTTCATCATATTTCAACTTTGCTTAATCTTTAACAAGTCTTTACACTCTTTCAACTCTTTAACATATATCAATCTCCTTTCAACAAGATTCGTTTTTGAGCGTTGATAAGACCTAAGCCGTCTTTTAACTACCCGTTTCTTTCTTTTACAATCATCATCAAACCAATCATCCTGATGTCGTCTCTTTTTACCCACCATTCTTACCATGCAGGCTGCCGCCCCATACAAACCATTCACAAAAGTTGCAATGCATTCATTAACATTAACCGTGATAAGACATATCTTTCTGCAAAATGTCACTGAAAGCACTAGAACATACTTCATCTTTATAGTGCTGCATAAACTCATGAGACCATACCACTTTTTCATCTGCATGCACAGCAGGTTCTTCCCTCACTCTTTCAGTGTTAGTTTTAAAGCGTAAGGTCACAGGTAAGTGCCAGGAATACAAACAATCATCAACACGCAAATCACAATCACTAGTTAAATCATGGGAAACAATAAAATAATCAATGACACTACCACCACCAGATGAAATAAATGTAAATGAACCATCAATATCTCCAGCACAATGACTAGTCATAATTCGTAAATCAAGAGAGAAGCAAACATCCAAAAGCGAACGACCAAAATTATCAATTATATTATCTTTTGAAACACGACGAACAACATCAGTAACATCATTCACACCAACATCCATTGTATGTGTATGTGTGTTACTGTGTGTGTGAGCATGCGCCTCTTTATCTGCGGTGTCTATGCGTGTGTGTGTTTATTCCCGTGTGAATGTGCTTGTGCGCGTGTGTCAGTGAGTAAACGGTTGGAATTGTGCATGTTTGCGTGTGTATGCTTGTGCATGTGTGCGTGCGTGCATGTGTGTGTGAGTGTATGTGTGTGTGTGTGTGCGTGCGTGTGCGTGTATGTATGTGGTGTGTGTGTGTGCGTGTGTGTATAATTGTGTTGCGTGTGTGTGCGTTCGTGCGATCCTCTGTGTGTGTGTGTGTGTGTGTGTGTGTGTGTGTGTGTGTGTGTGTGTGTGTGTTGTGTGTCTGTGTGTATGTCTGTCTTTCTTTGGTTGTGGGTGACTGTATCTGTCTGTGCTTAAACGCATTTTTAAATGGACTTTTCTTTCACACACACATACATACACACGCACGCACGCGCGCTTGCGCGTGCGCGCGCACACGCGCGCACACGCCCACGCACACACACGCACGCGCACACACGCACACACACACACACAATGTCCATCTTTAGATAAGATTTGACTTTGACATTCACACACACACACACACAATAGCGCACGCGCGCTCAGATAAAGTGTGAGACAAACACATCGACAGACAGAGATTTGTTGGGGTGGGGTGGGGGTGGGTGGTTAAAGAAAGACACAAAGAAATCAGAAAATCTGTTCACATTTCTTCCACATTTCAGAGAAACAAACACAATAAAGTTTATTAAGTAAGACCTCCAATTAAAACAAGGCATCGACCACACCCCCACTGTTCGTCCGAACCTGTCTCCAACTCGTTATAAAGTAATCATCCCTTGTAATGTTGGATGTACATTTTACAAGCTGGATTATAAAGTGAACATACAAAAAGCATCAGTCAAGACATGGATTTTTAGAATATCGTTTACGATGCGTAAACACCAAGTCTAAATCTAGCTACTATTTTTTTCATGTGCATTTGTTTTATTTCAAATAAATACTGAGATGTACAGAATGATTGTTTAAATGATGCAAAACATAGGTAACTCTCTTTAACACACAATTCAGATTCCCAACATTGAACATAGCAATCAATAAGTCTTTGTTTGAATTCCCTAATGAAAAGATTAATATTCCGACCCCTTGCTGTTCCCATACATAATCGAACCCATATTTGTATAATGTAAAACAAATGGCAGAAACCCAGTTATTCTTGTTTCTATTATGAAGATTCAACAACATTTTATAAGACAGTACAGGAATACGGTCATCCAACATTCTTAACATTTTTAACCAGTATTTTACACATCGTATCCTCTGTACAAACAGAGGATACCTACCACATTCACCATACACAAGAACATTAGGAGTCTTCGCACAAACATCAAGTAAACGTTTTAAGGCAAATATGTGCACTCTTTCAATAGGGGTATGATCCGAGAGCAGCCCCCACACTTCAGAACCATGATAGCATGGGTAAGATTTGACCATCGAAAAGTTTAAAAAATATTTTGCGATGAATTTCCCCAAGAGACCATAACATTTTCAATTTCATCATTTGCTAGATCAATGCAGTCTTTTTTTTTCCTGGACGTCTTTTTGTTCTGCGTGAGGGGAGTGTTATTTTCCAAAGAAGGGGAGTGTTCACTTTCTAGGCAAAAACGAGTTCGGGGAGTGTTGTTATCCTGAGGTCTTCGTTAGTTGCCTGCCACACTGGACGTTCCACTGTATGTGCTAGGTTCTTCGCTGGTCGACTCTGACGTGGACTCGGACACGTCACTGCCCGCGGTTTCGTCCGGTTCGTTGAGGTCATTGTCGTCCGTGGAGTGACTGACTTCGCCTGGACAGAATCAGGACAGGGAAAGCACAGAGTCAACGCACAGAAAAACACTTGCACATCAGTACAGGGAAAACACAACACACACAAACACTTGCACATCAGGATAGGGAAACCACAACACACATAAACACTTGCACATCAGGATAGGGAAAACACAACACACATAAACACTTGCACATCAGGATAGGGAAACCACAACACACACAAACACTTGCACATCAGGATAGGGAAAACACAACACACATAAACACCTGTACATCAGGATAGGGAAAACACAACACACATAAACACCTGCACATCAGGATAGGGAAAACACAACACACATAAACACCTGTACATCAGGATAGGGAAAACACAACACACATAAACACCTGCACATCAGGATAGGGAAAACACAACACACAAAAACACTTGCACATCAGGATAGGGAAAACACACTGTTAACGCACAGAAAAACACCTACACATCAGGATAGGGAACACACAACACAAATAGCCTAAACACCTGCACATCAGGATAGGGAAAACACACCGCTAACGCTAAGAAAAACACCTACACATCAGGATAGGGAAAACACAGTGTTAACACACAGGAAAACACCTACACATCAGGATAGGGAAAACACAACCCACAAAAACACCTGCACAGAAAAATAACTCTACACATCAGGATAGGGAAAACACAATGTTAACACACACAAACACCTACACATCAGGATAGGGGAAAAAACGTGTTAGCACACACAAACACCTACACATCAGGATATGGTAAAGACAGCGTTAACACCCACAAATACCCATACATCAGGATAGGGAAAAGACAGCGTTAACACACTCGGTTGGCCCCGATAGCTGGATTATTATAGGGGAGTTCAACAGCCACTCACCCAGCTGGGGCTGCCGGGAGCTCAACAGGAATAGACAGGAGAGGATGTGGAGAACTGGAGCTTCAGCAACCAGCTAATTTAGATCAACAGACCTGATACTCCACCCACCTTCTACTCTCAATCATGGAAGACCACTAGCACTCCTGACCTGGCCTTTGCTACTGATGACATCCACAGCATAGCCCTCGGGGAGGTGTCCCACCAGCTGGGAGGTAGCCACCACAGGCCAGTTGTCATTACCATCCAAAGACAATTTGAAATCCTTCTCACCAGACTCCCAGCAAGCTGGAACTACAAAAAAGCAAACTGGGAACTCTTCAAGCAAGAATTAGACAGAAGAACATCCGAACTGGTACTATCGCATGACAACCACAATCAAAACGCCAAGGACTTCCACAAGGCAATCTTGAAGGCAGCGAAGGTGGCAATTCCAAGAGGAAGACGCAGAAACTATTAGCCCTACTGGACGTCTGAGCTTGATAACCATTCAAGAGACCCTGAACGAAGCCAAGGACACACTGGATAGCTCTCCCACAGATGGCAATGTAGAGGCACACAACAGAGCGAAACCCTTGTTTACCAAAGAAAAGCTGTAGGCAACACGACAGAGTTGGCATGAGAGGACAGGCTCCATGAGCATGGAATCGGACATGCAGGGACTCTGGAAGCTGACAAAGAAGCTAAATGACAACAACCCTGGCAGAGGCAAAACAGTCATTCAGCAGAACCATCAGCTGAAGACAGCAAAGGCAGCAGCTAACATCATCGCTGAGCTCTACCACACAGAAACCTCAATCGGCATGTTCAAAGAACGCACCAAGCAGGTCGGAGAAGAAACCGCAGAACTCCTGCCATCCGATCCCCATAGCACAAATGACAGCTGCATGAGTGAAGCTTTCAGCATGAAAGAACTGAAACAAAGCATATGCAAACTGACATTTAAGAAAGTCCCAGGAATTATGGCATCACTGGTGACATGCTGAAGCACCTTGGGCCTACTTTCAGACAAGTGGTGCTGCAGATCTTCAACCACAGCTGGAGTGAGGGTGTTGTACCTTCCATCTGGAAGGAGGCTGAAATCATCCCCATTCCAAAGAAGGGGAAAGACAAGAAGGACCCCCGCAGCCACAGACCAATCAGCCTCCTGAGCAGTGTTGGCAAGCTGCTGGAAAGGATGGTCAACCGCCACCTAGCGTTCTTCTTGGAGGGGCAGAACATCCTCTCACCAACCCAGACTGGCTACAGAAAATTCCGGAATACCAAAGACCAACTCTTGGTCCAGGATATTGAGAACTCTTTCCAAGAGAAGAAGAAAACCTTTGCTGTGTTCTTTGACCTCTCAAGAGCTTTCAATAAAGTGTGGAAAGAGAGCCTCATGCTGAACCGCCTTCGAGCTGGTGTGCGCAACAACATGTACTTCAAACATTACCTCTTCAACAGAACTGCGAGAGTTAAACTGGATGGCTAGTTGCTTCCTCTATGAGTGTGGAGGTTACGGACAGACTCTGGCCCATACCATGATCCCTGTCCCTGCTAGTAGGTCCCTGGCGCGCTGTGTCAGCCAGCTGTTGATGACGGCGGCGTTTGAGGAAGCAGGCTAGGGCCCCCACTCCCAGCAGCAGAATACCTCCGGCACACATTTCCCCAATCAGGATAGGGCTCCAATGATCATCTGACAACAACACAAACAGAAACGTATTACTAATTTACTTTGTCATTCCAGTTTTCCAATAAGTCTAATATCACCATTGTTGTGAACAGACTTTAAATTAAATCAAGCAATCAATCTATCCAGTTTTCTGATTGTTTTGTAACATTATTTTTCCTATTTGTGTTCTTTATTAACCCTTTCGCCGACAGCCATTTTTCGGCCAACAAAATACCATTAAACTTGTCTGGATAGATAAAAGAAGTATCTGCAATGCTGAGAATTCATCTGTGACATGCATAACTTTAGGCCTATCCTTGCCTCCAAAAATTAAGAAAATAGGGTCTTCAGATAACAGGCCCTGATTTGATGGCTTTTAGTGACATGGGTGGTAAACCATTGTGGTGCAAATATGCAACATTGGCGGTGAAAGGGCTAACTATACACAGAGGCAAACATACTTACAGACAGATACACTAATACTCACACTCACGGACACACTCACACAAGTTAAAGTTAAACAGACATCCAAATGAATCATGATTGTATAACACACACACACAAACACATACATAACGCGCGCGCGCGCCACACACACACACGCACACACACATACACACACACACACACACACACACATAACACATACGCACGCACATACACGCACACACGTCTCCTAGCCCCATCCCCGCCCATAGATAAAACAGTAATGTGTGAGTTTAAAAGCTGTGTATAATGTATCTGTGCGCATAACCCATTGTGTCCCCTTTTTTGTTCATTTTAATATGTGGCACACTATGTTGATATTGTATTGCTTTTTCATAAGCTTTCTGTTTGTTACTGTAAATATTTATATGCTCTTTTTTTTCTTCTTTTTATTTTCTATGTCCTTAATCAGTATGGTTTATGTTTCGTGCATGTATGTTTGGTTTATGTTCATGTTTATAGATGGCTTGATGGAAAAAAAGCATGTATGTTTGCTTATTCAATGTCCATCTTTAAATAACATTTTGACTTGACTTGACACAAGACACACACGTATACATAAACACGCGCGCGCACGCACGCACACACATACACGCGGGCGCGCACGCATTCACACGCGCGCGCACACACTCACACACACACACAGTCTCACTTATTCACTGAAATGAATCAAACACATTATACCAGATTTCGACTGAAACTGTTTGTCATCTCCTTTGTCATCTCCTCCTTTGTCACCTGCTCCTTTGTCACCTGCTCCTCACCTGCTCCTTTGTCACCTGCTCCTTTGTCACCTCCTCCTTTGTCATCTCCTCCTGCTCCTTTGTCACCTGCTCCTTTGTCACCTGCTCCTTTGTCACCTCCTCCTTTGTCATCTCCTCCTTTGTCATCTCCTCCTTTATCAGCTCCTCCTTTGTCATTATCTTGTGTTGCACCACATGGCCCTTTGTCGCCACCCCCTTAGTCAGAAATAAGGAAAAGGAAATCACGTGTAAACTCGTTAGTACCACCATCGTAAAACGTTATCTTGTGTTGCATCCGAATGACGTTATCTTGTGTTGCAAATGGCAACTTGAAGTGTGTGCAACGCATCGTATTGAATGGGGTTGGGCGTATTGAATGGCGTTATCTTGGGGGCATCGGGGCGGTGGGGCATCGTGAATGACGTTATCTTGTGGCACCACATGGCATCGTGAATGGCGTTATCTTGTGTTGCACCACATGGCATCGGAATGGGTTATCTTGTGTTGCACCACATGGGTGGATCTTGTGGGATGGCATCGTATTGAATGGCGTTATCTTGTGTTGCACCACATGGCATCGTATTGAATGGCATTATCTTGTGTTGCACCACATGGCATCGTATTGAATGGCGTTATCTTGTGTTGCACCACATGGCATCGTATTGAATGGCGTTATCTTGTGTTGCACCACATGGCATCGTATTGAATGACGTTATCTTGTGTTGCACCACATGGCATCGTATTGAATGGCGTTATCTTGTGTTGCACCACATGGCATCGTATTGAATGACGTTATCTTGTGTTGCACCACATGGCATCGTATTGAATGGCGTTATCTTGTGTTGCACCACATGGCATCGTATTGAATGGCGTTATCTTGTGTTGCACCACATGGCATCGTATTGAATTGCATAGCATTACCTTGTATCGCATCACATTATTTTTGCATTTTATCAAATAGCATTATCTTGTATCGCATCACATCACGATGCATTGAATTGCATAGCATTATCTTGTTTTGGCATCACATTATTTTTGCATTTTATCAAATAGCATTATCTTGTATCGCATCACATCACGATGCATTGAATTGCATAGCATTATCTTGTATTGCATCACATTGCATTGTATTGAATTGCATAGCATTATCTTGTTTCGCATCACATCACATTGTATTGAATTGCATAGCATTATCTTGATTGCATCACATTGTATTGTATTGTATCAAGCAGCATTATCTTGTATTTAATCGCATTAACTTGTATTGCGTCACATTGTATTGTATTGAATTGCATAGCATTATCTTGATTGCATCACATAGCATTGTATTGAATTGAATAGCATAGCATTATCCAGTCTTGCATCACATCGCAGTGTGTTAATTTTTTATAGCATTATCTTCTATTGCATCACATCACATTGTATTGAATTGCATAGCATTATCTTGTATTGCATCACATTGCATTGTATTGAATTTCATAGCATTATCTTGTTTTGCATCACATCACATTGTATTGAATTGCATAGCATTATCTTGTTTTGCATCACATTGCATTGTATTGAATTTCATAGCATTATAGCATTATCTTGTATTGCATCACATCGCAGTGTATTACATTTTATAGCATTATCTTGTATTGCATCACACCACATTGTATTGAATAGCATAGCATTATCTTGTACTGCATCACACCGCATTGTATTGAATAGCATAGCATTATCTTGTTTTGCATCACACAGCATTGTATTGAATTGCATATAGAACCATTTATATGCTAGGTTTGACAGACTAAACACAACTCCAATGCCCCAGGTAGACCCGAAAGCCTCTGACCCCGCCTTTGTAGTGCAAGAATCAGAATGTTAGGAAACTGTTCAGGCGGCAGAGTGTAAAGAAAGCCGGTGGGCCAGAGGGTATTTCGTCACCTTGCCTAAAACACTGTGCTGATCAGCTTGCCCCTATTTTCACTGATGTGCACAATGTATCCCTGTTTCAATGCAAAGTTCCTTCATGTTTCAAATCCGCTATTATTGTTCCAGTGCCAAAGAAACCTAAAACAGTCACACTTAATGACTATAGACCCGTTGCTTTGACATCCGTTGCTATGAAAGTTTTTGAACGCCTTATTCTCTGCTATCTGAAATATGTGACTGTCTCTCAAATGGACCCCCTACAGTTTGCATATCGGACAAATAGATCTGTTGAGGATGCTGTATCTCTTGGTCTTCATTCTGTTATCCAACATTTAGAGAAAGCTAATACCTATACCCGCATTCTTTTCATTGATTTCAGTTCTGCATTTAATACTATTGTCCCATCTCAACTTATTCAGAAGCTCATTAGTATGGATGTGAATATTGGGTTGTGTAAATGGATTGCAGATTTCCTCACCAACAGACCCCAAGTTGTCAGAGTTGGCAGTCATGTATCGGAAAAGGTCATTTTGAACACTGGTGCCCCCCAAGGATGTGTATTATCTCCCTTGCTCTTCACATTGTTTACCAATGTCTTTCGCTCTGTAAACCCATCTGTTGCAGTTATTAAGTTTTCGGATGACACTACTATGGAGGGGCTCATTACTAATGGCGAAGTGGCAGGGTACAGGGATGAAGTTGAAAAGATGGTTGACTGGTGTGCCACTAACAATCTTGAGCTCAATGTTTCCAAAACTGAAGAAATTATTGTTGATTTCAGGAAAAAGAAAACTCCTCTCCCAGCATTATCTGTTAATGGTCAGGTAGTTGAGCAAGTACAATCATTTAAATTCCTTGGTGTGCATATTTCAAATACATTAAGCTGGGAAGTCAACATCACATCATCCTGCAAAAAAGTACAGCAGAGACTATATTTTCTAAGACAGCTCAAGAAATGTAGGATAAGTACAGCAGTCTTGACACAGTTCTATCGATCTGTCATCGAAAGCATACTCAGTTTTTCAATATCTGTCTGGTATGGATCAGCTTCAGCTAAAGATAAAAGGAAACTCCATCAAGTCGTCAAGACAGCCTCAAAAATCATAGGCCACAAATAGGAAGGAAAAATGGCCACAAATAGCCATCCCCAGATAACATCTATAGTGTGCGCATAAGACGCAAAGCTAAATCCATCATATCTGATAGCACACACCCAGCCAACCATCTGTTTCAATCTCTCCCTTCTGGTAAAAGGTTCTGCTCTTTTAAGTGCAAATCTAACCGCCTGAAGAACAGCTTTTACCCCTCTGCTGTCAGAGCCATCAATACTCAGTAGGCTCATTCCCCTAGGGGAATTCTTTATCCTATTTTGCCCAGACTTGTGTCAATCGGTGTGCCTGCATGTTCGCGGTCTTGTGTGGGAGTGTGTGTGTGTGTGTGTGTGTGTGTGTGTGTGTGTGTGTGTGTGTGTGTGTGTGTGCGTGTGCGTGTGCGTGTGTGTGCGTGCGCGCGCGTGCGCGCGTGCGTGCGTGCGTGTGTGTGTGTGTGTATGTGCGTGTGTGAGGAGGTGGGACATGTATTGGTATAAATGTGTATGCAGACGTGTATGTGTGTGTGTTGGTGTATGTGTAGGTGTGCGTCTGAGAGAAAGAGAGAATCTGAGGGAGAGACTGATACATGATGATGTAATTTGTCCATTCGATGTGCATGCTTTCGTTGTTGTTGGATTGTGTCTTGTGCAAAACCAAAACGATTTCCTTTGTATTGGCTGATTAAAGAATCTTGAATCTTGAATTATCTTCTACTTCATTACACCGCATTGTATTGAATTGCATAGTGTTATCTTGTATTGCATC
>CM065687.1:6102887-6112887 GCA_017654935.2 Phymorhynchus buccinoides
CCTCAGTGTGTACCTAATGTAAGAGTGAATTCCGTAGTCGCACCTCCCCGCCATGTTAATGTGGGTGTTCCTGCGGGGACATGGTGCAGAGTGGGCATGACCGAGTCATGGCAAACGCGGCACGGGCGCGTACCACTGGCGCGATAGCAAGACTAGTTCTTGGCCCCTCCTCCAAGAGGGGTCGGAGCTAGACCGGTCAGGCTGGGGAGCCGTAAAAAAAAACAATCCGATGAGAAGGAAAACTCAATTCAACACCCGGTGGACAGACCCGTACAAATCACAGCTACTGTCAATGAGCTCCTTCGAAATCCGGAACGTGTCGGCTGAGGACAGCAAGGAGACCAGGAAACTGAAGACCGGACACATATGTAACCAACCCAATATTATGGCCTGGTTTGAATCACAAGACAGACGTGATGGTGCTCGTCCTGTTCCAAACCAGGCAGAGACAGCGCCGGGCCCTCAGCCTCATCTTCAGCTACTGGTTCTGCGCATCATAGCAACATGACAAGGCAAAGGCATTATCAGAGACAGTCTTCACCTGAGACCAATTCAGTCACTCCACTCGTTTTCACACAGTGGAATGCTGAAGGCTTACGAAGCAAAAAGCCTGAGCTTCAGAACTTCCTGAGGAGGCATACATTCGACATCATCTGTATACAGGAGACCCATCTAACGGATGCTCAACGATTTTTCCTCAGGGGTTATGAGCTCTTTAGACATGACAGAAAGCACCGACACAAGGGCGGAATTCTGACTCTTGTTAGGAATACAATACCACCAGTGGAGGTAGCCAGATCCAGTGGTGACACAGAGTTCCTGGCTGTCAAACTCATTTTGCCACAGAAGGACATCACTGTGATCAACTGCTACTGCCCTCCTAACAGAGACCTCAGGCTTCACAACATTCCACTTACAGACCAAGGGCTCCTGGGGATGGGAGACTTCAATGGACACTCTCCAAGCTGGGGTTATCAAGATCTGGACAGCAGAGGAAAACAGATTGAAGACTGGATGGTTGACAATAATCTCGTCCTTATCAATAAGCCAGACGATAAACCCACCTGTCTGTCCAGAGCTTGGAAAACAACTAGTACTCCAGACCTTGCCATGGCTACTGACAACATTCACAAGCTCTGCCTGTGCTCCGTTGAAGACCAGCTGGGAGGCAGTGACCATCTGCCAATCATATTGAATATTTCAGAAGTTGGACACTGAACCACTCCCCGGAAGATGCCAAGCTGGAATTACAAGAAGGCAGACTGGAAAGTGTTCAGTACCAGAACTGACCAGCTGGGCGGTGACCTGGAAACTCAAACACAGGAAAACCTGAACAACACGGTGAAGCTCTTCACAGAAGCGGTCCTCAAGTCAGCCCTGGAGACAATACCTAGAGGCAGACGCAAGGAGTACAAACCATACTGGTCTGATGGTCTCCAGAAACTTCACAACGAGCTGTCAGAATCCAGACAGGAGATAGAGAGAAACCCTAACCAGGAAACCATTATCAACTGCAACAAAGCAAGAGCTACTTTTGATGAACAGAAAACAAGCAAAATCCAAAATTCCTGACACGAAAAGACCAAGTCTCCCAACATGGAGAAAGACACGAAGATACTGTGGAACCTGGTTAAGATACTCAACAATGACAATTTATCCAGCACAGGATCAACAGTTCTCACAGAGGAGAACACCTGCTACACTGGGAAGAAGGCAGCCCATCTTCTGGCCAATTACTTTGAAGAAGCCAGCTCCCTGCAGATCCCCAGAGAAAGGACAGCTGAGGTGAGAAGCCAGACCAGGGCTGAACTGAGACGCCACCAGCCAACTTCTGAAATGACCTCAGATTTCTCCATCCACGAGCTCAACAATGCAATCAGGAAACTGAAAACAAGGAAGTCTCCTGGAAAGGATGGAGTAACTAATGAGATGATCAGGAATCTTGGCCCACTTGCCAAATTGAAATTGTTGGAGATCTTCAACCAATCTTGGCGAACCGGAGAATTTCCACACAACTGGAAAGAGGCCAAGATTATGCCCATTCTGAAGAAAGGGAACTCCAAACGCAACAAAACCAGCTACAGCGGCTCCAGTACCATCTTGAGACGAATGGTCTTCTAAACAACGTGCAGTCAGGATTCGGAAAGAAACGCAGCACCGAGGATCAGATTGCCTATCTGACACAAAAAATTGAAAATGGCTTCCAGCGGAAACTGAAAACTGTGGCAGATTTTGTCGATTTGACTCAAGCCTTAGACAAAGTTTGGAAAGATGCAATGCTCCTGACACTGGCTAGGAAGAGAGTCTGCAGCAGAATGTATTGCTGGATTAACAGTTTCCTCTTCCAAAGAACAGCGTGTGTTTCGCTGGAGGGACATGCAAGTAGCTTGGTGAAGATGAGATAGGGAGTCCCACAAGGTAGCGTAATTGCTCCAACCTTGTTCATCGTCTTCATTGATGACATTGCAGCCCAGCTAAACTCCCACATCTCCAATGCACTACATGCAGATGACCTTGCACTGTGGACAGCAGCAGAACACACCACCACATCTGCTTACAGGATGCAGGAAAGCATGAACACCATCAACAGCTGGTCCAGGGAGTGGATGGTGTCCATCAACAGGACAAAAACGGAAGCAACATGTTTCTCCCTTTCCACAAAGCCGGAACGCTTCAAAATGATGATTGAGGGAGAAGACATTCCCCACCAGGACACCCCCAGGTACCTCGGTGTCAGACTAGACAAACAGCTTACCTGGGGGCCGTACATCAGTGACGTGGAAGCCAAGGCAGTGAAGAAAATGGCTGTCATGAAGAAACTGGCTGGCACCAGATGGGGGGCTGACAAAAAGATCCTGACCCAGGTGTACACAGGTTCTGTCCGACCCCACCTGGAGTACGCTTCCACCTCCTGGGTGACAGCTGCCAAAACCAACACAGGCAGGCTTTCCAAAGTGCAGAATGCTGGCCTCCGCTTCATCACAGGAGGAATGAAAACAACTCCAATCGCAGCTCTTGAGAAAACTGCAGGCCTCCATTCTCTTGAGGAAAGAAGAGATGAGAAACTGCTGAAACAAGCTGAGAAAATGAAGAGACTTCCCTCCCACCCTCTTCACTTCAAACTTAAGGAAATGACAAGTAACCGCCTCAAGAGACAGAGTACAAATGATGCCCTGAAAAGCCTGAAGCATCGGTATCCTGACGTCACCTCTTCAAGCCAGCCTGTAGAGCGACTTCAAGACTTCGAAGACTGGAGGACAGAAGACTTCCGCATTGTAATGGAGATTCCTGGGGTCGGGAGAAAAGAAGACCATTCAGCAATGGAGCTAAAAGCCCTAACATTGGAGGTCATTGACAGAGAGTACCCTGAAGACACCTGGACCCAAGTGTTCACTGATGGCTCCTCTGAGAAGGCAGTTAAAAATGGAGGAGGGGGTGTCTTCATCAAGTACCGAGACAAACGAAGACTTTCCAAATCCATTGCTACAGGAAAGTTGTCCACCAACGTTCATGCCTGTGCAATGCTTGAAGCTGTCCAAATCCTGAACCACGAGGAGGTTTGCTCACCCAACACCGTCTTCCTTACAGACTGCAAATCGCTGTTAGAAAGCTTGAAGACTGGTGAACATGAGAAACTTCTTGGGGACATCAGAGAAGAACTCGGCAGGCTAAAGAGGAAAACACACTTGGTTCTGCAATGGTTACCATCGCACTGTGACATTGCTGGAAATGAGCAGGCTGACAAACTCTCAAAGCAGGGCAGCCACATGAATCAGCCAGATCATCCACTGTCATAGAAGGAGGCAAAAACCATTCTGCGCGCCAGATTCCATGAGTCTTGGAGGGGCCGACTAGAGATTGAAAAAGACAATGATGATCTACAGGGCCTTAGTCGTCAGCACCAGGTGATATTGTTTAGACTGAGAACAAGCCATTGCCAACTCTTGTCACATCTCCACAGGATAAACCTGTGAGTGTTCCTGTGGCACTGGCATCCAGACTCCAGAGCATATCCTCCAGGACTGCCCTACTTACCAAGACATTCGGTGTCAAACCTGGCCGGTGAGAGTGGAGCTCCAGGAGAAGCTGTGGGGACCAACAAAGGCGCAAAGAAAGACAGCAGACTTCGCCATCGGGACTGGACTAAAGATTTGAGCATGGCCAGTGGGAACGCAGAAGAAGAAGAAGAAGAAGATCAACATACGCATAAACATTTTTCGCTGATAATGCATCAACATGTTGGGATTCAGCTTGTAAAAACACACTCAAACATGTTGAAAGACTATATAAACGCTCTCTTAAACTCATACTCCTTAAATCGTCCTCCCTAGAAACCAATGACTATAAAGAACTTAACATTCTACCATTTGATTTGAAATGCCTACTAAACAAAGGTACCCTTATGTACAAGATCATAAATAAGTTAACACCAAAATATCTTATTACTAAATTTAAAGTAAAACCAAATTAACAGATCTATATAAATCATCCCTTACATTCTCTGGTGGTAAACTGTGGAACGACCTATCTGATTATCTAAAAAATAAAACTAGTGTATCTTCCTTTCGAAAATCTTATCACAAGCTCATAATAGACAATCTTGTTCATTAGTAATGTTAATTAATGAGTTTTACTACAAACTTTACCAATGCCATCAGCTTATGCCTATATTCTTATCTCTCTCTCTCTCTCTCTCTCTCTCTCTCTCTCTCTCTCTCTCTCTCTCTCTCTTATTTAACTGTCAAAACTTACCTCGTGCATTAAAACAGATTACTTGCAAGCTTAGACTCAGTATTTCTGATATTAATGTTCATCATTTAAGATACAGGCCACACACAGAAAATGACCCATTAGTCCGTCCGCTTATGGGATAAAATGAATGGCAAATTGCAAATTAGGGTTAAGGCATGTCCTTTGGCACACATGTACCTTAGACCCTCCCCTAACATAAAATGATGGGAAACACCTTCGCAACTGGTGGTTTCTATGAGAAACAGGCCCCTTTGTGACGTCACCCTAATGCCGCTATTACCACTTGCGAGTCCAGCTACATTAGCTTTTATTGGTTATCTAATGTACAATTATGTCTTGCTACATGTAATTTTATGTGCCTGTCATAAAAACCAAACCAAGCTCTAAGCTCATTACAAGCACGAGTCACACAATGGGCTAGTCTGCTCATGTACAGCCAAACCCACCGTTGCTGGTGCAAATATTTATTTCCAGCACAGTACATCCTAAGCATCTTATGGACTATATTGCATTGATATGTGACAGACACAATAATCTGCTGTGCTCTGACATTACATGAAGTAGCGTACTTTGAAATGGCAATGAGGGCCTGCACATTTGTCTGTGCATCTTGAATGAATAAAACTGGTACAACCGCCATAGACTCCATTGTCAACTGATCGACATGACAACTAGCATAATCTTGTTCTGTTTCTTAAGTTCTGTTAGAATGCTAGGTGCATATTCAATCAGACGGAAATTTGTGTTTTTCACTTCTTTTACTTATACTTATAGTCTTGTTATTTGTAATTTTAAAAACAAATAAAGAAAGAAAAAAGACAATTCGACTTCAGAAAGGTCCAAATGAAATTTGAATATTGATGCAACGTTGATTCAACATGCAATCAGCTTGATGCTGTTCAGTCATCTGTGTTTCCTGTAGAACTCGTTTACCATCAGGGAGAACGTTAGAGTGATTTTGAGCATATTTTTCACGCAAACTTTACCAATTCCCAAACCTTTGATCTACAAAAGTAACAATGTGCAAATGTACACAAGCAAACAGGAGGGGAAGAGAGAGAGAGAGAGAGAGAGAGAGAGAGAGAGGAGAGAGAGAGAGAGAGAGAGAGAGAGAGAGAGAGAGAGAGAGAGAAGAGAGAGAGAGAGAGAGAGAGAGAGAGAGAGGGAGACAGAGCGAGAGAAAGAGAGAGAGAGAGAGAGAGAGAGAGAGAGAGAGAGAGAGAGAGAGAGAGAGAGAGAGAGAGAGAGAGAGAGAGAGACATAGACAGAGACAGAGACAGAGAGAACACTGAACACTGGACACTATTTTTCAAGGGTGAAGATTAGGCGAAGCCTATTCTTACAATCTGTGTGACAGTGAGAGACAGATGATGAGAGACAGAGACAGGAAGTGAGAGACAGACAGAGACAAAGAATTACAGAGAACCAATAGTCTAATGTAAAGAACAAAAATACACCAATATCGTCCCACCATTATCGCCAAACCTGTTTAATAGGCTAATGGACATGAAGTGAAAGTGGGGTTGGGGTTGGGGGGTGCAGATAGTGAAGGACCAGAGATTGTCTTTCAACCATACACGTTGTATGAACCTGTTTCATTCGATCTGCTCCAGTGTTGCTTTACATGCAGAATTAATGGCAAACAAGTAGCATTTTACCCACCTCCTTCCGTTTCACACAGGAAAAAAAAATTCAATCTAATCTTACTGAGGCTGGATGCACGACTGTAGCGAATATCTATTCCAAAACGAAACAAAGGGCAGGATAATGTGAGTGATTCTGTTAGGGAGGCGCTTCCTTATGTACCTTGAAAGGGAGTGGCATGGACAAGGCACCATGTTATGAACATAAACAATTGATGTCAGGCATACCAGTGATTCCAATATATTCTTCATACTACATCAGGTTAAGTATATCAAGATGTCTTCCTTGCAGGCATCACCACAAGTTCAACTGTGAACTGCTTTAAGATAGGGCCGTTTGCAATAAGGATAGTTTGTGTTATTGCATCCACTCATGTCAGTGTAATATAAACACGCCCATCCATTCTTCTTCAAACCTGTTTGTTAACAAAGCTTGAAATGCAGCTGCAAATAATATATATATAGTTCTAGGCATTGTGTGCCACAGACGTAATTGTAAATTAAAACAGACACTTTGAATCTTAAAAAAACATCAAGTACTGGAAATATAGTAAATATAGTTTGATGATTTTAAGATTGCAAAAAGCATAAGAAAAACGACAAATGTATTGGGTATGTCAAACAAAATTATCAAACAAGTTATATATCCAAGCATACTATTATCACTGATTTTCAGAAATTATGATAACTTCCTAATACCACAAGTTTTTTTCACTATAACATGGATTGTGAAGGCAATGTTGCACATGGTTGTTATTCATAATTTTCAATCTGTCGTTAAGCCAAGGGTCCCGAGAAATAATTAGGCTAATCTATAAACTAATATGCGATTTTGAGAATAAGATATATATTTTCTTTCAGCAAATTACTAAGAATTCAGAAATTAAAAAATATAATTGTATGTAGACAATTCACTATTGTAAAATATTAACTAAATGAAGTATGTAGGCTTGTTCTCTTAAGCATTTAGCTGTAATCCCTTGAATTTAAAAAACAAGTGGTGGGTGTAGGAGTAAGAAAAGAGACAGTGGTCAGTAGACATGTTCTGTTTTCTTGTGATGAAAAACAATGCACCGGTTATGACTAAGCGTGTCGTCAAAGAGAAAAAACTATTTTTCTGGCTACTTGTACTACAGGAAAACTGAAAACTCAACAGTAATAAATTTATCAAACTGTTGGACTTTAGATGGCCAGTGAGGGAGTGTTCATTATTATAACTGGCATTGGGAGTAGCTTCATAAACTGTGTGTGCATGTGTACATGCGTGTGCACGCGCGCGTATGTGGGTGTGCACGTATGAGTGTATGTGTGTGTATGCGCGTGCGCGTGTGTGATACGCTTCCTTCCATTGTGACAGATTTTCTCTTCTCATTTTGATTATATGTCCAGGTACATAATGAAGATTATTGTACTTTTTTTTTATCCCCGCTACATATGTCATTATTCTCAACGTTAGTTCATTGCGTTGTGAATGTGCCACCATCCTTCACACTTCAACCGTCATATGACGTTTTGGTTTTGCTCTGATTTAATTGTTTTTCCTATGATTATAATATTTTTCAACTACAACACTACCCTCACCTTCAGGCGGCCTCATCATTAAAATGTTTTGAGTTGAACTGAGTTTTGAGTTGAGTGTGCGCGCGCGCGCGCGCGCACGTGTGTGTGTGTGTGTGTGTGTGTGTGTGTGTGTGTGTGTGTGTGTGTGTGTGTGTGTGTGTGTTTGTGCGTGCGTGCGTGCGTGCGTGCGTGCGTGCGTACGTGCGTGCATGCGCGTGTGTGAATACTCTGACAAATAAATATGTTTGCATAGGTGAAACTACTGATGCGATTATTGGTTTAAAAAACCGGTTCGAAAATACCGGTTCGAAGAGGCAAAAACGGTTAAAAACCGGTTCGGATGTTTGAACCGGTACTCAACTCTAGCGGCCAGTAGCCACAAAATGATAGAACTTGCAAACTATGACCTAAAAATATAAATGACATCAATTTTTAGAATGACGCACAGTGTTCTAAGTGATGTATGTCTACTCAGGCACACGAAGCGAGAGCTGGGGATCTACCTGATGGTAGAGTAACTTCCCCTGTTTGGCCGAATTGAATTAGGCAAGATCACTCCCACACACCATGAAATTACTCCCCTTAATTATTTCCGAACATTTCCTATTAAGTGTTGATTTCGCAATTACACACACGGAAAAATGTTTAAAAAGAATAATCAAGAAAACGAAAGGAAACCAACAAAACAAAACAAACAAAGAAAACAAAATCTGCCATTTACATCCCTGACAAGGCATGTGAGACTTCGACCTCAAAACTAACAAAAACTAAAACAGCAACAAGAACAACATCAAAGAAAGAAACGCATACCAAAACATAAGAAAACAACAACACAAAAGAACCACAAATATCAACCAACCACTTCGTTTAAGTCTGTAACTTTAAACAAGCGCGAAATCGCAATAGTTTGTGGCACGCGGTCTATTTTTACCACTCCAATCATGAGTTACCTCCCCTGGCTTTTCACTCATTTTAATCTGTAAACCACAATGTTATCTCTGCACCATTTCGTAACTTTTTATATCTTTTGGAAAACATTTAAAACCATGTATCCTACTTATACTCAACAAAAGAAGCACCGCATACTCGTCGTGTCTGTTGTAGTGTCTGTATTACATATGTTTATTATTTTGTACGCTTTTAAAATACATCATTTTAAAGAGCGGCCAGAAGCGTAGCCTCGATTTGAAGTGCGACAATTTTGTCAAAATGTGCGACAATTTTGGACCGACTGACCGACCGACCGACCGACCGACCGACAAAGTGAGTTATAGGTTTGTGGCTTGAGCCACAAACAACAATTATAATAATAATAATAATAAAAATAATAGTGAATCATTTATATAGCGCATTCCTCCACCAATGTGGAGCTCTATGCGCTTAACAACAACAAAAATTAAGAAGCAACAAATTCAACAACAACACGAAAAAATCGCTCACGCACATGCAAATAGGCATACACATACACACCCCCCCACCCACACATACACGCACGTACGGCACATACACACACACACACACACACACACACACACGCACACACGCACACACACACACACTCACACACACACACACACACACGCACACACACTCACACACACACACACACACACGCACACACACATACACACACACCGTTACCATCATCACCACTCACCCCACCCAAAAAACACAATACAAAATACAATCAGTTGAACAAAGCATCAACACACACACACACACTCTCTCTCTAATACTCACAGGTTTTCTTTTAGCTCTCTTGCCACCCCAGCGAAAACGTAGATTCTCCTAAGCTGTGGACAAAAGAAAAAAAGAACGAAAAAAAATGGCAGCAAAAAAAAAGAAAAAAGAAAGATGGCTGTAAATAATAATGTATTGGCAACAGCATGTAGACGTAGTCCCAGTTACCAGCAACACACCCACACATATACTATCCCTTTACACACACACACACACACACACGCACACGCACACGCGCGCGCGCTCGCACGCTGTCTCTGGATAGAACGGGGCATTTAACGGTTATGTATGAATTTTTAACTCAT
>CM065687.1:6117887-6150387 GCA_017654935.2 Phymorhynchus buccinoides
CAATCGCTTTCTCTGCGTCAGTCTCCGGTTTTCCTGGACATGGCCAAGGAGCAAGAGAAAAGGGCGCAGGGCCGATTTCAAAGGCAAGGCCAACATGAGAGTCCCTGTTTGCACGTGCTGGAAACCATATATCCCTTCGGACCCCAGCAGTGCCGTGACCCCCACCCACAACCCACACAATGCGTCAAACACCAGCATAGGCCACAGTCGACGGGCAAGTGTGACGCTGTAAGGGAAACTCCGTTTAGTTTTCAACAACAGTGTTAAGCTACTCTGATGGAGAACCATTTTCGCGAGGTAGGCCTGACCCAGCAGACCAACTCCAGCCAGTGTCAGAGTCAAGATGGAGACAGATCCTTGAACGTATTCACCTTGAGTCTTGTTCTTTAGCAGAGCCACGAGAGGCTGGCAGAGCCCGGTGTGTCTGTGCATCTCCCAGCGGTGAGCCCAAGGTGTCAGAGGGAGTGCAGCCAGTAGCACCGCCCCCAGCCAAACCAGGCAGCAGATGATCCGTGTGGATAGGGTGGGTAATTCAGCAGAGTGACGTAACTGCACACACCGGTCAAAGATTATCAGAGAGTTCAGGAAGGCAGACACGTTGACTGACAAGACAAAGAGGAAACTGGCCAGCTTACAGAAAGCGCTGTGTCTCCATGCCCGGTCCTCCCAAACATAGGTCCCTCGGTACACCTGATCTGTCACTGTTACTATGGCCACGTACACTCCCATCACTATGTCACAGGCTGCAACCTGGGCCACAAGCAGTTGAGAACTTGACCGTTGTGACGCATCTTTGCTTTTAACACATGATACATGAAAAACGAAATTCACCATACCAAAAGCTAAGACTGAAATGACGAGGATCATGAACCAGATCTGGTTGAGTTTGGATCCCAAGAGGGAATGGCAAGTGGATATGAGATTGGATGGTCCATGACAGTTTTTCGGGTTAAATGTCTCTGGAAGCATTTGGGGACAGCACAGATGGTAGTTGTCAGAATACATGGTTTGTATTTTTGTTAATGTTTTTAACATCTGCTTTGAAAACACTCTGAGAGGACATCCCCGTAAGTCAAGCACACTCAACACCCCGAGCTCCTGGAATTGTGTTCCAAGTATTTCGTTCAAACCACTGGAAGACAAATTGAAAACTTCTAAATTAGGAAATGATGACATATTTACATCCAGGATGGTCATGTTCACCCCTGACATATCCAACAACTTTAGCGATATCAGAGTTTGTGATAATATCGCCTGTTGAGATAACACTTCGTTTAAAGGGTTGTTAGAAAGATCAAGATACTTAAGAGATGATGACTGAGAAATGTGTTCGATCTGAATGCTGGTAATTAGGTTATCACTGACATCAAGGCTGATTAAATTCGGAAAATATGTTACGACAATTTGACTAAGATTGCACTTTCTGAGAGACAGATACACCAACATGATGTTTTGGGATAAATCATCAGGACTCATCTCGCTGCCGCCGGCATCCAGATACCGAACATCCAAGTAGTCCGATGCGTAAAAAGGTCTGCCACACGTGAAAGCAAGCCCGTGGCAAAGGCAGTGTTCAGGGCATGTCATGTGACACAGCAGCTCGTCATCTCTCTGTGGACACTGGAACCTGTCGTCACACACCTGAGAGGGGTGGAGGCAGACCTTGGAATCACGACATCGGTAATACCCTTGACACACGAAGGCATCGCAGTGTGATTCGTCCTCCTTGGTGGGGCAGTCGTTGACGCCGTTACAGAGCAGGAAGACTGGCAGGCAGTAGCCGTGGTGCGCACACTGGAAGTGGGTTTCTGGACATCCTTCCTCCTGTGTGTGATTCAGGGATGTGGGAAAGTCAGGGCCCTGAGGGTCCCCCACGTGATGGCTACAGTTGCTCTGTAAGTGAACAGACAATTAGGCCAGGCAAATAGTGACTGATGATAGTCATGTTCTAGCCCACCATTACGAACTGTTATATCCATATGTTGAATTCTTGAGTTATTCTGCCTTTATTTTACTGACATTTCTATTATTTGCAAGAATTTTGTTCATGTGCATATTTTTGGATTAGTATCATGAATTAAAAAGTTAGTATTTTGTTTCTATAATTGCAATTCAAACGCTTTGATGTTTTTCAGTAGGGTCGCGTTTCTGTTATGTTGTTGCACCTGACATGAATCTCTTGAGATATTAAAGTATATTGGATTTGGATTTAGATTTGAGTTAAGCTGCATACAGTTATACTCATTTTGGAATTGCTTATAATTATTAACTTAGTCAACGTCATAACAATATACAATGGGTTTTTATCAACATTTCAAATAATGAAATGATCATAAAACTATTGACATTGTTTATTAAAAAACAATGTAATTAAAGACATTTATTTTCAATGGAAAGATTTTTTTTTTAAATCCTAAGAAGTTTGAAGTTGAATGGGATGAAAGATTTTAGCTTGAGAGTTCCAATAAAAAGTTCCACAACAGCGTCCTAAAACGAAATGCTCATAGCTTTTCTATTTTGAAAATACGAGAACTAAACATTGCTTGAAAGTTGCCTGGCCTTTTGCATTACATACGTCTTTCCCTCATCCGTACCTTACCTCATACTGATGAACTCTCGAAAGATCAGCGGACAGGCTGAGGAGAAGCAGTCCACCATATCCATTGAGATGCAAAACAGCAGGCGGGGGCCGTCTGTAGAACATCTGGAAGGGATTGATTTTGGGATGGCAAAGGTTAAAGATCCCCTTGCAGGAAAATTCATCCACTCTGTTCACACAGTCTTCTCGTCCGTCACACCAGTTATCCCACGGAATGCACTTGACAAAGAGCACATGAAGGGTGATTACAAAATGAATGCAAATCATTAGTCATGTGGATCATTCCTCATCAATGCTGCTAGCTTTAGTGCCATAAAAGTGATATTTATGAATGTGGAATCAAAGTGTAAAGAACACAATATTTTTGTGTATTGAATTCAAATTTTCTGGACAAAATGTTCATGGAGCATGCTGTAAAATGTTTTTGTCTCAGAATGTCTATCCCTGTTCTTAATCAGAATATGTTTCATAGTTTCAAGCTGTCACTTGGAAAACACGGAGGAGCCTCTTTGCACTTTACAAGATAAAGATGCAAAAACTTTATGTAGAATCAGCATAAAGGTGGTTTTCCTTTGCAGTTACCTGTGAGATTAAGGGTACAAATTCTTTATGTTGGAATAAACCTAATTCATTTTTGTCTTATTGCCACAGCTGAAAGGCTATACAACTTCGCCATGGTCTGAAGACCTGGATGGAGCTGTACCCAGCTCCAGAAGCTACTTGCACAGGGACATACATCTTACCTGGTGAGTGCGGCCACACTGCACCGTTCCTGGATCCTGGCACACAAAGGCAGCTCCAGTCCTGTGGCCCGCGTGAAACACGCAGAACTCTTCATCACTGCTATCGAAGCAGTCCTCGCTGTGGTCACACACAAGCGTGTAAGGAATATACTGCCCTTCAACTCCACAGCCGAAAGAAGGGGGGTAGGAGCGAATCGACGCTGGGCATGAAGTTTCTTCATCCCCTTCCCCGTCCTGCGCCCCTGGCTGGGAAACCCAGCAGTCGGTCTGAACATCACAAGCCAGAAACGAGTGGACCACGTGCCCTTTGGGACAGAGCACCGTGCGAAGGTTTGAAGGGAATGAAATGTTGACAAGTTGAGGAAGAGCGACACTGGGGCTGGAAGAAGAAGAAGAAGAAGAAGAAGAGAAGAAGAAGAAGAAGAAGAAGAAGAAGAAGAAGAAGAAGAAAGATGGAGTACGTGGGAACTCGCAGAGATAGCTAACGTCAAACCTTTGGTAGCGGTGCATGCAGCTGCCCAGGGTCACTCCCACGTCGCTCTGCGGGTCCATGGCAGCGCAGAAAGGTTTCTCCAGGTCAAGAGACTGCAGGCGGCTCATGTGGTAAGCCATGGTGGAATCCTCCAGGACTAGTTCGTTCTGGTATCTGCACACACACAATTTGTCACGAAAGTAGGGACTATATGTCATTTCATGTCCCCCGATTTAAGGTACATTATTTATCCATTGCTATAATCATTTTGTATGAATAATTACACAATGTTCGTTTTTGTTTTTGGTTTAAATCCTTTATCCATGATAGGGGATGGCATAACATAAAACTAAGATGGACAGATAGCCAGACACAAGACAAACAGACAGAGCCTACAACAAGCTTACACGGCTGTCATATCGAGTCTGGCCAAACGTTTGCTCCCAAATGAAAAATGAAAATGCCATCAAAGCCACACTACATCCATGAGGAAACACTTCTTTATACTGAGAGAAAAGACTGAGCGAAACAATAGACAATGAGATACAGACAGAACGACCAACAGGTAGGCAGGCAGAGACATACACAATGGGCTACAATGTAGTTACACTCACTGGGCTGGCATATCGGGACCAGCTGACTTCCCTCCCACAAAGAAGTGAAACCTCCTGTTTCGGGCCCACATCAGGTCTACCAGGGAATGCATCTCTCCATGTGTGTTGAAGCTGGCAAGCTGGGCTTCCATCTCTTTGCAGCCGCGACTAGCTTGTGTGTGACTATTCACCGGGCCTTTCAGCATGTAGCATCTGAACTCACAAACGTATCAAGGCCGAAATGCACCAATATGCTTGTGTACGCATTTACATTGCACACATGCACACACATATAGGCATATACACGTGCATGTGCATACAATTGATTTTCAGCACCTGCTTTCAATACAACAAACTATCTAGACTATAAACTATCTGTCAGGAATACAACAAAATATCTATCAGGAATACAATCTGGGCATCCTGGGATTTAATCGTGCTGATTATATTTGCAATACAGGCACGGATTTCACCTTGGCTTGATATTTAGTGCAGTTGGTCTGTAAAGAACGATAGCATTTGGATATTAATAACGTTCTCAAAGCAAGACTTTGCTAGGTTACACGTGTTAGGCCTCAGGTCAACATGTGACGATCGTACAATACACAGAACAACCAACCATTACTGCTGTCACTGTTAATAAATAATAATTGTACCTGTTGTTTAAAGAGAAGCCTCCATTGTGACATGGGGAATAGCGACATTGCCCCTCATCCTCATGCCCTTCACATTCCAGCTTCAAGTTGCACAGCAGATGGGGCTTGAACCTCGTCCACTCCCTCCCTGAACAGTTCCACAGTGAACTGGCCAATTGCTGTGGCCTTTGAGAAATCTAGAATCAAACCGGAATGCTCTGAACATAATCTTGAAATCTTCCTCGCCTAACAAATCTAAGAAAATGGTAAGTGAAAATTTTACAAGTTTTGCAAACACAAATCGTGTTTCACTTTCCATTCCTCCTTTTTTATGGGAAGGCAATAGAGCGACTGGGGTACTGCACTTACTTCCCTTGGGTTAGAAAGTGAAAGTAGGATGTGGGCCCGAATCGAGTGCTGACAGCAAATTTCAATGTTTTACATAAAGTGTTTCTACCCATTTCACCACGGTTGTGGTGGTGCCCTCGGAGGAGATTTTCACTCACGTTGGCTCTTTAACTAAGACATTATTGTTGTCAGTAGATGGTTTGCTGTGTATGTTAGATCAGAACAAGCTCCGCTGAGCTCCATCGAAGCGACTCAGTAGCAATGCAGTGTCACCTCTGGTGGTTGTGTTTTGAAAGCCTGACATATATTTGCTGCCTTTGGAATGCTGGTTTCTAGGTCTGTGACCTGACACGCCAGGGTGTGGCTGTGAGTTAGGACTCGAAATAAATGGCGTAGAGGCAACATCTGTATAAACCAGAAGATTGGACATAAAAACGAAATGTTGGTTTCCCTATGCTATCATCTTTGGTTTTTTTTACTCTTGCCGCAGCAGAAATCAAACAATTTAGAAGATTAAAAGAAATGTAAATGCTAGTCTTGAGAATTGCAAACAATGTAGATACTTCAACTTCAATAGCTGTTGATAATATCCAAAGGTGTTTTGCATGTCTTGAGTAAGAGCTTCTTTAAAACACAATTAAAACACATACCAAAGCAAAGAGCGCAACTCATAAGAACACAACACTGCATTGCCACCCCTTCCAAATGAAAATAAAAAGTTGACAACATGTTAAGCATTCCCAACCAGAATCTTATTTATTTTAAATCTGAAATGTATGAGTATAAATTAAATACATAATACTCAAATACATATTCATATAACATATAAATTAGATTACTTGTTTCTCAGTAGATTTTAGCCTAAGAAAACAATCACCATTGTGCTAACAACACTGTCATTTTCCGGTAAGAAACAACACCACACTTACATTGTGATAAGTAAAAATCAATCTGAAACCTTTCCCACTTTTGTATTTCCTCAAATGTTTGGCACCTCCATTCACGTGTAAGACCAAGTTGGTTTCCGAAACTGTAGGCGTAGTAGGGACAACACTGGCGCATCCATCCCACACCGGACGCAATGGACCGCAAGGAAGAATGCCATGATGATCACTGCGCTTTGTGTCCATTACGCCTGTACCCTCCGCTTCCATTCGCTGGAAACGTCTGGCTTCTTGAAGGCTGTCAAAGGACCCGCTCATCGTCACATACTTCACTGGAACATCTGCAGACTTCAGTATTGATGAGGTCTGGCATTGTCCGGTGCTGTCGTTACCGTTTCCCTGGATGTGATAACCAGCGAACACACGAGGACGAATACAAAAACTGAAGTGTTTGGGGATGACCATGAAGGGCATACTGACCATGATGACGTGTCCAGCCGGTACAACTAGCAGAGCCACTTTGGTGTAACCCATTTGTAGGCCGGTTTCTGATCCAGGGTTAAAATCGTAGGTCTGCACATATCCTGAAATGTGGATTAATGTTGGGCTTATTGTGAAGTTGACCGCGAGATTCGTCAACAAAACTATTTTAAATATCTAGCATGGTCAGGATCGAAGAAGAAGGATCTGGAGGACAAAGGTCTAACAGACTAAAACTTTCTATTCTGTCTGTCACGGGCAGACCCCGTGTCTGAACGCACCCCATATTTGTCCTCTTCCAACTCTACTCCACTATAACGTCGTCTATTGGGCACCCACTATGTCTGCACTCAGCAATATGCCCCATCCCACTACACTCACTCCCCCTACTACGTGGAGAAAAGAAAGGAAGGGTAAGATGGTTAAGAGAGCGAGTGTGTGTGTATCTGTGTGTATGTGGATTGATTAAAATTCTGATTAAAACCTTGCATGCTTTTGTCGTTTTTCTTTCCTAAGTCGTGCTTTGTGTGAAAGGAATTGTCTTCCGGCGATGCGAAGAGTTCGGATTTTAGAGTTGTTGTAGGACCCTTTTAGTCTAAATCGAATCAGTTGCGTTTTGACACTCCTTCTGAAATCGCCTTTCAGGAGAAATTGGGGGCGACCCTGGGACGAGCCACGACTCGTTTGGAATCTTTTTCTGCTGTTCAGTCAGCCTACCAGCCGTTTCAGAGGGAGAAACACCAGCCCTGCCGGTTTGGGAACTACCACCTTCGTTTGGCGTGGGAACACCAGGTCTTGGGCTATCTTCGCTGATGTTCAAGGGCCTTGGGAACGTAGTTTGTACATAGCAGCCACCGGGATTTGTGGTGAGTGTTTAGTTGTAGGTGTTTGTTAGTTTGTCTAAGAGGACTATTATCGGTTTTCGTACAGCCTCAGGTCTAGGCGGACAGTCACGTTTTAAGCTTCGCTGCCTCGTCAAAACGGTGTTCAATTTATAATTGGTTCCTGTAGTTTTCTTTCCTTTTGGTTCTAGAACGTTAGCGGTAAAAGTGTCTTCTTTTGGTTAACGATTTTGGTTCCGTTTCGCCTAATTTCGTTTCCATAGTCCGGTAGCAGTTCTCTCCCATTTCCCATATTCATTCTCGGTTCATTTGCAGGTATACTTGGTTTGGGGTTCTTCTGTGCCGGTGACGACCATTGGGGAGCTTCCTTTATTTTGTTTGTATTAATTTTAATGTTGTATTTAGTAACATTTAGATTTTATATTACAATTTTTAATCTTCCTAGCTTCTGAGTCCGAAAACGTGTCACGTGGTTGTGTAGTAGTTTGGTTTGGGAATCATTAAGTTAAATTAAATTAATTAACCAGACTCAGAGAGGGGACTCACCGCGAGGAAGAAATGTATTTATCTTTTAAGGAACTTTGAATAAGCTCTCATTTATTTTCGTGAGCACAGTATTTGTTTTAATGAATGTTTTAATAAGCTATCCACAAAAAGTTAAGGATCACTTGCAAACTAATTCATAACTTTCCAAATAAGAAAGCCAATGCGTTGAATTTTGGCCAACATTTAATTCAATGCTTTAGTGATAACGATACACAATTGCCTTCAATTTCGAGCAATCGTTTGGTCTGTACATTTGATCAAAGTGGGTACGTATCGAAATTTGATTTCCCAAAGTCATTGAAATCACAAGACAGGGCATTCTGATGCTCCCAAAAGTTCAGTAATGCGTGTATCCGCCATGGCTGTTCTGGCACTCGACGCAGCGAGTCCTCATGGAGTTGACCAGGGTGGTGAAGATCCTCTGTGGAAGCGCCTGCCACTCAGCCTGCAGCATCTGGTAGAGGTGCTGGGCATCCCTGGGAGGGGGGTGGTTGCTCCTCACTTTGCGATCCAGCTCATCCCAGAGGTTCTCAATCGGGTTGAGGTCGGGACTGCATGCTGGCCACTCCATTCTGTTGACTCCAGACTGCTGCAGGAAGTCGTTGACCACCCTTGCCCTGTGGGGGCGAGCGTTGTCATCCTGGTAGACAGCCGGCGGTCCCATCTGCTGCAGTGTAGGCACAGCCAGCGGTCGAAGGATCTCATCCCGGTATCGGAGGCCAGTCAGGTTACCCTGTACATGATACAAGGGTGTTCTGTGGTGAAGGCTGAAGGCCCCCCAGACCATTACAGAACCTCCACCAAAGGCCACCTTTTCTTGGACAGTGGCGTCAATAAAGCGTTCCCCTGGGCGCCTCCAGACCCTCAGTCGGCCGTCGTTGTGGTTCAGGGTGAAGCGTGATTCATCACTGAACAGGACCTGGGACCATTGCTGACGTGTCCACCTCACGTGACGTCTGCAGAAGTCGCGGCGTGCTGCCCTATGGGCTGGAGTTAAGCGTGGCCGTACAGCTGGGCGACGAGAACGGAGGTTAAACCCATGAAGGCGGTTCCGTATGGTCTGCTGGCTGATGTTGATGTTAGTAGCCACCCTCAGCTGCCTTCGAATGATGCTGGAAGAGGCTGTTCTTGTCTGCAGGGCTTGTCGTTCAATGAGACGATCTTCACGTGGAGTTGTCTTCTTCGGTCGACCAGATCTGCGTCTTTCATGGACCCTCCCAGTGGCTGTGAAGCGTTGAATCAGTCTGACAATGACCGAGATGGACACCTGAAGTCGCCTGGCCACTTCTCGCTTGGGAACACCATCTTGGAACCATGCAACAGCTCGTCCCCTATCCAACTCGCTCAATTTTCGTCGTGGAGGCATTGTCAAATCAGGCCTAATACTGGTGGTATGTCTTCTTATAAAGCCAAGCAAGAGACAGCATCTCACACATAAACAACAGTGCTTGCACGTGCATAATGGTTTTTCCATCTGGCTTGTGCAATGTGTTCATGCAGAACGATCCAAAACAAGGTCCTTTTTCGAAATTTTCCGCTTTTTCTTTTGCTGCCAAGCTCAGTAATAGAGAATCACGTGCAATGTTTCCACTAACACAACATCGCCCACTTACATCTGAACAAGAATTCATAACAATTTGGCTTGACTGAGAAAAAAATAACAGGAGCGAACGGAGTTTATTGCGCACCTGTTTTCTCATAGTGATCCTTAACTTTTTGTGAGTAGTGTAGTTTGATGTTTATATGGTGTACCCAAAAGTGCGCACTCTTGCTTTTGTATTAATTGTTCTTTTTGCAGCGCTCTAGTATGTTATTGAAATGTAAGGTTGGTGCGCAGCCTTTGGGATTTGAGGACGCAATACTGTCCCTTTTGTGTTCACTGGTTTGTTCATTGTTGTGGTGTTCAGAATTTTTGCGCAAATCATCGTGAACTGCGTTCGCCACAAGTATGAAAGAAAAGTTATATTTTCTTTTAAGCATTTATTTTTCCTGCTTGGAACATGAGTCAAAACTGTAAAAGGCCTTTATGTTCTAACTTTTCGGCAATAATTATTTTCGGAAATTCAGTTCTTTCTTTCCATTTCAAAATTGTTTCTCAATCTCATTAAATTTTTTTGGCAACACGCAGTTCACGAGGCGCATAGTTGGATATGATTCTGATCCCCACCGGGGTTAGTCCCTGGATTTTCTATTTCATGAAGGGGCTGAAGCTGCGAGTCCGGTTTCCAGCTGAACGACGCCTTAACTGAGGCTCACCCTGCATCCTGGACTCGAGACCCCTTGCTGTGGAGGAAGCACTAAGGACCTGTCAGTGCACCAGACCCGAAGCCCCCCCCCCCCCCCCCCCCGCGGAAGTGTGGGCTGATCGACAACCCAGCCCACTTCTCCTTCGTCGTCGGATCCTGCACTTCGCCCGTGGAGTTGGACTCTGGAACGTTCTTGCGCACTCGCGGTGAATGCATTTTGTTTTGTTTTTGTTGTTTAATGAGATTTCCTTTGTTAAAAGAAAAAGTAGTTCTCCATTCTTTTCTTATTTGTCTAAAAGGAATCGTTGTTGAGCCTTACTGAGGACATAAAGGCTTTACGGCTTATGTTAATTAGTTTTCAGAGTCAGTTCATTTATTTTGACTGCATTTCGAGGGATACTTGTGTTTAAAAAAAGAACGAATAGTAAAGTTTTCTTGTTGTCAATTTTATTACTTTTGTTTGGTCTGGTGTGGGTGTGTGAGTGTTTGGTTGTGCGACTCGGAGATCCGTCTACCCTTAACTGAACCCTCCCTAGCACGTACTTCCTTGCGCAAAACTGCAGGAGTATCGTGACACTGTCATTCAGTCCATATTGATCTCGGTCATCCTTTATGTGTCAGGCTTCACTAAACATTGGAGAAGGCTCAGGTCTCAGAAGGAGAGGAATGCCACACCTTAAACTCTGACATTACAAACATGTCTAACTAAAGCCCAAACCCTTTCAATGTAAAACTTTTCCTTTCTTTTCAATCAAAAACCTATTCAGCCAGAATCTTGCCACATTAGCGTGTTTGCTCCATCTGAACACTATACTGTTTTGGTTCAAAGTAAAAACTGCATTTTGTCTGGTGTTTTAATAGCTGCTAATTACAAATGTTGATAGAGGCAAGCTCTCAGTGTATTATTTGATGACGTATGTAGGGCATGTCTCAAAACAAGTGCATTCTAAGCCTCAAATTTGCAAGATTTAGCTTACACTAAATCACACTTTTCAACATACAATACATAGGCTACATACACAATTTACCTGAATACGATGACACGTGTTTTGTTTCTAACTCCACACCTCCAAAGGTGTCCATATCCTGTTTCCTTGAAGCTGGCAAAAGGCCAATGTTCAGAGACACAGTATAATACTGCCGCTGCAAGTCCAGAATATGCACTTCTATGTACAAACTCTTAGCCCCTGGTGGGTAGAAATCAGACATTGGGTCTTCCAAAAGCTCACAGCCAGTCCATAGTATCTTTTTCCATTGGCGATGCTTCCTTTGAAAAACGTTTTTACAGCTTTCAGGAAACGAATGTATCCAGACATGGTTGCTCAACGTGCAAGTCTGTCGACCCCACTGAACAAACAGCTCCTTGCCTGGTGAATTTCCTGAGACCTTGATCCAGCAAACAAAGTTTGGATAATTGTCACTCTGTGAAGGAGGTGGATGGTGACTGTACAAGAGTGTGAGCCCAGAAGGCTTGAATTTGAGATCAAGGCCGTATTTCAGGCACCCTGACATATCTTCCGCTGTTATCTCGCTAGTGTTATTGCCACCTGCTTTGGTAAAATCCTTTGACTCTGGCAAAGCGGAGAAAAGTTAGACGAGGAGAGAAAGGGAAAAACGGACGCAATGGAAAATAAAAAGGCTAATCACTCACAGAACTAGAACCATTAATAATATCAATAATAATAGTACATTTATATAGCGCTTTACCTCAAATGAGCCCAAAGCGCTTTACAATCAAATATTCATCAAAAAGTAGATAACAAAAATAGTAACAACGCATGTACAAAGCAACTCTGTGTGTGTGTGTCTCTCTCTCTCTCTCTCTCTCTCTCTCTCACACACACACACACACACACACACACACACACACACACACACACACACACACACACACACACACACACACACACACTCACACACATTTATTGACATCGACTATTTATTCATCTTTCATTCAGTAAGCCATAGCAACTGAGTTGCATGGACTGACCACATACACCAACACATATACACAAACGTTAGAGGATACACATACAAATACACTCACACACAATGTACGCACGCAGACACACACACACACATGCATACAGACACACACATACACATGCGTGCACACATAACCCACAAAACCAAAACACACACAAGCACACACGCACGCATGTACGCACACATGCATGCTCACACACATACACACACACACACACATACACCACAAAACACAGTACAAACTTTTTATTCAATCTTCCCTCACGTGCACACAACAATAGACAATTGATCAAATATTTAGGGTTCAGCAGGAAAAAGATGGGTTTTAAGAGAGGTTTTGAATGAGGAGACTGAGCTACCACCCTCGTCCCTCCCGTTTGGGGCATGAAAAAACAACATTTTTAACAAGCTGTAATATGTACAGTTCTGTTAAGTCTAATTTTCAGGGCTACCTCAAAGTGAATGCTACTCATTCGTTTAGAGAAGCTCAGGATACAGGGGAAGTACGTACAGGTAGAATGTAGGACTAAACAAGGACAAGTACGTTCATAAAAAAAGTCTTTAAAAAACTGGGGTTATTGTCTTTGTAAGATCACCAGGGGTTTAATGACCAAATAATAAGATTTATTTCAAGTGAAAACAAATATACCTCATTGTTTGACAATAACATCAAAGACAAATGTGCTGGTGTGGAGTGGAATGGTGCTGAGACAGACAGGAGTTAACTGGCAGGACAGACAGGAAAGCAGAAACAAACAGCAGACTGTAGACAGCAACAGGCAGTGGAGACCAGCGCATGTTCTTTCCTCTTTATTCTTTCCTCATGTCAGTGTAGGGATGACCAACGGACACTGCCATTCACACATCATGCCCTCCCTTTTATGCCCCACTAATGGGCTGCAAAGCCAGCGATACGAGGCTGCACGCAAATAGATCCTCTCGAGTCATCTTGCGGTACATTTTGTGCTTGTTGCGGCAACTTTCACGTTGGCTGGCTCCTCGGCCGTTTTGCATAACAAAACGTGTTGCATAATGGTTAAAAAGCCCACGAAACATATAATAATATGAAAATCATCAACAATCGGCACGTTTCCTTTCAAAAGAAATACTTACGATTAAACTGCGAAGCTACACTGAGTTTTAACAGGCCCAAACCATATTTGTCTACAATAACAGAATAATTGCTTCACATAGCAAATAATAAAGTACTGATAAAATAATAGAGTACACAAACTTTCCTTTACATAAATTTCAAGTATTAATTCAATCTGTAAAGTTTCCAATTTTGATCCAGAAATCTTGAAAAAAACACAGGTTGGACTTTCGTTTTCAAAGCCCCAAAATCATGGTTTGGAGCAAATCTTAACAAGGACCAACATCATTTTAGATGCATAAAACAAGTTTTGTTAGTCATTAGAATGACAATCATTAGGGTAAATCAAAATAAAATTATTTAGATTGGGAAATCAATGGTTTGATCTAGAATCGTGACAGGCGCCGAACTAGGAACAAAGAAAAGGGGCATGTATGACTGTGATCGTTTTGAGCCACTACAGGCTTCTGTGTAGAAAAATATGGGGCATGCCGTACACGAAATGAAAGGGGATAAATCATACATTTAACTTGCATAGTTCGAATTTCAAACATTTAATCAGACTTTAGATCAGATTAAGAAATGTGCGAAATGACTGGGCTGAATTTTGGATTGGTGCGATTTACTCTGACCACAAGATTTGAAAGTACAAAAATTGGGGGCCCTTCTAATTAATATCATTTTATGATTTTATATTTTCTCGTCTTAGTCATATTCAACATACATCTGTACAAATAACAACTTAACCGGATTTCGAGAAAGTAAATACGAATAATAGGAATATTCGGCAAGGGAGTTAAGCAGGAAGATAACTCTGAGAGCAAAAAACTGTTGTCTGCTACAGACCAATGTCAGCCGCTAGGCCAAAGCTTACACATAGTGATCAGAAGCACACTGCTACACAAAAATCAAGTTTGAAACGTCACGGAATGCCAGAGAAGATGTACATCAATGAGTGCAACATCCCCAAATTACAAAACTGTCATAATTAGTTGAAAGCATGTTGGATCACTGTTTGCATCCAGGTATTCACGGCAACGCCATCTCATGCTCTGGAACAGTCTCCTGATGATTTGCTGGAAGATTAATGTTTTCCATGGCCCGCCAAATGGTGCAAGTTGAAATTGAAAAATGCCAGGGTTGGGCAGACTTTAACCCCCAAGATGACAATTCGTGTCTCCATCAGGTACATTTTGTGCTTGATCGCCTTCACATCCGTAAAACTCAGATCATCTCATGGCCTGCAAGGTCATCTGAATTTCTACAATCAAATGCCGAGCATTGCTTAACGCGAAAATGTGACTCAACATGCTATTAATGTTTAGGCCTGCATGATTTTGTTTGTAACTTTGGGATCATATTGTACGCATTGACGTCCTCTTCTCTGGCAGTCAGGTGATTTTTTTAATTGATTTTTTTGGGTAGCACTATGGTGATGTTAGAAAGTCAATATCCCAGAAGCATTTTTAGTAATATACTTAGGAAATCTTTCACAGTAGCTTATATGATAAATAAGACAAAAAAGTGTTGCTTTTTCCACTGCAATATCCAAATAATGTATATTATCATGATTTTTTAAATTCTTACAGTCAAATTGTTTTTAAATGAGCACATTCAAATGTTCTTTGTTCACTTCCTTAATATTATTATTATCGTACTGCTCTCACGTTACATGAAACAGCACCCAATATTTTCACTATATAGACAAAGACTGTATGTATTCTTTGGGTTATAAACAAGAATAAGAAAAAGGATACAATATAATAAAATACACAGTACGCTGAAATGCTTATGCTGCATAAACAAGTATTTCGTTTCTTTTCATTATCAGCGAGCACTTTTCCAGCATTACGGGTTGGGTTTTGTTAATCTCCTCTCTTTTCCACAACTAGTTGTTTGAGATGCTTCAACAGCCGCCTCTCTTTGGCCTGACGCCTCTTCTCCAGCACCACGTTCATGGTGTACAGAAATGGATTGATGGCAGAGTTGAGGGGCATCACTAGGGTGGCCATGGCCACGTTCACCTCACCAGGAATGGCCATCCCCGAGGAAGCTAAACACCCCAACAGCCCCACAGGGAACCAGCACAGAAAGTCTGTGGCAGCCACGGTTATTAAACGTCGAGCGATGCTCAGATCCTGCTGCTTCCTGTCAGAGTCCACGGAGGGGGTCATGGAGTTCTGTTTGATGGCCAGGTAGATCGCTGTCTGTCCAGCCGCTATGGCCAGGAACAGGGTCATGTTCAGGACAATCATCACCCCAAAGGAATAAGTGTGTCCGGCGAAAGTAGCGCGGGTGATGGGCAGTGGAATGCAGATACCTGTCTGGCTGTAGAATCTCCAGTGGGAGTTGCTGGGAAAGAAGGGGACGCTGAGCAATATTATGACCGCCAACCAGAAGACATAGCATACTACATGGGCAGATTTGTTTTGAAAACGCGCTCTGCTAAAAGGAAAACGGATGACCAGAAACCTGTCCAGGGTAATGAGGCAGACGATGAAGGCTGACATCTCGTTGGACATGAGTGCCAGATAACCGGACAGTTGACACATGACACTGGACCTCCAGCTGAAATCATGGTACTGGTATGAGTTGTGATAGTATCTGTCTGCTGCACCCACGATGACCAAGTAGATTCCCATCAGACAATCAGACAGACACAGTTGTGTGACAAACACGCGATAACCAGACCCTTTTTCCAATTTGTGTGACTTCTGAGGACGTGCTCTGATGGCTAGACTACTTGTGTTGCCCAGCAACGCAAGAGCGGCAAAAATGGATAGAAACACGCGATAGACGTTTGACCGGAGAAGATCACTGCAAGAAGAAATGTCACTTACTGGAGCTTCACAGTCATTAGGGTTGAAATTGGTGGGTAAAGTTTGTAGACAACACAGCTGGAAATTGTCACCCTGCATCTTCTGCAGACTGTGCAAAGATCTGAACAACTCTGGAGAAAACTGTATGGTAGGACTTCTACGTAAATCAATTATTTCAATAGCTGGCAAAAATTCATTACGGGAATTGTACAATCGTTCCAGACCACACCCATATAAGCTTAATTGCTGCAAGTTCGGAAATCCATCCAAGATACTCACATCTATGTGGTCTAGATCTACAAAAGACAAATCAATACTTTGCACAGTCCATAAATTCATTGATTTATTTAAGCTGTTTGAAAACAAGTGTGTGACAGGATTTTGTGACAAGGAAACATGTCGCAAGTTCTGGAAACCAGCCAAGCCCCTTAAACTTACAACACTGATGTTATTGCTACTCATGTCCAGCGTCTGCAGATTCGGCAGGTAGATGGCATCTACAATGCTGAGGTGGCAATTACTCATGTTCAAAAAGACAATCATAGTGAAGGTCATGAGTTGTTCAAAGTCAACACTGGTGTGACTAACGTCCAAAGCACGGATTTGATCGAACGAAGATGGATTCGCTAAAAAGTGGAGGGTGGAACATTTAAAAGCTCGGCCAAGACATAGACAACCATCGGGGCAAACCAGGTGGCACCACCATTCGTCATCATGCTGAGAGCATTGAGGAATCTGGTCACAGATATGGTGGGAGTGGAGGCACACTGCGGACCCCCGGCATCGGTACAAGCCAGGGCAGAGCGGATCGTCACAGCCAACCTCGTCTTCCTTTCCTGGACAGTCGAAGACTCCGTTACAGCGCACAAACAGCGGCAGACAGAACCCTTCGGGTGGACACAAAAAGTGAGTGTCTGGGCAAGACCACTGGTTTTCTTCTGCAGAGCTGGATGTCATGTTTTTTGCCACGTTTTCATCACGTAATAAATAGTTGCCTAATCCATTGAAATGAATAGAGGCTGGTGGCTGAATGGGTTTTCCTAATAGAACATTATTTACACGGGTGCAGTACCGTTCGTCAAATAAGTTCAAACACCATATGACTGTATTGCAATGCTCTTTTTCTGGATAACACTGTTGGAAAAACCTCCACAATAATTAACTAATTAAATGAGCTTACGGGTAAGTGAAATTTAATTGGGATTATTATGAGGTTAGTAACAGGTAGTGGTAGTACATATTGAGTATTGTAGCCCCATGCCAGGAGATAAGCACTCAGTATTTAGCGAATTGCAAGTTCTCTAAGCCGACAAATGAGCTTACAGAGAGGGAAACCCAGGAATCATCAGAAGCAAGCAACAGGGTGGGAATGTACTACCACTACCTGTTACTAACCTCATAATAATCCCAATTAAATTTCACTTACCCATAAGCTAATTTAATTAGTTAATTATTACTCAGTTAGTAACAGCTTACGTGGTAAGTACATTTTGAGACTTTAGATATAGGCTTAGAGAACTTGCAATATAAAATTGATAAGTAGTTTAAGAACTGTTTGTTCCTCTTCTCCCAAAGATAGGTACGATGATAAGGCATAATTCATCAGTCCACACTTCAATCCTCAATTCTTGGAAAATGATGATGATGGTAATAGTAATAATAAGGGGCTTCAGTCATACACTTCATTGTATACCGACCGACTTTGCGTTTGTATGCAATTGATATAATTTTCACTGACTACTTATGATATACAATTTTTATTTGTCATAATTTCCAGTGCTGTGCAAATTAAGAATTGAACCTATACCACAGGTGGAGCTATCGACAAAACCAGAATTATATTGCTATTGAAGCTTTTGTTGCTTCCCATTGAGACCTAATGGTCCTTGCTATCGATTCTGGCTCTGCCTTGATTCTCGCATTGCCTTTGGTATTAAGCTTCAAGTTAGCTTTCCCATATATATATAAATATGTATGTTTGCTTGAGTAATTAAAGCCTTAAATTGGTTTGTTGTAAAGTACTAAAGCACTAAATTAGTTTATCACCCTGGGGTTCTGTGAGGGAATGAAGCATCAGCTACAAAACCCATTTAATTACTGCCTGCCTTTCCTTAGTTGAAACATTCACACAGGTCTGTATGTAAATAATATGACTTAATATGGAGACAAAAACGACAGCTTGTGATTCACATAGGCAGTTTTCCTGCAGACTATCAGGGACAATTTGGGAGGAAAAGGTCTAACAAACATGGTAGTAGATTAGGTGCTAGCTGCATGGAGACCACCTCCCGAGAAAGCCTACAAATACTGCGTTATGAAGTAGCGCCCCTATAATCATTAACATAAAATATCACCTGCATCTTTGAATGTAACCGTACATTTCAACCTTGTTGCATACAAGAGGTCCAAGTTACAGTGCAATTATTGATGCAAGGTGTGCCTTAGGGCTTATCTGACCCCAGAATATTACAAAGGACCTTCAATTGGCCTGCAAACACCCAGACGCATTACTGTTGGACATTGTGTTGTTTTGTTTTAAGAGGCTTGTTTTGCCTAAATACAAGATGTGGAGCAGTTATGTTGTTGTCTCTATTAATAAAGGACATGCTTGTGTACATTGAACATTAATGATGAAAGGCTACACCTTGATGCTATGCCCAGTTATGCACAGATACAACATAATTTCATGATGGGTTATAAAAAGTATGAGAGCTAAATGAGAGTACCGCTTGTCAACGCATACTGCATTACATGTCATTAAGGCCAGCAGTAACATACTCTTCTCTGGTTGGAAGCATCGAAGATAAGCTCAGCTAGACCTCATCAATATAGCTAGGCTTTAGGCCTCAATCAACACAGCAATAACAGTCACAATAGTATGTACATGTGCAAAAGGCCTACCCCTAGGTGAGCCTAGCCTACTAGGCCAGCGACCAGCGCTAGGTCAAGGGCCCAGCCTACTCTTAGTCTATCAGCGCACACGCATTGGAAAGGGGGGGGGGGGGTGCAAGGCCTTCAGCAGGCTAGGTAAAATATACTACTAATTTTCATAGCAATTTTACTAGTTGAGCCCGCCTGTCTCCCTTCTCCCGTTACTCAGGACTGTGTTAATTAGTCTTCAAACAAATCCTTATTTTAAGACATACAGACAAAAAGACAGGGGGGGAACGCGGAATAACACCGAATATGCATTGCAGCCTAAGGCCGAATATACGATGCAGCCTAAAGCAGAAACAGTGCAAAGTGACAGTGCAGCTTAACATAGAAATATACAATGTCTCCTAACACCGAATGTACAGTGCAGCCTAAGACCGAATCTACGATGTAGCCTAATGCCGAACTTGTACCATGTCGCCTAACACCGAATATACGGTGCTGAATGTACGATGTAGCCTAATACCGAAATGTACCATGTCGCCTAACACCGAATCTTCAGTGCATCCTAAGACCGAATCTACAGTGCAGCCTAATGCCGAAATATACCATGTCACCTAACACCGAATATACGGTGCAGCCTAATGCCGCAAATATATGATGCAAGATATGGTGATCACTGTTAGGTTGCACTGTCATATTCCATGTCAGACTGAACTTCTTCGCACTTCTTTAATTTTTTGGGTCGAGATTTTTGTGAACTTATGCTCGATTCGTCCAATACCACCACCCCCACCCCCAAGATCAAGTTAAATACTTTAAGATTACAATGGGAAAGCGGAATAACACCGAATATACGGTGCAGCCTAATGCCGAATATATGATGCAAGATATGGTGATCACTGTTAGGTTGCACTGTCATATTCCATGTCAGACTGAACTTTATATTCGGTGTTAGGCTGCACTGTATATTCGGTGTTAGGCTGCAATGTATATTCAGTGTTATGCAGCACTGTATATTTCGGTTTTAGGCTACACTGCATATTCGGTCTTAGGCTGCATGGCACATTTCGATTTTAGGCTGCATTTTACATTCTGTGTTGGGCTGCACTGTATATTCGGTCTTGGGCGACATGGTAAAATTCGGTCTTAGGCTGTACTGTATATTCGGTCTTAGGCGACACGGTATAATTTTCGGGAAAATTCGATGATAGTTAGGCGGCAATGTTACATTCGCCATGTTTTTTCGACCTTAGGCTGCATTGTAGATTCGGTGTTATTCCTGTCACCCGACAGGGGTCTACAAAGTTAGTGTAGACAACTTGACTTGGGAAAGCAATGAGCATCGTGTATCATCCACTTTAGGGGTTCCAGTTGGGATAACAATAATTGAAAGTATTGACTCTGAACAACGCATGGTAGGCGAAATCGCACTCTGCTGGACCAGCAAAAGATCGGAATCCTTGACAGAGCCCCACCACGGATATAAAATATTCTACCCTGTGTGGAAAAGGCGCGAAATCTGTGGTGTGTAAAGAATAATTATTAGCCACGCCTCGTGGTACAGAGCTAGAGTTCTTCTTCGTTACACTGTCAGCCTTCAATGTACTGAATGTTCACTGCCACACTATGGTGTGTGCCGGGGTCCACCGGTTTTGTCCTTGACGGGGAGTGCCAGCCTTTAACGTGTTTAGGATAGGCTGATTTTCTCTTAATAATAAAAATAATAATAATGCTTATACAGCGTTATTAATTATTTAATAATAACGTCCGTTCAAACACAACATGGGAACTCAGCATACATTTTGTTGTTGTTGTGTGGGGTGTTTGGTGTGGGGGTAATATGGCGACTATGCACAAACTGTCGACCGCCACACTTGTCTGGCGTCTGTGTCTATGTTAATTCCGGTAATAATATTGTTAGAGTAATAGCAACATAATCTTCACATTGTTGAAGTAGGGTGCTTAATTGAAAGAAGAAGAAGAATAACATCTGGCAGGATAATATCCTCTATTCCGGTCATAAAATCCGGCGGGATTATAATTTCTGTTACGGTAATAAAACACAGCAGGCTTATAATCTCTGTGCTGGTAATACAATTTTATATTTGTTCCGCTAATAAAGTTCGACAAGATAATAACCTGGTTCGTAATAAAATCCGGGAGGATAATTATCTCTGTTTTCCGACAGGATTAAAGTGTCTTTGCTCTTGGCAATATCGGCCATCCAGACTGATCACTTTTAATGTTGCAGATTTCGGGAGCAACTAAGCTCAAATAAGTTGGTGTATATTTGGAATTTTGTTTTATCAGAAGCAAACATAAAGAAACTATTACAAACATTCTTTCTAATTTTCCATTTAGGCTCAGGAACCTCCCTCTCATTTTGCATCAGGGCTTGCAGTGCCAATTTTTCAGTTAAGTCCATCATACTAAGATGCCAAGTCGTAGCCCAAACAAAGTGGGAGTGTCAGGAGAAAGCTGACCTTGACTGTGCTCGAACAAAGCGTTTGCAGCAAGTAGTAAGGAGCAAAAAACCAGAAGCTAGGCCTAGTGAAAAAGGGAAAATGCCTGTAGGCCCAGTGCAAAACTCGATGCTTGGAAGGGTGGTTCATATCGTGGCCGACGGTAGTATAGTCTGACAGCAATCGGCAACGCTCATACACCACAGAGAAATAATGTAAAACCGGAAAAATACCAACAATCTTACCTGTTTCGATGCTTGAAAAACGCAAAACAACACACACTAACACACAAACCGTAGTTAAATGTCCTCAAAAGGAAGCTTTCGGACAAATGTTATGGTATTTTTGGCTAAGGCACTAGGTCCATTTACCGCCATAATGCATGGTAATCACACTCTGTCAATTTAGCACAAAACTGCTTGCAGACCAAAGCAGACCAATATCACTCAAAGTTCTACCAACACCATTCCCAGAGCAATGGGACCAAAGATGCTACTCACACAAGCAACCAAGGCACAAACATCATCGTCAACCACAATGTCGCAGAAAACATAATTCGAGCCATTTGCCGCCAAGGGCCAGGCACAAATCAACAGAGCGGTAACACTGAGAGCGGTAACACCGGACTACAATAAAGACAACCGTGCTAAGGCAGTGGTCTCCTCGCACAAAACAGCAGCGCAAAACGCCGGTTATAATCCTGTTAGAAAGTTTTTGTCTTCTACTGCTAGGCCTAAGTCTAAACTTTCCTCTTCACTAGGCCTATCACCCACAATCTCACCGTCCGATGAATCAGAAAAATCTTCCCGCCTAGGTCGTTTGCTGGTACCAGCACTCCCAACTGCACTCCTTCATACTCCAACTCTGACTCATCATTTTCCTCTAACCGCTTTCTTTACTCTTAGAACTAGACTGGGTCTTTTCATGTCTCTCTTTTTGATTAAGTTTTCCTTTATTTCTTCTAACACTGATGAAATCACTTCAAAGTTCAAACTGTTTCGAATATTTTGCATTCAGTTTCTGAATTTCACTTTCGTTGTTGTTTGTGTTGGTCTCTAAGCCACTATTGTCCCCCATGATAACTTTGTTTAATTAACTAAAAATAACACTGAAAATTGACTGCACTCCTATTCACACAATCAACAAATTGTTGAACAATGCCAATATATATATACAGTCCTTCAGAGTAGGGGTACGGAGCTCAGCTATTCCTGAGATTTTCATAACCACCAACACAGATTCCATAATCCATGATACAAACTGCAGCAGTCATTGCACCGTGCAAAATACACAAACGCAAAGGCCCCCGACGCAAAAACGCTCAAAATACAAGTGCAAAAACACAATAAAGTGCAAAAACAGCAAGCATGTTAGAGACAATGCCAAAAGGGTCATTGATAAAACCCATAGCGCAAAAACACCCAAAACGGGGAGCTGTTTCACACGGAGAAATACAAGTCAACTTATCACTCTGGCATCAATGCTACAACTGAGTGCTTATCTCCTGGCATGGGGCTACAATACTCAAAATGTACTTACCACGTAAGCTGTTACTAACTGAGTAACAATTGTGTTTAAATACATAGAACAGCTTTGCGTGTTCATATTCCATTCTTTGTTATCCCTTCGCATTGTCATTGAAAGATGTACTAAAGATATATGTAGAGTAAGACATAGAGACTGTCATGTGATCTTGTTTTCCCCAAAATATAATTATGTGTGTGAAATTCCCGTGTAAATCATACTACCCAAATCAAATTCCAAGTGCAGCCAATAGTGTGCAATACTGATCTGTGCTTTCTCGTCATACCCATATACATTGAAGTCAACTAAAATATCATTTTATGTGGTATGGCAGTAAAGCGAACCATTGTCTTTAATTGTTATCTATATGCATATTTCTAATTGTTTCCCTTAAAAAAAAAGATATTTTGTAACGTTGACAATAACTATAACTTAGAAGCCATTTAAAGTACTAACACGGTAGACATGCACAACTGAATTTTTAAAATGAGCGTTATCAAGCAACATATCAGTTTTTCACAACCTGTTTACTATTGCTACATTGAAAGTACTCTAATGTTTAACACAAACGCTGTACAAAAGCATTGGCAAAGATGTATTTATTTTTTGCTTCCCACATCAAATGTCCTTATTAAACATGTTACCATGAGGCAATATTTTGCCTTGCTTGGCTAAGAAACAGGGATAGGATCAGGTTGGGGATATTTTTTACGAAATAGAAAGAACATTACTCTGAGATTGAAAGTCGAGAAGGTGAATGGGGTTTCTAAACTACACTTTTGCCAATAATTATGCTCACAAGCAAGCAATATGTTAGAAGTACCTGTTTGCTGTTGCCACACTGACGCAGCTTTTGATCAGCACAGGAGGGAAACACGCAAAAGTCTTCATCACTGCTGTCCCAACAGTCTTGACGATGGTCACACACCAAGGTGTAAGGCAAAGGGTGGGATCCGGTGCTGCACAAAAACTGCAGTGAAACCCTTGTCCACGCCAGCTGGCATCCGTCAGGAGGGAACTTATCCTGATACTCAAACTCTCGTTCCTTATCTACACCGTTCAAGCAATGCGCATCTGCATCAAAAGCCAAGAAGCAGTGCATGAAATGACCTGAACCACATACAGTGTAGTCTGCTGTTGTTTTGTTCATTGTGGGATTCCTTGGCTGAAAAAGTATCCGCTTCCGATGGTATTTCTCCCAGCGGTTCTCCGTTTCGAGTTCACATACATGAAAAATAGAAAAGCTTTCAACGTATATGTTATGATGTCGGGACAAACAGTTTTGAATGTTGACAACAGAATCTATGTCTGCTCCTATGTGCCTGGAATTGGAATTCATTTCATGGACCACGCCACAGCAGGGTCTGTAGCAGACTTTGTGGTCACGAACGAACAACCCATAGGCAATGGTCATGTCACTCCACTTCGAGATGCTGCCATACCTTTGGAACAAGACGTTTTTTTCCTAGCTGTATTTTATAAGGACTGCTCCTCTAGACATAGAACTAAACCTCTATTTCCTCTTGGGAACCTTTGTAAATATTATCCGTTTGTTTTGTTTTGTTTATTGTTCAAAAGAGATTGCACTCTGAACAAAAAATGAAATAATAAGCCTCTTTGATATGCTAATTCAGTTCGATTGGGATATTCCTATCATATGCAACAGGCGAGCTTTTTTAATTAGTTTCTGAGATAGGACGTTTAGACGCTGCCAAACTTAGGCTTTTCTTATTTTTCTTCGATCGCTCAGTTTCCTGTCAGTTATTAGTGCAGATGCATCATGCTGGGCTATGCACCTAAGTAAGAAATAATTAGGCCCAGCAGGTCTGACTTCGGCTGGAGAAAATCTTTTGGAAAGTGTTTCTTGAATAAAGGCAGGAGAATGGACATGAAAGGCAGAAAGCAAGCAGATGACAGTAAGCAAGAGATAGAGTGACAGATTAGTGGAAGCTACAAGCACAGAACTTCTAGAAGGTGGGGGAGCTATTTATACAAAAGACCCCCCTGTATCCCCACAGGGGGAGAAAACTTAGGTTCATTAAGGCTACAACCACTGTTTGGACAACTAATGTTAACATCACCACTGTTACCACCACAAGCACTGCTACGACCACCACCACCTCTACCACCACCACCACACTACTACTACTACTACTACTACTGCTACTACTACTACCACCACCACTACTACTACTACTACAAAATTATACTTCTACAACGAATAACAATAAGTACATGTTGTTATTATAGTACCTTTCTTAAAAACTAGACTCAAAGCGCTCATATTCACCGATTCAGACCCAGAAGCGCTAGCGTACACAACCATTCTCCCACATTCATTCGAACATCATCTAGTTAACATGAAAGTTACAGAGAAAAAGCTCATTGAAACAAGATGAGTTTTCAGTTGGGTTTTGAAAAGTGGGAAGTGTTCATTGGTGACGGAGGTGAACGGGCAAGGAATTCCAGACAGTTGGGGCCACATAAATTGAAACTATGTTGGCTAAAATACTTTAGATTCACTCTGGGTAATTTCACCAGTTTGGCATTGGAAGGTCGGAGTGAGCGAGAAGGAGTGTAAGGGTGGAGAGCACTTGAACGGCAGGATGGAAGGGTCTTTTCAAACTATTGATACTACTGCTGCTGCTACTACTACCACTTCTACCCGCAGCACCACCGCCATTATTGCTACGCCACACCTGCTGCTGTTACATGAATTGTAAGGTTCGTCTTCTTCTTTCTATGATCGCTCAGACAGTTTCTTGTCACATAAGTGCAGATGCGCCATGCTGTCGTTATGCACCAAACTATGACATAATTTGGCCCAGCATGCCAGTCTTCGGTTGGAGAAAAATCTTAGTGAAGTTTTTCTTGATAAAGGGCAGGAGAATGGATCATGACCAATAAGGCAGAAAGATAGTAGATGACATTAAGCAAAAGAGGAAAGGCAGAGTCATAGAAAGTGACAGTTAAAGCACCGAACTTCAAGAAGGTGGGGAAATTATTTGTACAAAAGACCCCCGTTACCCCCACAAAGAGGAGGGTGGGGGGCAGATTAATGTTAAGCCCTGTAGTAATTTTCTTAATAACTGAAATCCAAGGGTACCCACATGTAGGGGAAGCCGTGGATGTCTGTCTGCAGTCCGATGTGAAAGGGAAACCTTCGCTTCCTCCACAGCACCGCCAACACTCTCTCCTTCTCGCCACGCGTGTTGAAGTTAACCAGGGTGGCCCCCAAAGGAGCGCAGGTCCCGTTCGCAGACAGAGCAACATACGTGGTGTCCTTGCTCAGGACGTAGCACCTCCCGTCCACGGAGAAGCCAGACTCGGCGCAGCTGGTGTGGTTGCAGTGATCCTCGTCCTGCCCCGCGTCGCACTGGTGCCAGATGTCGCAGCTCAGGTGGGGTTCGAACTCCGGCCAGAAAGGGACCGAGCAGTTCCATAGCTCCGTGACCGTGTCTAACCTGGGCAGGGCCATAGGCTGGAGAAAAAGGAGAGAAGAACGATATGCGTCCGGGTGGAGCAAAGGCTCGGCTACACGTCAGCTAAAAATTGTACGACTGTACGATACGATTCCATCACTGTGATTTCTAAGCGCGAATCACATTTTGTTCTTCGAGACCACGTGCTCGAATCATATCGTACAGGTGTCGTACGATTTTAGTTGATGTGTAGCCGAGCCTTTATTGTTGTTATTCCTTGACACCAGGTGGCGTTGTATTTAGAGGCCGTTTCTAATAGTTACGCAATGCAGATTCAAAAACCCCTCAACGTCTTGGTTCATTGCGTTTTTTCAGTCGGGCCTTGAATAAAATATATTCTACTGTTAGCAAATGCATATTTTTAATTGCTTAAAAGAATGAAAATTAACTTTAAATATAGAAAACGAAGGAGGTTTATATGTATGTGCTCAATCTGCAGTAACAAAAGCAAAACTGAAAAAAACCCGGAAAGAACAAAGAAAATGGAGAGGGGGTGTTAATCTGCATCTTTGCCCTCACGTCCTCTTTCTCCATGTGTCCCTACAGTTCTGCCGTGCGCGATCAAAATTTGCCTCTTATATATTTGACAAAGGGAAGGCGGGGAGACTTGTTGATTTCGTTCCACCTAAGGATAGAAGATCTATATCTCAAGGGCAGATTATCCGAAAGCTACAAAACTTTCAATATGGATACTGCTGGTAGAGCATAATAACTGTATGCCTTAATTATAAAGATACGGTTTATACTTTTGGCTAAATCAAGGTTTTTTTTTTTCCTTTTTCTTCAACATGTACGAATTAAAAGACATGTAATGTAATTCGCACCACCTAAGTATAGTTACTGATATTGGATCAGAGTGTTTGCAGCAGTAATTCAACAGTAGGATGCGCGTGACTTGGCTTAAATCATAGGTCGTTCTTTCTTCTAAATGTGCCAGTTCGTCTCTCGAACGTCAACGTAACTCGTATGTCATTTTCTCATGAAAAGTTGGATGTCACTTAAAACAAGCTTGCAGATGTCTTAGTGTGGCTGCACCATTCAAGAGACGTAGGAGGTACGAATTCATAAGTAGCATTACAAAAAGGCAAGCCCAATCATATTTTTGCTTGGAATATTTTGATTTGCCAAAATGGACAACATTGACCCAAACACTTTAAAGATTTTTTAAAGTGGCATTTCCAGTTTTAATGTTTGCATTGCCCTTGTGGGCCAGCCTTCGCGTGGCGTGGTGTTCTCGACCAAGCTGTGCCCACACCCCTTTCTTCTTACCTTTCCTATTTTTCTGCCTACCGTGTCTTTAACTATCTCTTTTTCCCCCATAAAGTCACCCGACAAGATCTGCAGTTTTCCATTTCGTGTGATTTCTCTGTCTCCCCGGATCTTCAATCTGTTCTTTCATCTTTCCTTACACTGCGGTCCACGCGTGAGAACTTACGCGCTTGAGTGGGCACATGTTGCCTATTCTGCAGTGCATATTTGCATATATGGCAGTTTTTGTATATCTTTGTTTTACTAGTACTAGCAATCGCCCCGTGGCAGTTAAACCCCATGGCAGTTTTAGCCCCGTGGCAGCTATCTCCTTCCCTACACCTACCCCCTCCCCACATTTACTTGCTCGGGGACTTATCTGCCACTCGGCGACACACTTGTTTGCTATTTTGGCTTTCAACAGACAGCCAGTCTCAATCGCACGAAAGTGAAACTTTCGGTTTTACACATTTCCAAGAAGAAGGCAGCATTTCACCATCCAAGAAAATGTATCACAAATGTGTAAAGGTCTTTCTTTTCAGGGGGGGGGGCGAGGCACATCTTGACCGATCGCAGAAAGTGTTTCATAATCATTTTTGAACTTGGACCTCGCGCGCGCGCATAGAGAGACGAGAGAGAGCGAGAGAGAGGAGAGAGTCTCTTTCTCTTTCTCTCTCTCTTCTCTCTCTCCCTCTTCTCTCTCTCTCACTCTCCTTCTCGTCTCTCTCGCTCTGTGTGTGTATGAGGGGGTGAATGGTGAGAGCATATGCGTCATGATGGAGAGATGAGAAGAGAGAGAGAAGTAGAGAGAGAGAGAGAGATGAGAGATAGAGAGGGAGAGAGTTAGGAGGACAGAGAGAGTTGAGATTGCAAAAAAAGTGAGAAGAGGAATAGAGAGAGAGAGATAAGTAGTACAACTTCTTCTATCCTCTTTCTTTTTCTTTCTTCTCCTCGTCTAAGTTCGTCTTCTTTCTTTTCGTTCTTTAGCGTCCGCAAAGCATGTTTTCCTGTCATTATGAACAGTAGATGCATCATGACTGCTGTCTGGTGTAGATGCGCCGCCTAACTAAGAATAATTAGAGGTGCCCATTCCAGGGATGTTTGACTGTCCGTCTAGAGGGAAATCTTTGGGGGAAATTATTTGACTTTAAAAAACCACAAAGGCGCAGGAGAAATGGACAGCGACATCCCTAGGGAAACGGGTAGTATAATTAACAGCATGCAAAGGGGACCAGGCAAGAGTCAAAGACTGACCCCAGATTAGGGGGTATCTATGACCAGGCACAAACCTTCACAAAAGGTTGGGTGGGGGGACCTGGGGGGAAACTATTTCTAAATGGCAGGGACCCCCCCCTCCCCCCCCCCCCCCACCTCCGCCACCGCCCCCACCCCCCCCCCCCCTCCCAGTATATCCCCAAAGAGGGGGTGTTGAGAGTACTACTACTATACCTCTCTATCCTCTAACCCCTACCTACCGACCCCCACAAACCCCCACACCACACACCACCCCCACCCCCCCCCCACCACCTACTTACTACTACTAAACTACCACCCACAAGTTTACTATACTCTACTCTACGTTCTACTCTACCTAACTCTTCTTAGCCTACTCTGCTACGAGTGTACACGCCCGCATTCTCTATAACTACCAACACCCATACCCAAACTAACTACTAATTCTAGTCTATACTACCCCTATACTCTAGTCTACTCTTACTAAGCCTAGTATTGGTTAATACTACCAACCTGCAAAATATATCGGTTTATACTCTACCCACCGACCACACTTTAACGTAACTTACTATTTATACTACCCTTTATACTACTAACTCTTACCTTCTGTACAACCCACCACTAAACCCCTAATAACTTCTCCTGACCCCTACCACTCTAAACCTACTACCATTATAAACCCCCACTAATTAACCACTACTACCCAACCATCTTACTACCACGCACACTTAACTATATCTACCCTCTACTATAAATCAATTACCCTGCTAGAGACTCTTAACCCTACTATACTACCCACCACCTACTCATAACTACTTCACCACTACCACCACTTTAGTACTACTACCCTACTACCATACTAACCCACCTAAAACTACCCCATAGTACTCTCCATAATCTACTACCAATACCAAACTCTACCTTTCAGGGGTACTTTACTAATACCACCATAAAACTACGAGATAAACTACCATTTTGTGTCGATCTTCATTTAGAATATTTAGTTTGCTACATTGACAAAGTTGTTCGTTAAGTTCATCAGTGATAGTTTTTGGAATGGGTTGTTCTGGGGGGAAACGTGTTTGTTGTGTACAGATTGATTGCTTCCTAAAGATTTCGGGAATCATTTTTAGAACCTGCTGAAATCTTGAAAATATTTCTCTGAGTTGCATAACAATGTAGTAACGTTTATTTCGCTGTGTATGAATTCATCTTGATTTTAGAGTGCGCAGAGCAAATCTCTGTTGTTCATCTTCGTTATCAACTATCGTTTGTATCCAGGGTGTTTAGGGTTTGTGTTTAACTCGTGTTTCATTTAATTGGTGCTGAGAGATGAGAGCGAGAAGATTGATTGACTTGAATTCCAATGATTTTATTTATAGAGAGTCATAGAATAGCAAATAGTACAGTTTGTTTCCTTTCTTTTCTTTTGTTAAACATCCAGGAGCCCTGTAAAGAATTTACAAAAAGGGACAAACAAACCAACATAAGAGCGTGCAAACCGCAGTCATACATATATGCTAATACAATCAAACCTAATCTTCTATGCACACAAATGTTACAGCGGACGAACATTTTTAAATGAGATTTGATACAGTTAACAAACATAAGATAATAACGTCATTCAACAATCATCCTATTTATGCATTTAATAGTGCATACATTTATAATTTATACTGTAAAATGGCGTTTACAGCATGGAGTTAGGTCTACACCATTAAGCTAGCATCAAGTGTTTGTATTCAAAAAGTGGTCTTATTAGCTTGTTGAACAGTGATGGTCTTTTGATTGTCTTCAAGTAAGCTGCAGGTTATTCCAATTAGAGTTGCCACTATACGTTAGACTGGTGGTGTGGAATTTCAGTTTTTGTAATGCCTGTAACTGTTATCGAAAGCGTTTATCAAAAGACTGAGGAGCATTCCGTCATAATTTTTGTGCATCATCACTGCTTTATTGTGTTCCAACTGAGATTTAAAAATAAAATCTCAACGCTTTGTAATCGACTTGGTCGTAAGTGATTTGATTTGAGGAGTACCCCATAGTTTTTTTTTTACAGCTCGTTTATGAAATCTAACGAGAGGTTTTAAAACATTTGCGCTTGCTGAAATCCACAAAGTAGATTAATAGTTTAAGGAATTAAGATGTGCATAGAGAATTGCTTCCTAGCATTTATTCAAGGAATTGTTTAATTTTCGATAACTGGAAGATACTTTGAGATATCGTTTTGCTTAACGATTCAATATGTTCTAACCATGACAGGTTTATTGTCAGTCATTAGTCCAAGGACTTTGTGAGAATTAACTTCTTCTTCCTCGATCTTGGCCGGATATTTTGATAGGTATGAGTATATGACTGATTTGCGCTAATGTTTTTGTCGCGTTGTTAGACCCCACACATATACTTGGTTATAGTTGGATTATTAGCATATGAATTTAGTTCAGCCCTCGTTTCAACTGTTCTACAATTTCTTGGACGTTTGATGACAAAACAGGCAAGGAATGATGACTTGCCTGTCCTGAGCTATCATACTGCAAAGAGTTGCATTATCCTTAACAAATAGAGGCAAATCATCGTGCATATAAGAACAACCGTGGACATAAAACTGAGCCCTGTTGGAACACCATAATTATTCGGGAGATGAGTAGAACTTGGCAAAGACCATTGCATACTGTTTCATGGGGGCCTATTTGATAAAATGAATCAAGTACTGTACATTTGGTTTTCCTATAACTGTAGACGCATAATTTTCCTCATGATAGTGACTTTTGATAACATCAATGCCTTTGCGAAAGTCGCAAAGATGATTCCAGTGTATTGATTGTTGTTTACATTTGTTGACCATCCATCAGCCATGATGAGAGAGAGGAGAGAGAAGAGAGAGGAGAGAAGAGAGAGAGAGAGAGAGAGAGGAGAGAGAGAGAGAGAGAGAGAGAGAGATTCAGTGACTCTCTCTCATCGTCTCTCTCCCTCTACCCTCCCTCCTCATCTCTCCCTTCGCTCCTCTCTCCTCTCTCTCGTCTCTTTCTCATCCTCTCTGTCTCTCTCTCGCTCCTCTCGCGTCCCTCGTCTCTCTCTCTCCTGTCTCTCGTCTCTCTCTCTCTCAACTCTCTCTCATCCCTCTCTCTCGTCTCGTCCTCTCCTCCTCTCCTCCCCCTCGCACTCGCCCTCCTCCTCCTCTCTCATCCCTTCTCTCTCCCTCTCTCTCAGTCTCTCTCTCTCTCCATTTCTCTCCTCTGCATCTCTCGCTCCCATCCTGCTCACTCTATCTCCCTCGACATCCTCTCTCTCGTGCTCTCCTCCGTCCTCTCTCATCTTCTCTCTCTCCTCTCATCCTCTCTCTCTTCCTCCTCTCCCATCTCGCTCTCTCTCTACTCTCCTCTCAATCTCT
>CM065687.1:6155481-6172981 GCA_017654935.2 Phymorhynchus buccinoides
TTTTCTTTCTCTCCACGCGATTCTTGGCAGACCAAACATTTCACATTGTTTCCTGCGAGAAAGTGTCATTCTAGCGATCAATTTCTGCCTCTACCCTTCAATTTCGCGTTCATTTTGTCTGAGAGAGAGAGAGATAGAGAAGAGAGAGGAGAGAGAGAGGAGAGAGAGAGAGAGAAGAGATAGGAGTTATTTATTTTTTTTTTGTGAAAAAAACAATAGTTATACAACCCTTATGCCAAGGGGTACATGCGCAATATTGTAGATAAACTAAGAAGCACAATATAATAGAGTTAACACACAAAAAAGTAAATACATTGTACATAATAAGGTAACAAAAACAATTCATATATAGAAAACTTCTAAGAAATGCGACCATCCATCAAACAATTGCAATTAAATGAATACATTTTCTGATCAAACATAATTATTCACCATAATATTTTAAGTTAAGGTTTTAAGGTGGGTTTTTTCTCTATAATGAAATGCATCCGCCACATATTTAGCAAATGAGGTAAGAATATCTTCTCTCTCACACAACAAAATAGCAGTAAGATTATGGGTTTGACCAAAGTGAGAATTGAAAACAACACATTCATTTCTAACTTTACTCTACACTTCACATCGAAATATAAAATGATGTTCATCTTTAGTTTCTTTGGAATACATCAGGCAAATCAAGTCCACTTCAGAGTTTAGAAACCATCTTTTATTGGCTTTGAGTCCTATGCTTCTAGTTCGAAATCGAGCAAATAAATCTCTATGCCGCTTACATGTTATTATTTTAAGATAGTGTTCAGCTTGAAAAAGATCTTTAAAAGAATGGTAGAACTCATATTTATCACTCTCTTCCAGATTACTGTGCCAATTTTGCATGTGGGATGCAATCAGTCTATCTTAAAATTCTGCTAGAAAAGAAGACTCAACCCCAACATTTTCTCATCCACATAATGCCAAAGCCATTTACAGAGAGAACTTTTTAAACTTCAAATGCCCAATTTTGACGACCAAGTTCTAACTGATTTAGTACCATACAATATGCCTGTTTATTCACTCTTGACATTGGCAATCGTAACAGCCTGAGCCAGTACTTCACACATTTAGCTACAGTTATGATATGTAATGGAAAGCGACCAGTGTCACCCTGACACATTTTATTAGATGCAGGTAGAGGCACATTAAGAAAACGCTTTATGGCAAAATTATGTACATTTTCCATTTGCTTATTTACATAAATGCCCCAAATTTCGGAACCATACGTTAGAATAGGCTGGATTTGTGTGTCAAACAATTTCCAAAACAACGAAGGATCAATGGAGTTTAGCTTCCTCACACAACGATAAATTTCTATTAAACCCCTTTTTCCTTTTCGACACATTTCTGACCAACCTATATTTAAGCTTAATTTGGTAGTAAACATAATTCCCAGATATTTATAAGAATTTGTAACTGTAATTTCATTTGCTCCATGCCGCCATTTCTCACGTGCAGATAAATGCCCACCCTTCCTAAAAAAAACCATTACATTTGTTTTTTCTAAATTAACTTTTAGGTCTAATCTATTGCTTTCTGTTTTAATAGATTTATCTGATGTTGCAGTCCTACCACAGAGTTAGAAAAAAGGATAACGTTTTCATCGAAAAGTAGTAAAAAGAATTCAATAGCACCCGGAATAAACTGTACCCCATGTTTCCCTTTTTTAGATATTTCTATGGCTAATTCATTTAGAAAGAAAGAAAATAGTTGGGGACTCAGAATACACCCTTGTTTTACACCCCTTGGGCACTCAAAGTATTCTGAATATAAGCCTTTATCACGTACACTTGATGTTACAGTATCATACATAGCTCTCAGGGATTTATATAAGTAATCACCTACCCCACATTTTCTTAGAACATCCCATAACATATTTCTGTTGACCGAGTCAAAAGCCTTCTTAAAATCTACAAAGGCTACATAAAATTTAGAGTTATTTAACAAATGCTTTTGAACCATAGTAAATAGTGTAAAAATGTGGTCCACAGTACTGTAATCTTTTCTAAACCCTGCCTGCTCTTCTGTGATCTTTTCTTCTTTATTCGTCCATGTAACTAGTCGTTTATTCAGAATGTTAGTATATACTTTTCCTAATATACTAGTTAAGGATACCCCCCAATAATTATCCGGATTCGCATCCCCCTTCTTGTGAATAGGCACTATTATTGATTTGGACCATTCCTCTGGAAAAATCCCTTTACTAAACAGCTCATTAAAAAGGTTTACTAGAAAATCACTAATGACATCCTTGAATTGTACTAGCATTTCAGCTATAATTCTATCAGGTCCACTGCTTTTACCTAACTTAAGCTTTCTAATGCTATCTAAAACTTCATCTTTTGTGATGGGATCATTAAACAACGGCTCAGGTGTATCAACGCTGAAATCATCTTCTGACTCAACTGTTTCAGATACATCACCAAAATCGTTAAAAACACCAAAAAAGTGTTTATACCACAGATCTATTGAGATTTCATCATAAACAAAATTCTTACTATTAATTGATCTTATTGTTGACCAGAAAGATTTCTGATCATGAATTAAGTCCTTCAGTGGTTTTTTAACCTAGCTTCATCATATTTCAACTTTGCTTAATCTTTAACAAGTCTTTACACTCTTTCAACTCTTTAACATATATCAATCTCCTTTCAACAAGATTCGTTTTTGAGCGTTGATAAGACCTAAGCCGTCTTTTAACTACCCGTTTCTTTCTTTTACAATCATCATCAAACCAATCATCCTGATGTCGTCTCTTTTTACCCACCATTCTTACCATGCAGGCTGCCGCCCCATACAAACCATTCACAAAAGTTGCAATGCATTCATTAACATTAACCGTGATAAGACATATCTTTCTGCAAAATGTCACTGAAAGCACTAGAACATACTTCATCTTTATAGTGCTGCATAAACTCATGAGACCATACCACTTTTTCATCTGCATGCACAGCAGGTTCTTCCCTCACTCTTTCAGTGTTAGTTTTAAAGCGTAAGGTCACAGGTAAGTGCCAGGAATACAAACAATCATCAACACGCAAATCACAATCACTAGTTAAATCATGGGAAACAATAAAATAATCAATGACACTACCACCACCAGATGAAATAAATGTAAATGAACCATCAATATCTCCAGCACAATGACTAGTCATAATTCGTAAATCAAGAGAGAAGCAAACATCCAAAAGCGAACGACCAAAATTATCAATTATATTATCTTTTGAAACACGACGAACAACATCAGTAACATCATTCACACCAACATCCATTGTATGTGTATGTGTGTTACTGTGTGTGTGAGCATGCGCCTCTTTATCTGCGGTGTCTATGCGTGTGTGTGTTTATTCCCGTGTGAATGTGCTTGTGCGCGTGTGTCAGTGAGTAAACGGTTGGAATTGTGCATGTTTGCGTGTGTATGCTTGTGCATGTGTGCGTGCGTGCATGTGTGTGTGAGAGTGTATGTGTGTGTGTGTGTGGCGTGCGTGTGCGTGTATGTATGTGTACCGTGTGTGTGCATGTGCGTGCGTGTGTGTATAATTGTGTTGCGTGTGTGTGCGTTCGTGCGATCCTCTTGTGTGTGTGTGTGTGTGTGTGTGGTGTGTGTCTGTGTGTGTGTGTGTGTGTGTGTTGTGTGTCCTGTGTGTATGTCTGTCTTTCTTTGGTTGTGGGTGACTGTATCTGTCTGTGCTTAAACGCATTTTTAAATGGACTTTTCTTTCACACACATACATACACACGCACGCACGCGCGCTTGCGCGTGCGCGCGCACACGCGCGCGCACACGCCCACGCACACACACGCACGCGCACACACGCACACACACACACACAATGTCCATCTTTAGATAAGATTTGACTTTGACATTCACACACACACACACACAATAGCGCACGCGCGCTCAGATAAAGTGTGAGACAAACACATCGACAGACAGAGATTTGTTGGGGTGGGGTGGGGGTGGGTGGTTAAAGAAAGACACAAAGAAATCAGAAAATCTGTTCACATTTCTTCCACATTTCAGAGAAACAAACACAATAAAGTTTATTAAGTAAGACCTCCAATTAAAACAAGGCATCGACCACACCCCCACTGTTCGTCCGAACCTGTCTCCAACTCGTTATAAAGTAATCATCCCTTGTAATGTTGGATGTACATTTTACAAGCTGGATTATAAAGTGAACATACAAAAAGCATCAGTCAAGACATGGATTTTTAGAATATCGTTTACGATGCGTAAACACCAAGTCTAAATCTAGCTACTATTTTTTTCATGTGCATTTGTTTTATTTCAAATAAATACTGAGATGTACAGAATGATTGTTTAAATGATGCAAAAAATAGGTAACTCTCTTTAACACACAATTCAGATTCCCAACATTGAACATAGCAATCAATAAGTCTTTGTTTGAATTCCCTAATCAAAAGATTAATATTCCGACCCCTTGCTGTTCCCATACATAATCGAACCCATATTTGTATAATGTAAAACAAATGGCAGAAACCCAGTTATTCTTGTTTCTATTATGAAGATTCAACAACATTTTATAAGACAGTACAGGAATACGGTCATCCAACATTCTTAACATTTTTAACCAGTATTTTACACATCGTATCCTCTGTACAAACAGAGGATACCTACCATATTCACCATACACAAGAACATTAGGAGTCTTCGCACAAACATCAAGTAAACGTTTTAAGGCAAATATGTGCACTCTTTCAATAGGGGTATGATCTGAGAGCAGCCCCCACACTTCAGAACCATATGATAGCATGGGTAAGATTTGACCATCGAAAAGTTTAAAAAATATTTTGCGATGAATTTCCCCAAGAGACCATAACATTTTCAATTTCATCATTTGCTAGATCAATGCAGTCTTTTTTTTTCCTGGACGTCTTTTTGTTCTGCGTGAGGGGAGTGTTATTTTCCAAAGAAGGGGAGTGTTCACTTTCTAGGCAAAAACGAGTTCGGGGAGTGTTGTTATCCTGAGGTCTTCGTTAGTTGCCTGCCACACTGGACGTTCCACTGTATGTGCTAGGTTCTTCGCTGGTCGACTCTGACGTGGACTCGGACACGTCACTGCCCGCGGTTTCGTCCGGTTCGTTGAGGTCATTGTCGTCCGTGGAGTGACTGACTTCGCCTGGACAGAATCAGGACAGGGAAAGCACAGAGTCAACGCACAGAAAAACACTTGCACATCAGTACAGGGAAAACATAACACACACAAACACTTGCACATCAGGATAGGGAAAACACAACACACATAAACACTTGCACATCAGGATAGGGAAAACACAACACACATAAACACTTGCACATCAGGATAGGGAAACCACAACACACACAAACACTTGCACATCAGGATAGGGAAAAACACAACACACATAAACACCTGTACATCAGGATAGGGAAAACACAACACACATAAACACCTGCACATCAGGATAGGGAAAACACAACACACATAAACACCTACACATCAGGATAGGGAAAACACAACACACATAAACACCTGCACATCAGGATAGGGAAAACACAACACACAAAAACACTTGCACATCAGGATAGGGAAAGCACACTGTTAACGCACAGAAAAACACCTACACATCAGGATAGGGAACACACAACACAAATAGCCTAAACACCTGCACATCAGGATAGGGAAAACACACCGCTAACGCTAAGAAAAACACCTACACATCAGGATAGGGAAAACACAGTGTTAACACACAGGAAAACACCTACACATCAGGATAGGGAAAACACAACCCACAAAAACACCTGCACAGAAAAATAACTCTACACATCAGGATAGGGAAAACACAATGTTAACACACACAAACACCTACACATCAGGATAGGGGAAAAAACGTGTTAGCACACACAAACACCTACACATCAGGATATGGTAAAGACAGCGTTAACACCCACAAATACCCATACATCAGGATAGGGAAAAGACAGCGTTAACACACTCGGTTGGCCCCGATAGCTGGATTATTATAGGGGAGTTCAACAGCCACTCACCCAGCTGGGGCTGCCGGGAGCTCAACAGGAATAGACAGGAGAGGATGTGGAGAACTGGAGCTTCAGCAACCAGCTAATTTAGATCAACAGACCTGATACTCCACCCACCTTCTACTCTCAATCATGGAAGACCACTAGCACTCCTGACCTGGCCTTTGCTACTGATGACATCCACAGCATAGCCCTCGGGGAGGTGTCCCACCAGCTGGGAGGTAGCCACCACAGGCCAGTTGTCATTACCATCCAAAGACAATTTGAAATCCTTCTCACCAGACTCCCAGCAAGCTGGAACTACAAAAAAAGCAAACTGGGAACTCTTCAAGCAAGAATTAGACAGAAGAACATCCGAACTGGTACTATCGCATGACAACCACAATCAAAACGCCAAGGACTTCCACAAGGCAATCTTGAAGGCAGCGAAGGTGGCAATTCCAAGAGGAAGACGCAGAAACTATTAGCCCTACTGGACGTCTGAGCTTGATAACCATTCAAGAGACCCTGAACGAAGCCAAGGACACACTGGATAGCTCTCCCACAGATGGCAATGTAGAGGCACACAACAGAGCGAAACCCTTGTTTACCAAAGAAAAGCTGTAGGCAACACGACAGAGTTGGCATGAGAGGACAGGCTCCATGAGCATGGAATCGGACATGCAGGGACTCTGGAAGCTGACAAAGAAGCTAAATGACAACAACCCTGGCAGAGGCAAAACAGTCATTGAGCAGAACCATCAGCTGAAGACAGCAAAGGCAGCAGCTAACATCATCGCTGAGCTCTACCACACAGAAACCTCAATCGGCATGTTCAAAGAACGCACCAAGCAGGTCGGAGAAGAAACCGCAGAACTCCTGCCATCCGATCCCCATAGCACAAATGACAGCTGCATGAGTGAAGCTTTCAGCATGAAAGAACTGAAACAAAGCATATGCAAACTGACATTTAAGAAAGTCCCAGGAATTATGGCATCACTGGTGACATGCTGAAGCACCTTGGGCCTACTTTCAGACAAGTGGTGCTGCAGATCTTCAACCACAGCTGGAGTGAGGGTGTTGTACCTTCCATCTGGAAGGAGGCTGAAATCATCCCCATTCCAAAGAAGGGGAAAGACAAGAAGGACCCCCGCAGCCACAGACCAATCAGCCTCCTGAGCAGTGTTGGCAAGCTGCTGGAAAGGATGGTCAACCGCCACCTAGCGTTCTTCTTGGAGGGGCAGAACATCCTCTCACCAACCCAGACTGGCTACAGAAAATTCCGGAATACCAAAGACCAACTCTTGGTCCAGGATATTGAGAACTCTTTCCAAGAGAAGAAGAAAACCTTTGCTGTGTTCTTTGACCTCTCAAGAGCTTTCAATAAAGTGTGGAAAGAGAGCCTCATGCTGAACCGCCTTCGAGCTGGTGTGCGCAACAACATGTACTTCAAACATTACCTCTTCAACAGAACTGCGAGAGTTAAACTGGATGGCTAGTTGCTTCCTCTATGAGTGTGGAGGTTACGGACAGACTCTGGCCCATACCATGATCCCTGTCCCTGCTAGTAGGTCCCTGGCGCGCTGTGTCAGCCAGCTGTTGATGACGGCGGCGTTTGAGGAAGCAGGCTAGGGCCCCCACTCCCAGCAGCAGAATACCTCCGGCACACATTTCCCCAATCAGGATAGGGCTCCAATGATCATCTGACAACAACACAAACAGAAACGTATTACTAATTTACTTTGTCATTCCAGTTTTCCAATAAGTCTAATATCACCATTGTTGTGAACAGACTTTAAATTAAATCAAGCAATCAATCTATCCAGTTTTCTGATTGTTTTGTAACATTATTTTTCCTATTTGTGTTCTTTATTAACCCTTTCGCCGACAGCCATTTTTCGGCCAACAAAATACCATTAAACTTGTCTGGATAGATAAAAGAAGTATCTGCAATGCTGAGAATTCATCTGTGACATGCATAACTTTAGGCCTATCCTTGCCTCCAAAAATTAAGAAAATAGGGTCTTCAGATAACAGGCCCTGATTTGATGGCTTTTAGTGACATGGGTGTTAAACCATTGTGGTGCGTAATATGCGACATTGGCGGTGAAAGGGCTAACTATACACAGAGGCAAACATACTTACAGACAGATACACTAATACTCACACTCACGGACACACTCACACAAGTTAAAGTTAAACAGACATCCAAATGAATCATGATTGTATAACACACACACAAACACATACATAACACGCGCGCGCACACGCACACACACATACACACGCACACACACATACACACGCACACACACACACATAACACATACGCACGCACATACACGCACACACGTCTCCTAGCCCCATCCCCGCCCATAGATAAAACAGTAATGTGTGAGTTTAAAAGCTGTGTATAATGTATCTGTGCGCATAACCCATTGTGTCCCCTTTTTTGTTCATTTTAATATGTGGCACACTATGTTGATATTGTATTGCTTTTTCATAAGCTTTCTGTTTGTTACTGTAAATATTTATATGCTCTTTTTTTTTTTCTTTATATTTTCTATGTCCTTAATGAGTATGGTTTATGTTTCGTGCATGTATGTTTGGTTTATGTTCATGTTTATAGATGGCTTGATGGAAAAAAAGCATGTATGTTTGCTTAATCAATGTCCATCTTTAAATAACATTTTGACTTGACTTGACACAAGACACACACGTATACATAACACGCGCGCGCACGCACGCACACACATACACGCGGGCGCGCACGCATTCACACGCGCGCGCACACACTCACACACACACACAGTCTCACTTATTCACTGAAATGAATCAAACACATTATACCAGATTTCGACTGAAACTGTTTGTCATCTCCTTTGTCATCTCCTCCTTTGTCACCTGCTCCTTTGTCATCTCCTCCTTTGTCACCTGCTCCTTTGTCACCTGCTCCTTTGTCACCTGCTCCTTTGTCACCTCCTCCTTTGTCATCTCCTCCTTTGTCATCTCCTCCTTTATCAGCTCCTCCTTTGTCATCCCCTCCCTTTGTCGCCACCCCCTTAGTCAGAAATAAGGAAAAGGAAATCACGTGTAAACTCTAGTACTACCAAAAAGTCGAAAAATCAACTTGAAGTGTGTAACGGGTGGGGGTGGGGCGTGGGGGGGGGGGGGTGAAGGGAAGCTGTGTGGGTACGGAGGGTGGGCGTTGGGGGGTGGATGTGGGAGGGAGGCACAATAGTACTAACCAAAGAAAAGCAAGGACACATCGCCTTTGTATTGAATGGCGTTATCTTGTGTTGCACCACATGGCATCGTATTGAATGGCATTATCTTGTGTTGCACCACATGGCATCGTATTGAATGACATTATCTTGTGTTGCACCACATGGCATCGTATTGAATGACATTATCTTGTGTTGCACCACATGGCATCGTATTGAATGACATTATCTTGTGTTGCACCACATGGCATCGTATTGAATGACGTTATCTTGTGTTGCACCACATGGCATCGTATTGAATGACGTTATCTTGTGTTGCACCACATGGCATCGTATTGAATGACGTTATCTTGTGTTGCACCACATGGCATCGTATTGAATGACGTTATCTTGTGTTGCACCACATGGCATCGTATTGAATGACGTTATCTTGTGTTGCACCACATGGCATCGTATTGAATGACGTTATCTTGTGTTGCACCACATGGCATCGTATTGAATGACGTTATCTTGTGTTGCACCACATGGCATCGTATTGAATGGCGTTATCTTGTGTTGCACCACATGGCATCGTATTGAATGGCGTTATCTTGTGTTGCACCACATGGCATCGTATTGAATGGCGTTATCTTGTGTTGCACCACATGGCATCGTATTGAATGGCGTTATCTTGTGTTGCACCACATGGCATCGTATTGAATGGCGTTATCTTGTGTTGCACCACATGGCATCGTATTGAATGACATTATCTTGTGTTGCACCACATGGCATCGTATTGAATGGCATTATCTTGTGTTGCACCACATGGCATCGTATTGAATGGCATTATCTTGTGTTGCACCACATGGCATCGTATTGAATGACGTTATCTTGTGTTGCACCACATGGCATCGTATTGAATGACATTATCTTGTGTTGCACCACATGGCATCGTATTGAATGACATTATCTTGTGTTGCACCACATGGCATCGTATTGAATGGCGTTATCTTGTGTTGCACCACATGGCATCGTATTGAATGGCGTTATCTTGTGTTGCACCACATGGCATCGTATTGAATGGCGTTATCTTGTGTTGCACCACATGGCATCGTATTGAATGGCGTTATCTTGTGTTGCACCACATGGCATCGTATTGAATTGCATAGCATTACCTTGTATCGCATCACATTATTTTTGCATTTTATCAAATAGCATTATCTTGTATCGCATCACATCACGATGCATTGAATTGCATAGCATTATCTTGTTTTGGCATCACATTATTTTTGCATTTTATCAAATAGCATTATCTTGTATCGCATCACATCACGATGCATTGAATTGCATAGCATTATCTTGTATTGCATCACATTGCATTGTATTGAATTGCATAGCATTATCTTGTTTCGCATCACATCACATTGTATTGAATTGCATAGCATTATCTTGATTGCATCACATTGTATTGTATTGTATCAAGCAGCATTATCTTGTATTTAATCGCATTAACTTGTATTGCGTCACATTGTATTGTATTGAATTGCATAGCATTATCTTGTCTTGCATCACATAGCATTGTATTGAATTGAATAGCATAGCATTATCCAGTCTTGCATCACATCGCAGTGTGTTAATTTTTTATAGCATTATCTTCTATTGCATCACATCACATTGTATTGAATTGCATAGCATTATCTTGTATTGCATCACATTGCATTGTATTGAATTTCATAGCATTATCTTGTTTTGCATCACATCAGCATTGTATTGAATTGCATAGCATTATCTTGTTTTGCATCACATTGCATTGTATTGAATTTCATAGCATTATAGCATTATCTTGTATTGCATCACATCGCAGTGTATTACATTTTATAGCATTATCTTGTATTGCATCACACCACATTGTATTGAATAGCATAGCATTATCTTGTACTGCATCACACCGCATTGTATTGAATAGCATAGCATTATCTTGTTTTGCATCACACAGCATTGTATTGAATTGCATATAGAACCATTTATATGCTAGGTTTGACAGACTAAACACAACTCCAATGCCCCAGGTAGACCCGAAAGCCTCTGACCCCGCCTTTGTAGTGCAAGAATCAGAATGTTAGGAAACTGTTCAGGCGGCAGAGTGTAAAGAAAGCCGGTGGGCCAGAGGGTATTTCGTCACCTTGCCTAAAACACTGTGCTGATCAGCTTGCCCCTATTTTCACTGATGTGCACAATGTATCCCTGTTTCAATGCAAAGTTCCTTCATGTTTCAAATCCGCTATTATTGTTCCAGTGCCAAAGAAACCTAAAACAGTCACACTTAATGACTATAGGCCCGTTGCTTTGACATCCGTTGCTATGAAAGTTTTTGAACGCCTTATTCTCAGCTATCTGAAATATGTGACTGTCTCTCAAATGGACCCCCTACAGTTTGCATATCGGACAAATAGATCTGTTGAGGATGCTGTATCTCTTGGTCTTCATTCTGTTATCCAACATTTAGAGAAAGCTAATACCTATACCCGCATTCTTTTCATTGATTTCAGTTCTGCATTTAATACTATTGTCCCCTCTCAACTTATTCAGAAGCTCATTAGTATGGATGTGAATATTGGGTTGTGTAAATGGATTGCAGATTTTCTGACCAACAGACCCCAAGTTGTCAGAGTTGGCAGTCATGTATCGGAAAAGGTCATTTTGAACACTGGTGCCCCCCAAGGATGTGTATTATCTCCCTTGCTCTTCACATTGTTTACCAATGTCTTTCGCTCTGTAAACCCATCTGTTGCAGTTATTAAGTTTTCGGATGACACTACTATGGAGGGGCTCATTACTAATGGCGAAGTGGCAGGGTACAGGGATGAAGTTGAAAAGATGGTTGACTGGTGTGCCACTAACAACCTAGAGCTCAATGTTTCCAAAACTGAAGAAATGATTGTTGATTTCAGGAAAAAGAAAACTCCTCTCCCAGCATTATCTGTTAAAGGTCAGGTAGTTGAGCAAGTAGAATCATTTAAATTCCTTGGTGTGCATATTTCAAATACATTAAGCTGGGAAGTCAACATCACATCATCCTGCAAAAAAGTACAGCAGAGACTATATTTTCTAAGACAGCTCAAGAAATGTAGGATAAGTACAGCAGTCTTGACACAGTTCTATCGATCTGTCATCGAAAGCATACTCAGTTTTTCAATATATGTCTGGTATGGATCAGCTTCAGCTAAAGATAAAAGGAAACTCCATCAAGTCGTCAAGACAGCCTCAAAAATCATAGGCCACAAATAGGAATGAAAAATGGCCACAAATAGCCATCCCCAGATAACATCTATAGTGTGCGCATAAGACGCAAAGCTAAATCCATCATATCTGATAGCACACACCCAGCCAACCATCTGTTTCAATCTCTCCCTTCTGGTAAAAGGTTCTGCTCTTTTAAGTGCAAATCTAACCGCCTGAAGAACAGCTTTTACCCCTCTGCTGTCAGAGCCATCAATACTCAGTAGGCTCATTCCCTTAGGGGAATTCTTTATCCTATTTTGCCCAGACTTGTGTCAATCGGTGTGCCTGCATGTTCGCGGTCTTGTGTGGGAGTGTGTGTGTGTGTGTGTGTGTGTGTGTGTGTGCGTGTGTGTGTGTGTGTGTGTGTGTGCGTGTGCGTGTGCGTGTGTGTGTGCGTGCGCGCGCGTGCGCGTGTGCGTGCGTGCGTGTGTGTGTATGTGCGTGTGTGAGGAGGTGGGACATGTATTGGTATAAATGTGTATGCAGACGTGTATGTGTGTGTGTGTTGATGTATGTGTAGGTGTGCGTCTGAGAGAAAGAGAGAATCTGAGGGAGAGACTGATACATGATGATGTAATTTGTCCATTCGATGTGCATGCTTTCGTTGTTGTTGGATTGTGTCTTGTGCAAAACCAAAACGATTTCCTTTGTATTGGCTGATTAAAGAATCTTGAATCTTGAATTATCTTCTACTTCATTACACCGCATTGTATTGAATTGCATAGTGTTATCTTGTATTGCATCACACCACATTGCATTGAATAGCATAGCATTATCTTGTTTTGCATCACACCACATTGTATTGAATAGCATAGCATTATCTTGTATTGTATCACATAGCATTGTATTGAATAGCATAGCATTATCTTGTATTGTATCACATAGCATTGTATTGAATAGCATAGCATTATCTTGTATTGTATCACATAGCATTGTATTGAACTGCATAGCATTATCTTGTATTGTATCACATAGCAGTGTATTGAATAGCATAGCATTATCTTGTATTGTATCACATAGCAGTGTATTGAACTGCATAGCATTATCTTGTATTGTATCACATAGCATTGTATTGAACTGCATAGCATTATCTTGTATTGTATCACATAGCAGTGTATTGAATAGCATAGCATTATCTTGTATTGTATCACATAGCATTGTATTGAATAGCATAGCATTATCTTGTATTGTATCACATAGCATTGTATTGAATCACAAAGCATTATATTGTATTGCATCACACAGCATTGTATTGAATAGCATAGCATTATCTTGTTTTGCATCACATTGTATCATATGACATGATCCTGTATCGCACCACTTTGTGTTGCATTGCATCAAACAGCATCACCTTGTATTGCGTCACAGTGTAGTTGCAGGTCCCCCTGTTCATAACTGTGTTGGGTTCGTTCCATCGTGTTGCATTGCATCAAACAGCATCACCTTGTATTGCGTCACAGTGTAGTTGCAGGTCCCCCTATTCATAACTGTGTTGGGTTCGTTCCATCGTGTTGCATTGAATCAAACAGCATCACCTTGTATTGCGTCACAGTGTAGTTGCAGGTCCCCCTATTCATAACTGTGTTGGGTTCGTTCCATCGTGTTGCATTGTATCAAACAGCATCACCTTGTATTGCGTCACATCGTGGTTGCAGGTCCCCCTATTCATAACTGTGTTGGGTTCGTTCCATCGTGTTGCATTGCAAGTCACCCTAAAGACCTTGTTCGTAGATGCTTCCTCTCGCTCTGTCACGCTGTGACAATGGCTGAACACTCTTGCGAAAGAGCGAGTGAAAGCATCGTCGGACTTAGCCTTAGAGACATTCGCTCTCCCCTCCACTTCTTACCTTCAGTACTGATCATACCAAGTGTCACGCTGGCCTTGTACTTCACATAACCATCATCGTTCACTACCATATAGCATCGGAACTCCCTTCCCGAGTCTTCTTCCCTGAGACGGATCTTCTTCACCTCACTGACGATGCGTCCGCAATACATGCCCGTATTGTTGGCAAACGCCGGAGCCGTATCCTCAGTAAGGTTCACAGTAGACGAGTCAACGGGGTACCAGGTGTCATTGCCAGGGTCTCTGAAGTCCCAGACGATGTCGATCTGTTGTACGGGAAAGAAACACCGCACAAAGTTCAGTTCTGAATAAAATCTTAAGAGAAAAACAACAAAAAAGTTCTGATTAAAAATTGCTGCCACGGTCACAGGCCATGTTTTTATGTGTGTGGGGTTTTTTAGGCCAAGTTTGTCCATTCCTTACATTTTCCTTCTTTGAATCTGGTTTAAATGTTTTATTTTCCAAATCAACATGAACAACAACTATGACATAACTGAAGCAACAACAAGCAGAGCTTATGGCGTGCTCAGTTCAAAACGAATTACACAGTATAAACATTGGCGGAATTTTACCAGGAAATACAAGCAATACATTTTTGAAAAGAAAGTCACAACAAACCAAACGAACAATGGACATAGCAATAGACAAAAGAAGTAGAATCGACACAAAAATGATAAGAGAGAGAGAGAGAGAGAGAGAGAGAGAGAGAGAGAGAGAGAGAGAGAGAGAGAGAGAGAGAGAGAGAGAGAGAGAGAGAGAGAGAGAGAGAGAGAGAGAGAGAGAGAGAGAGAGAGAGAGAGAGAGAGAGAGAGAGAGAGAGAGAGAGAGAGAGAGAGGGAGAGAGAGAGGGAAAGAGGGAGAGAGAGAGAGAGACAGAGAGAGAGAGAGTTCCACATCACACCACTCTGCAAACTGCAAACTTTGAATCTCTCCCCATATGTTTCATGGGTCACTCGCGCATTGAACAATTGGCAGGCGAACGTCTTAATCACTCTGCCACATTCCTTCCACCAAAGATAACCCCCAAAATAGCTATCAATCTATATATACATCGATACAGACCTTCCACTTCTTGGTGTGTCACGTTCTTTGGGGCGGGGCCATTGCAGGTCATCGTGACATCCTCACCCGCGCGCCAATTGGACCTGCCCTCAGGAGACAGGGTCAAGGTCACTGGCCCTGGGGTCAAGACAGGACAGAGTGGGGTCAGTGCATGCAGTCAACACCGATTTTGCTTCCTTTTTGTCTGTCTGTCTGTCTGTCTGTCTGTCTGATTCAGTGTCTGTCTGTCTGTCAGCAAGATTACTCAAAGAACAAAATGTGGGCATCGTTTACGCTCTTCTTGTATATATAAGTTATGTATAAGTTATGTATTTATTGACGTTCTTGATTGTCCGTTGCATCTCAAAAAAAAGGGAAAAAAGAGGGAGGTTAGGTAACTATTTTTTCGAGCGCGCATGCTTTGCTTCAATGGGGAAAAATTACTGACATTAAGCTCTGAAAATAGACAAACACATGGCAGGTCACTTGGCAGTGAATGGCTTTGCATTTGGTGGGAGTGAAGTATGATGAACCGGGCGATTCATCACATTGTCCCCCACTGTCCGTTCGGTCAAATGACCATTTGGACCAAATGACCGTCGGCCAAATGTCCAGCTATGTGTATCATTAAGCGCTAAGAGCTTAAAGATTAGGCGCCGTAAAAGTTTTCTTTATAAATAAATGATACTATTTGAAAAGTTAACGAAAACATGAGCTCAACAACCACTTAACAACAACATCAACAGCAACAACGACAACAACAACAAATCTAGCAGAAATGTTTCGGGATTTTTTTGGTGTTTTTTTTTAATTTCCACCTTACCATTAACTGACAGATAGAGGTCGTTATGAGATAGGATGGCATCAACATTGTCTCTTTTGTCTACGACAAATGTGTGACACCGGTACAAGGCTTCGTCGTCGCATGACGCCTTGATGAAAGAGATTTCCACAAAATAGGTGCCCACCAAGCTGCTGTTAACTTTGATTTCTGTCGATTCAAGCAGATGTGAACATGCCGGTTCTGTATCTCCATTGGATATCGCCACAACACCCTTCATTTTTCCACGTAAAGATTTCAAGATTCCCAAATATGAAGGAACACTTGAAACGATAGAAATCGGGCAAACAAATTGGCATTTCAGAACAACACTGTGGCCGGCTTCTGTCTTTGCCGGGGTGACGCGGATGAAAGGAGGTTCAATGGTGAGTCTGTTGCACGTGTTATCCTCCCTTTGTGTAATGGTTGCTGTAAGAAACATAAAATAAAAATAAAATTAAAAAAGCACGTTCAATACAAAACTAGATAATATTCAGTCAGTGAGCTGTTGTTCATATGCTAAAACTATATGAAATGGCATCCACGATGTGTTATCTTCTAACTGACTTTTTTAATACATGACAAAGTATTTACATATTATTATGCGGGCCCATTTGACCATTACTCATTCTATACTCTCACACACACACACACACACACACACACACACACACATGCCTACGCATGTATAATACAAAACCACTTATTTACACAAACGTACACATACCTACAATCATATAGACTAATGGTAATAAAGAATGAAAAGACTAGGATTAAAAGTTAGAGTGTACTAGGGGAAGACGGGGTAAAAAGCGCATGGGCGGGTAAGAAGCCCACCCCAATTATCTCATGAAATAAAGAAAATTTCAGTCAAATTTGCCCATGAGACGAATGCTAGACATTAACGCTCGTCTCATGGGCAAAATGAGACTGAAATTTGCTTCATTTCATGAGATAATTGGGGTGGGCTTCTTACCCGCCCATGCGCTTTTTACCCCGTCTTCCCCTATAAGTGAATACCAATAAATTATTTTTGTTGATAGCATCAGAGTGCGGGGATTTATTTCGGGGAGAGAGAGAGAGAGAGAGAGAGAGAGAGAGAGAGAGAGAGAGAGAGAGAGGAGAGAGAGAGAGAGAGGAGAGAGAGAGAGAGAGAGAGAGAGAGAGAGAGTCACAGAGAGAAAGAGAGAGAGTCACAGAGAGAAAGAGAGAGAGAGAGAGAGAGAGAGAGAGAGAGAGAGAGAGAGAGAGAGAGAGAGAGAGAGAGAGAGAGAGAG
>CM065687.1:6180481-6187981 GCA_017654935.2 Phymorhynchus buccinoides
TCGCTCATGAAAAAAAAGTAGCAGTGCGAACTGCTACTTTTTTGCATGCAGTACACGATGTGACAAGTAATTGTAGTAGTTGTTATAGTAGTAGTAGTAGTAGTAGTAGTAGTAGTAGTAGTAGTAGTAGTAGTAGTAGTAGTAGTAGTAGTAGTAGTAGTAGTAGTAGTAGTATAAATGGGTGGTGGTATAGTGCTAGTAATAAAGACTGCTACTTTTTTTTTATGGGCGAAGAATTTTCATGATCGGCATTTAAATTCTTCGCTCATGAAAAAAAGTAGCAGTGCGAACTGCTACTTTTTTTTTACATGCAGTCCTTCTCAACCTTGGTACAAGAAGGGTCAACTTTTTTATTTTTTAAGAAGAACACTAGTCTTGCGTATTCCGCCATCTTGAAACTGAGTGAAAGGTAGAACCCCACTTCGCTAAGGCCATAGTTACGACTAAGGCTCCTTTTTTAAAGCATCGTTCAAGTAAAAAACTTTTCTTGACAATTCTTCAAAAATACTAGAGTAAAACAATACAAAATAGATAAAACAAATATTTATTTTTCCTAGCAACGACATTGCACGACAGCGCATGCGCAAATATCCGAAGTATGCGAAGAATTCAAAAGATTACTTCCGGCGAATTCTTTACACGAGCGACCTATTTTCATACGACAACCCTAACCCTAACCCTATCCCTAACCCTAGAAAAAAGTGAAATGTGTGGTTCATGCTCAATGAGTCAATGTCGCAAATACACACTCTCATAGTAGCGGGCGATTTATTTGACTGAGCGACTTTTTTGGCTGCGACAAGCACTCCCTGACATTCCTTTACCACAAATCAGTTAAATCTGAGAATTACGTTAAAAAAAATTCTTGTCGTCCCTACTAACGCACATCCCAAAAACACTCGCATGCACCCTCCCCCACCCACCCCGACCCATCTTCTGATCAGCCCAATGCGCTACTTATCATACTTACCTAGACAGGAGCTCCATAAGCAAAATATCAACACAGTCGCAAGGAAAACGCGACAGGCAGGCGCCATGGTTACAAAAACGTCACAATCCACGTCAGGGTTTCATGACACAAAAAGAGTAGACTCCGGTGTCATGAGAAATAAGTAGTCCAATGAAATATTTACCCTTGCGCATGCGCATTAGAACAGAAACTCTAAAGAGTCAGGCCATTTGCCCATTGACATGGGAGGGAAAGGGGGGGGGGGGGCACAAATAAAACAACAATAATAGAAATCGAATCGAACATGTTTTAGAGAGAGAGAGAGAGAGAGAGAGAGAGAGAGAGAGAGAGAGGGGGGGGGGGAAGGTAAATAAGTCATGGCTTAAACAGGAAGTAGGCTAGCGTAAGCTGACGATTGGCTCAATGCGCATGCGCAAAAACTCGGAGTGCGCAAGCGCGAAATCGAAATGGGTAGATATATGATGAGGTAGAATGTTCTCTTCATACCGGAGTGTAGAAACTTTCCTTCAAGACAAGCAGGGGCGGATCTGGGATGGAGGGTGGGGGGAGTCCTGGGTTTCCGGAACCCCCCCCCCCCCCCCCTCTCTCTCTCTCTCTCTCCACTCCCTGCCCCAAGATGTACCTTATAAAATACAAGGGTAAAAAGTAAGAGAAAATTACTCGATTTTAGCAAAGGGGGCAGATACTATTCTGGCGGGCTTGGCGATAATTTGTTGACAGTGGAGATGCCTTGCCCAGGGTATATCCCCACTCTCTCGGCCAAAAGGGATTTGAGGACGCAGCTGGCGTTGAAGAAGGTCCCCAAAGGCCAGCCCATCCCTTTGGCTGCAGCACCAGAGCCGGTGCAAAGGCCCCCCCCTCGTTCGAGAGTCATAGTCTTCCACAAGAGACTAAACTGTACCGTGATTTTCCATTACTGTAGAAAATCATCTATTGTACAGCTCTCATGTTACTGTTGGCCCCTACTACAGGCTAATGTCAACCAATGATAAAAGCCATTTGAGTAAAGGGCATTTTTTGTCTTAATAATCACTAAATTGCAAACATTTCTGGAACCCCTGTGCACCTAAAAAGGCATTGCCCCTTAACCCGGAACCTATCTACGCACGCACGCACGCACGAACACACACACACACACACACACACACACTCACACACGCGCCCCGCGAACAATCATGAGGAATCTAGCCTCACTTCGTTAACACGAGTGAGCCAAAAAGAAATGGATAGAATAATATTGAGAGAGAGTAAGCCAGAACAGATGTATAGGGCATGTCATGTCGTACGAAAACTATGTTAAGAAAGAATTGAACCCATAACAAGGACATCGATTTTTATCAGTGTATTGCGTCTGTAATATTACACCAACAAAATCGACACCATTTTTACTCTGTTTGGCATATAATTATACAGACAATAACGGCAATACAGCAGAAATGTAAGACGAAAAAACACACAATCTTATTTACTTAACTATATGGCTTAATTTAACAATCATGTTAAGAAGCAAAACATTGACGGATGCAAACACATAACTAGCCTATATAACGAAATGTATTAAAAGCATATAATCGATAGCTTAGAATGCCATTGTGATTTTCAAGGGTTGGGTAACGATAAATATAAATATTCAATTAATATAATATAATATAATATACAAACGAAGAAAAAAAATATAATTTGCTTAACTATATGGCTTAATTTAACAATCATGTAAAGAAGCGAAACATTGACGGATGCAAACGCATAGCTAGCCTATATAACGAAGTAGATCGCACATTGAAAAGCATATAATCGATAGCTTAGAATGCCATAGTGATTTTCAAGGGTTGGGTAACGATAAATGTAATGATTCAATTAATATAATATAATATAATATAATATAATATAATATAATATAATATAATATAAACAACATATTGACAAGGTAATGAGGTCTAGCAACTAAGCCGACAACATGGGTGATATTAGCTACCTTTTTTTTCACGGCTTAATAATAAACATAGTAGATTGTTTCTAACTAGGCCTACAACTAACAATCACAAATCTATTAGGTTGACTGGCTATTTACTAATAGACGATTTTCGGATGGACAAAAACAACTAGGGGAGAGCACTTCGTGAACATTAGAGTAGTTTGCCTCGACTTACTCGGTCAAATACCATAGCAACAATGGCGTCGAAGAGTGAAGCGAAGCGAGTGAACGATTTGCAAACATAGAAAGAGGGGTTACAAACTGATCTAACTTGCAAAACGTCAAGAACTCGCAGAGAAATAAACTTTGAGATTGACCCAGATGGCTTGATAGAGAACAAGTGCGAGAAACACAAACCGAGTGTGTCTAAATCTAGATCTACTCAAACGCAGCATTTTCGGAGGGTGATTGGTACCATCCCCTGTTTGACCGATTGAGTTAGGCGCAAGATCACTCCCATATACACCACAATTACTCTCCCTAATTATTTCCGAACAATTCCAATTAGAAGTTGGCCTACATTATAATCGAAGGAGCTGCAAAACACAGCTAGATCTAGCTCTTTAAAATTCCTCAACAAAATCTCGACTAGTTTCTTTGCTTCTCCTCTATACTACTTCACATCCTCCATTCCCAATAGGTTCGTCTGTTACTTTGTGTACAGTGGCACAGTAGTAGCGCGTTCGCCTCGTGTCAAGTAAACCCGAGTTCGAACCTGGGTACAGGGGATCTTTTCCTCTCATTTTGCACTAGGCCTTACGGTCTGAACGTGGAGTCTTTCGGATGAGACGATCAACCGAGGTCCCGTGTGCCCATGCACTTACCACACATTAAACCCAATGACAACGAAAAAGTTGTCATTTGGTCAAAATGTACCCCACCCCACCCCACCCAACCCCACCCTTTCCTTCCTCACATTCACACAAATATCGCATGCAAAAAAATAAGGCTCTTGCTTTGAACTGAATTAAGGAAGAAGAAAAGAACCTTCGCGACTGAAAAAACAAAGAGATGGGGACGGACTCTTGTTAAAATAGTCTTATAACAATCTTAATAAATTGATCAAATCTAAAATCTAAAGAATATAAACAAATTATGTTGTATCTCTGTCATGTTGCTGCACCTAACCTGAAGTTCTCTTTCGCGGATATTTAAGTATTCTTGAACTTGAACTTGAAGAAGAGAAAAAAACACTCCTCTTGTTCATGACTGAATAGGGGGCAAAACCGCGTGAGGATTGAGATTCTTGCTTCCAGCACCCCCACCCCCAGCTTTTGGAGATATTAAAGAATACTTGAACTTGAAGAAGAGAGAAAAAAAAACTCCTCTTGTTCATGACTGAATAGGGGGCAGAACCGCGTGAGGATTGAGATTCTTGCTTCCAGCACCCCCACCCCCAGCCACCACAGCCACGCCCTTGTCCGGGGAGGAAGGGGCTCCGCTCATCCAGGTGTTCTCCTTGACCATCTGCAGAGTGACCGCCTGGGCCCGGTTGGCCAGACCCCGCAGAGGGGGTCCCACGATGGAGCGGCGGAAGGGGTTGGGGGGAGGCGGGGGGGAGGGGGACCGGACGTCTTCTTCCCCTTGCTGGTCGTCGCCGAAGGCGAAGTCCGGTTTCCGTTTGGGGACGATGTCCTCGATGGCTTCCCTGTTCTTGGAGACCGTGTTGGCGTACCTGAGAAGGTAGTGAGGTCGAGGTTAGAAAATACGTTATGTTACAGTCACGATGTAACAATGTAGCGTCTATTTTTTTTATGTTAAAGACACAAAAGAAGGCCTAGAAAAGAAACTTCGCTCAATCATCTTCTTCTTCTTCTTCTTCTTCTTCTTCTTCTTCCAATATAGTTGTCATGGTCAGAACTTGTCAAGGTCAGTTCTGACCATTATTACAACTGAAAAGGGCGAAGAGGTCGAAGAGAGAGAAAGAGAAAAGAAAAGAAAAGAAGAAAAACATCAACAAAGGAGAGAGAGAGAGAGAGAGAGAGAGAGAGAGAGAGAGAGAGAGAGAGAGAGAGAGAGAGAGAGAGAGAGAGAGAGAGAGAGAGAGAGAGCTAGCTTTGGTGGGTAGACAGCCAGACAACCGGCCAGACTGGGACCGTTCAGCGGGAACCCAGCCACGATGCCGGCCCAACAACTGCCTACCCTAGGGTCTGAAGCTTTTAGTGCTCTGCCAACAGCCTCCTGAAGAAGGCCTTGGCAGAAGGGGCCTGAACAGTTATGGAAGCAGGGCGTTCCACTCTCATTAAACACCAATAGGCCCTGTGCCGTATTTGCTGTACGTGTGTGCTAAAACGGGGTCTTCCAGGTCAATACTGGGGGTGCATAAATCCATCTAAGCTTGGGTGTGATGTAAGCCTATACATTCCCGGTGCATTAAAGGGGCACACTGACGGATGAGTTTTTGTCAGAAACACGTCCAGATCACCAGGAAAAAAACCTTTACGGAGATTGCAACACTCACTTTGCTCTGGTTTCCTAGAAATCAAACCGTCAAATCGGCGATTCCTCCTTGGCGGAGGTGCTGGAAGTCAAATTATTTCACCCAAAGAGAAGGCGTGTGCAGTCTCTTTTCAAATGGCCGCCAAATCGTTTGTACGAAATTTTCGCAATACAAGCCTTTATATTTTTTTTTTTTTTTTTTTATACAGTTTATCTAAAGGAGTTTCCCTCACAACAAAGGAAATAGCTCCTCTTTTTTTTTACTGCACTACAAAAAAAGAAAACGCTTCAACCACAATGAGTGACCTCCACCCACTCCATCCAAAATGGCTACTCTCTCCGGCATCTCCGCCAAGGAGGAATCGCCGTTTTGACGGCTTAATTTCTAGGAAACCAGAGCAAAGTGAGTGTTCCGATCCTTGAAAAGGCTGTCTTTCTGGTGATCTCGACGTGTTTCTTGCAAAACCTCATCCGTCAGGGTCCACCTCTAAGGGTGGTTTCTGTTGAGACATCACTGGGTCTGTGCTTCAACAGACGCATGGGGGTGTAGGCCTTTAGGCTTACACCTAAGCTTAGAAGGATTTTATTTAGGACAAAGCTGAGCGTGCGAAAAGCATTAACCGCGCACAGCCGCCCTCCTCCCCCCCAACCCATCGTTTCCCATATCCATCATGCTAAAAAGGAATGTCGGTCCAGGATCGGACTCTTCAGCCACCAGAGGGCATGCCGCTAGGAACTTCTCCACTGATCCTCGGATCCGGGGGGAACCAGCCAGAAGATGGATTCATGATCCTCATCATGCGCTTTGCATGCAGACCCGACTTTTATCACACGCGTCCCTGCAGTCCTCACTGGGTCACCTGGTCCGGCAGTGGGTCCCAGCACATTGTGAGATCCATGGAAACGAGCAGGCAGACAGACTGGCAAAGGAGGGAGGATAGCTGGAACAATTGGACAGACAGGTCTCTTCTCTTTTGTTTATTGCTATGTCCATTGTTCGTTTGGTTTGTTGTGACTTTCTTTTCATAAATGTATTGCTTGTATTTCCTGGTGAAATTCCGCCAATGTTTATACTGTGTAATTCGTTTTGAACTGAGCACGCCATAAGCTCTGCTTGTTGTTGCTTCAGTTATGTCATAGTTGTTGTTCATGTTGATTTGGAAAATAAAACATTTAAACCAGGTCTCTTCCTCTGAAGAGAAAACAGTAATCAAAGCCCTGTCCCATAAAATAAAAATGGAAACAGCTCCACACAAATTTCAGTGAAGCTGACTGCTACCACAAGCTCATCAGGCCGGGTCAGGCTGAGCACTGGGCACAACAGACTACGAGCCCACGTGTTCAGCAAATTCAGGCTAGGACAGACTGAAGCATGCCCCAACGGAGCAGACGTCATGGACACAGAGCACATACTTCAACGTTGCAGACTCCACGATGCCCCCATGTAAGCAATGTGGCCACAAGAAAACCCACTGAGGGAAAAGCTGTACGGCAATCTGAGGGATCTTCAGACGACCGCTGCTTTGGTGCTGCAGCCGGCGTCTCCATCTAAAGTGATTGACAAAGAAGGTCACACGCGTAGAGAAAATATGGCTTCATGGGTGAAGGATTGGAGTAGTCCCTAATCCTAGGCCTTGCACAACACGTACTTCCAGGGCTGGCACAGGGCTGCTCTCGTGTTGATAGGGGCAGGCGTGGCTGGTGCATCTCTGGGTCCGATCAGCACCTTCGGGTGTTGTTTTGTTCCTGAATATTCATGGTTATGACAGTCATCTCTCTTCGTCTTCTTTTCGTGGTGTTGAGTGGCACAGAGGTAATGCGTTCGGCTCGTGTCAAGTAAACCCGAGTTCGAACCTGGGTAGAGGGGATTTTTCCTCTCAGTTTGCACTAGACCATACGGTCTGAACGTGGAGTATTTCGGATGAGACAATAAACCGAGGTCCCGTGTGCCCATGCACTTAGCACACGTTAATCCCAGTGGCAACGAAAAAGTTGTCATTACTTATTTTGGTCAAAATTGACCCACCCACCCCTTTCCTTCTTCACATTCACACAAATATCCCATACCAAAAAAAATATAAAAAACTTGGGTGGCGCGCCTCTGGCTGCGACGCGC
>CM065687.1:6192981-6195481 GCA_017654935.2 Phymorhynchus buccinoides
CTGATTTGATTTGTTTCACAATGTTCACAAATGTATTGATTTTTTCTTCAATTGTTTTCTTCAACAGCAATTATTTGTCTTTTGTATGTGTCATGAAGAATGCGTATTTCACTTTTCGGTTAGTATCTGAGCGACCAACTCCTTTCTTTTTTTTCTCTCAAATTCTGCTGGGGTTTTTTTTTCACGATTGTCGTTTTTCTTCTTCTTCTTCTACTTCCTAATATTTCGTTCTCATAATTTTCACAAATATTTGTTTTAGATTCTCTGCATTGTTCGTTTCCTTGCAAACTTTTTGTTTTTATCTTGTTGTTTTTAACTATAGGGGAAGACGGGGTAAAAAGCGCATGGGCGGGTAAGAAACCCACCCCAATTATCTCATGAAATAAAGAAAATGTCAGTCAAATTTGCCCATGAGACGAATGCTAGACATTAAGGCTCGTCTCACGGGCAAAATGAGACTGAAATTTGCTTAATTTCATGAGATAATTGGGGTGGGCTTCTTACCCGCCCATGCGCTTTTTACCCCGTCTTCCCCTACGTGTCGTGCACACATGTTTTTTCTTTCAACTCTTTTTACCCCATTTTGTTTGACACACTTTTTGAACAACGATTGTTTTCCGGTGATAACAATTGTTACGATTATTCTCCTGAGTTGATTGATCACAGCCAGTTATTTAACTAAAACACACAGAGCTATACATAAATAACTTACGTAATACAAATCACGGATTAATCATTGGCACCGCGAGTCTTAACACTGACACTACACTGCAGTCAGTCCAGAAACAAGGGAGCTTATTCTTGTTGGCCTCTGGGTAGTTGTGAGCAGAAGCGAGCTTGAGATTTGGAGGCTTAGTGTGTGATCGAGCGGAAAGTCTAACTGGACTCTGAATTAGCAGCGTGCGAGTTGGAAAGGAAGCATACTTTTGTTACCACGCACCAATATCCCCACACACCATTAGCACCACATACAATTAGACAGACTGTTAGTACCACAAAATGTGGGACTAAAGGTATGTGGGAACAAACGTATGTGGTATGTGGTAGCTATTGCATTTTAACATTCAGATTTATACCAGATGTGTGGGAATAGCGGTATGTGGGATTGTTGTACCACTAGTCCCACATACCGCTATTCACACAATTGTGGAACCAGTTGTATGTGCCGGGCCATTGATATGTGGTACTAACTGCGTGTGGGACCAGCGGTATGTGGGAACAATGACTGAAAACGTAAGCCTGGCACGTCGATATTCCCACATAGGCCTACTTTTGCTCCCACATTCAACTTCCGCATTCAACTAATCCCACAAACCGCTATTACCACAAAATGTGAGACTAAAGATAATCAAAAGTTACGTGGGAACAAAGGCATCATATGTGGTACCAATGGTATGTGGTAGCTATTGCATTTTACCAATCACGCTTATATCAGAATTGTGTGGGACTAGTCATATATTACTAGTCCCACAATTGTGGGAGCAGCGGTAGGGGAAGACGGGGTAAAAAGCGCATGGGCGGGTAAGAAGCCCACCCCAATTATCTCATGAAATGAAGCAAATTTCAATCTCATTTTGCCCATGAGACGAGCGTTAATGTCTAGCATTCGTCTCATGGGCAAATTTGACTGAAATTTTCTTTATTTCATGAGATAATTGGGGTGGGCTTCTTACCCGCCCATGCGCTTTTTACCCCGTCTTCCCCTATGTGGACCCACTGATATGTGGTACCAACTACGTGTGGGACCAGCGGTATGTAGCAACAAAAGTATGCTTCCGTTGGAAAATGGTGTTAAGAACCCTCAATCCTGCATGCTAATCTCCCGTTATTAGTGATCCCGCTTGTTCTTCACGTATATGTAAGGGGTGGAAATCGGTGATAGGGCAAAATTAACCCTTTTCATGTTACGAGGTGGGCATACTGATGTTAGGGCAAATTTAACCAATTTGATGTTACGAGGTGGGCATACTGATGTTAGGGCGAAATTAACCGATTTGATGTTACGAGGTGGGCATACTGATGTTAGGGCAAAATTAACCGATTTGATGTTACGAGGTGGGCATGCTGATGTTAGGGCGAAAATTAACCGTTTTGATGTTACGAGGTGGGCATACTGATGTTAGGGCAAATTTAACCGATTTGATGTTACGAGGTGGGCATGCTGATGTTAGGGCGAAAATTAACCGTTTTGATGTTACGAGGAGGGCATACTGATGTCATGGGGAAAGAGTGAAAAATGTTAATACAGAAATCTCTCTGTATCATTCTTTGACATTTATTCTAAAGTTTATGCTTATCCTCAAAATGTTCTTTAATAACCGGGGAAAATACCGTAAATTGCAACAACAAAATCAACAAAATCTTATATCTTCATACTGGGTTTTTTTGGGGGGTTCTCTTTTGGCTCACTTTTTTCATTCTTTTTCTTTTATCAATGATTAACTGAATGAATGAAAGTGAATGTTTAACGTCCTCCCGGTCACAAGGACACATGTGGGAC
>CM065687.1:6200481-6265481 GCA_017654935.2 Phymorhynchus buccinoides
CTGGGTCATTCTCTTGCTTGGCGCAGCATCACGCTGGGAACCGACCGATCAGCGGAACCTGGCTGGCTGGGTCATTCTCTTGCTTGGCGCAGCATCACGACCGATCAGCGGAACCTGGCTGGCTGGGTCATTCTCTTGCTTGGCCGCATCACGCTGGGAACCGACCGATCAGCGGAACCTGGCTGGCTGGGTCATTCTCTTGCTTGGCGCAGCATCACAGCACCTGGCTGGCTGGGTCATTCTCTTGCTTGGCGGGCATCACGCTGGGAACCGACCGATCAGCGGGACCTGGCTGGCTGGGTCATTCTCTTGCTTGGCGCAGCATCACGCACCGACCGATCAGCACCTGGCTGGCTGGGTCATTCTCTTGCTTGGCGCAGCATCACGCTGGGAACCGACCGATCAGCGGAACCTGGCTGGCTGGGTCATTCTCTTGCTTGGCGCAGCATTACGCTTGGGGACCGATCAGCGGAACCTGGCTGGCTGGGTCATTCTCTTGCTTGGCGCAGCATCACGCTGGGAACCGACCGATCAGCGGAACCTGGCTGGCTGGGTCATTCTCTTGCTTGGCGCAGCATCACGCTGGGAACCGACCGATCAGCGGAACCTGGCTGGCTGGGTCATTCTCTTGCTTGGCACAGCATCACGCTGGGAACCGACCGATCAGCGGGACCTGGCTGGCTGGGCCAGGCTTTCTATTTTCTTCTTTTTCTCCTGTCCACTTTCTTCCTCTTGATAGTTTGTTGTCTCGCTCATTCCCATATATCTTCCATTACCCCAAAAGTTTGCAGTGACATAATAGTCAAAAGTGACTGTGGTTGCTGGAAGGAAAGGAATGAACTTTATGAAGACGATTTGATGACTTGAAAGTTGAATCGATGGTGAACAACTATGCATTAATTTAATCATTTTTCTTGACTCAACACTAAAATGGTTTGTTGAACTAGGTTGACATGATAATTGGCAATGATAAATTTATGAATGTCAGAGCAGTTAGCATACCTGTAGCACTTCTGTTGAGTTGACTTGAATATTTGGGTAACTGAAAATGAAATGCTTCAGTTGTTCAGTTGGGATTTAGGTGGCACACTACCTTATCTTAGGGCATTTTTGGGGTTTTTTGTTTCTCAGGAACTAATTAAGATATCTTCTTGACATTTTGCTCATTGATGCAAAACATGATCCTGACCATACATGTTAACTTGTGTTATTTGTCTTGTCAAACTCTTGTCAAACAATAGTAACAAATTCATAGGATCTCGCTTTAGACAAAGAACACAAGTTAACAACTCAGTCATGTTAATTTTAGCACCATTCCACTCATTGATGTCTTAGGAAAGTGGACAAATGATCAGCATCAACATGTATGCAGTACTTGAAGTTGAATTGAGAGCAGGTGAGGGGGTACTTTTTTGTGTGGACTCCATACTTTCATAGTGCCTTCACACAGTCTTCAAATTTGGCATGTATGGTCAGGGTAATGTTCTGTATCAGTGTGCACAATTTCAAGTAGATATCTTAATTAGTTCCTGAGAAACAAAAATAACACAAAATGCCCTTCGATAAGGTAGTGTGCCACCTTAGCAATTATGTGTTCAATTTCAAATTTCCGCTGCGTGTGTTGGCAAAATCTCCATTTTTGCTTATAAATAAGAAAATACATAATTTGTTGACAACAACAACAACAAATCATTTCTGTTATTTTTTTCTCCCTTACAAATGAAAAATAAATACATCTAGCCTACAAGTACAACAGTACAAGTCTGTTTTGTCAATGGAGTATTTTCCCCTACAGAATTGGACAAATTCTGAGCTTTTTTTCCTGTGCATTTAATTTATTTAAATCCCAGTACATCATGACTACATAGATCAATAACTGCTGTTTATGGCAGTTGCACAAAAGAAGAAGTGGAAGTACTTAATTCCATTAGGTACCCTCTCCACCACCACCATTTTTTTTACTCCATCCGGTTTACAAGCATACTGCTCGCATTATCAACACTATTGTGGCGGTACCATAGCCGATGAGGTTTATCCGAGGCGTGGTTACCGCTGCACATGTATATTGTTAAAAACTCGGGACTTTACTGGTGTTGCACTGCCTCCGGGCATTGCAGCCAGTATTGTTCCCACCATCTTTGTATTTACAAATGTCCCATATGTGTCTATGACCGAGAGGACGTGAAACACCATTTTTCATTCATTCATTCTTTTTACTCCATCCCTCTCTCTCTCTCTCTCTCTCTCTCTCTCTCTCTCTCTCTCTCTCTCTCTCTCTCTCTCTCTCTCTCTCTCTCTCTCTCTCTCTCTCTCTCTCTCTCTCTCTCTCTCTCTCTCTCTCTCTCTCTCTCTCTCTCTCTCTCTCTCTCTCTCTCTCTCTCTCTCTCTCTCTCTCTCTCTCTCTCTCTCTCTCTCTCTCTCTCTCTCTCTCTCTCTCTCTCTCTCTCTCTCTCTCTCTCTCTCTCTCTCTCTCTCTCTCTCTCTCTCTCTCTCTCTCTCTCTCTCTCTCTCTCTCTCTCTCTCTCTCTCTCTCTCTCTCTCTCTCTCTCTCTCTCTCTCTCTCTCTCTCTCTCTCTCTCTCTCTCTCTCTCTCTCTCTCTCTCTCTCTCTCTCTCTCTCTCTCTCTCTCTCTCTCTCTCTCTCTCTCTCTCTCTCTCTCTCTCTCTCTCTCTCTCTCTCTCTCTCTCTCTCTCTCTCTCTCTCTCTCTCTCTCTCTCTCTCAACAATGATTCAATGTAATTATTTAAACTGTTCGCTTCCTTCTTGTTTCTTTGATAATTTTTATTTTCTTTGCAGCTCAATTCTGCCAATCCCTAAAGAGTTCCTAGACTACCTTCATGCCGATTCCGTTGTTCTTCCAGAAGGGTAAGTGACAGTCAGTGAGTCACCAAGAATGAGATGAAACACCACCACCACCACCACCCCTTTTCTTGCCTCAGCTCCCTCTGCCTCGTCCACCTAGACTATCCAGGGCTGCCCCTTTCCCCTCAGACCACTCCCAATGTTACCGTTTGTTCTCTCTTCCAATTCCACCCCCTCAGGGCTCACAGGGACCCCCATTTGGGGATCTATGAAGTACTAAAATTCTAAAGGACCCTCTAAAAGTATGTGCAAGGGGTCCCAGGGATGCACTAGAAAAGTTCTTTTTAGCATTCGCAATGCCACTGGGACCCTCTATCCCGCCTCTAGGACCCTCTATACTGTAAGTGAAGGAGTCCCTTGTTTTGCGGGACAATTGGGAGCCCTGCCCCTCTTCTCCCTGTGTGTCTGTGTGTTTAATTTTTGTTCCAGCTGATAGGCAGTAGTAGTAGTACCATATTGTTCAGACTTATATAAGGGCCTTATTATTTAGGTGCACCCCCAAATTTTACACAAAATCATATTTTGTTACTATATTATTAGTCATATTATAAGGTGCTGGGATCTTAGTCTTGTCCAGAAAGAAAGTATCACCTTATAAAGTTATTGTCACAAAAAATATGTGGTAACTATGCAGTTCGAAAGCTTTAGTCATGAAAGTGATTATTAAATGTGATTTATCACATTATAAGTTTTTATGCCATATACTGTTTTTGTTTTTGTTTGTTTGGATTTTTTTGTGTGTGTGTTTTTTTTTTTTCTTTTTAAGTTTTTATGTGATTCATGCTTCCCTTACTTTCATTTTCTAATTTCCAGAGATGCAGATAATCAGGGGGCCTGGGTCAATGACCTGTATTTTTGAAAATTGGTCCCTTAATTTTTGCATCCAGGGGTCATGTGACCCATGGAGTTTGAAAACAGCTTGAAGCTCTGGACCCGTTTTTTTATTTTTTTATTTTTAATAAACCCCACGTTTTGTTAGGTTAGGTACATTATACTATTTATAGTCATAGAGGCGTCTCTGTAAAATTCGGGTTGCTCCCACCTGGAGAGCGCGTCGCAGCCAGAGGCGCGCCACCCAATTTGTTGTTGTTTTTTTGGGGGTTTTGCATTCAATTTTTGTGTGGATGATAAGGAAGGAAGGGAGGGGGGTAAATTTTGACCAAATGACAACTTGTTCGTTGCCACTGGGTTTAACGTGTGCTAAATGCATGGGCACACAGGACCTCGGTTTATCGTCTCATCCGAAAGACTCCACGTTCAGACCGCAAGGCCTAGTGCAAAGTGAGAGAAAAAATCCCCTGTACCCAGGTTCAAACTCGGGTTTACTTGACACGAAGCGAACACACTACCACTGTGCCACTCTACACCGTACAGAGAGGGGTCATGTGACCCATGACGTCTGAAAACAATCTGAAGCTCTGAATTTCTGGCTGTATCATTTCTGGTTTTTGTTTGTTTGTGTTTGTTGTTGTATGGTTTTGGGGGGTTTTCCTTTACAAATCAGCATTATAAGTTGATGATTCATTTGTGAAATGTGCATTCAAATGAATCCTTTGATGTGAATCGTTCCAGGTCCCATCAAGGGGCGTACTCCAGCAGTCAGCCAGATGACAGTGATGAGGAAGAAGCAGTAAATATCCTTTATTTTTTTCCTTTAAAAATAATCACTACAAATGTCAATAAACTTTAATTAAACAGTAAACTCTTAGGCCTCATACACAGTTCATGCGGAAATCCCATGCGCAATCCGTAAATAAGTAAAAGAAAGAAGGGTTAAAATGTACGGATATGGGGAAATTCGGACATGTGTGCATGTCTTTTCCCTTCTTTCTTTTACTTCTTTACGGATTGCGCACAGGTTTCTGCATGGAATCTCCGCATGTATGTGTACGTACCCTCATTGTTATCCATGGGTGAAAGTAGTTCAGGCATGCTCCTGAAATCAGGACTGGAAAAACTGATATAAAGAGTCTTCAGGATTGGCCATCTTGTCATCCAGAACCATGGTCTTATAAAATCAAACTTTTCTGCCAACACTGATGGCAGATTTAAACCAGAGGATAAACATGCAGTTCCAACAATATCCCCACGCAGCCTGTACATACACAGGCACACATACAAGCTAAAAAATGTTTTAATTCAGTCACCACTTCTGATTTGGGAAAGATTCGGAGAACGATGAAATGAGTCATTCCAGGATTGAGAGAATGTTTTATTTTCACCCATGATTATTAGACAAAATAAGTGGTCAGATGTTTTTGAAGGTCTTTTAAATCAAATGGACACTGATGTCCATCCTTTGTTAAACAATGAAAACATTCCGTACACTTTGCATATTTTGTCCAGCATGCCATAGTCATATTTAATTAGTGAACATAGAATATGGTAGCACTGCATAAAATTTCCTTCTACTAACTAACTGAGGAAATATAGCAAGAGCTAAAGTTTTTATGGAACAAATTTGCTCATGACACTTCATAAGTATGGAAAGTTCAAAGTGTGTATCAGATATGGTCTACATCTGCTTGAAATAGGTGGTGGAATTCAGAATTCATGAAAAAAGAAATTGATATGCAAAGAAGTGTCATGGATGGAAATCTGTTTAAACCTTTCACCGCCAGCCATATTTCAGCCAAAATGTCCATGAAATTAACCTGGTTAGAGAACAAAGACCATCTGCAGTATTGGGGATTCTTCTGTGACATATATAAAATAAGGTCTATCCTTACTTCCCAAAACTAACACAATAGGGTCTTAGGATAATGGACCCCAATTTGATGCCTTTTAGTGACATAGGTGTTATATCACTGTGGCGCTAAAATGCGACTTTGGCGGTGAAAGGGTGAACGTCCTCCGGTCTGGAACAGACACATATCATAATATGGGACATCAGTAGATATAAAGTTGGTGGGAACGATCCTGGAGGCAATGCCCGGAGGCAGTGCAACACCAGGAAAGTCATTTTTAACAATACAGATGTGTATACCGGGAGTGTCATAAAATCTCTGACACTTGAAGTGCTGGCTTACTCTACTCTGGTGTTTGTCTAAACCAGTAATTATAATACAAAAGAGACAAGAGATTGATAAATTCAGTAAGCGCAATAGAGAGAATGCTAAAACTAAAAGTTAAGTGAAAAAACAAATAAAAAAGGAAATTATTTATTGTTTTATTCCACACACAAAAAAACAACTCTTTTGTAATGAAAAAGTTTGAAGACCCACCAGATCACGTGTCAAAATCACGGGTTTCACGTGTTTTCCATCTTATAGCTGGTAAGAAATCTTGTCTTGACCAGGTTTGACTCCTATGCAAATGCCCCCAAACTCGAAACGAACCATCATTTTAAAGAGCAACCTCAATTTGAAGTTGGGGGCACCTGTATGTGGGTCACAGCTACCCAGAAAAAAACAAGGGACTTAATCATGGAGGGTCAGTGTGTCTTTAATCATGATGCTGTCTCTTTGGTTTGATTCAGGTGGACTGGAGCTCCAGTGAAGACTGTAGAGAGGCTAAGGTATGATATGTTAAATTTGATGCGTTTGGTGAGCACTACTGTATATATATTATATATCTATGAATCCATAGAATAATAGATACTGTTATGAACAAATTATACCACAAAACACTACCAACCCTCCATGCACTGTACAAGTGGCTTGAAAAGGCTTTATAGCTTAAAATGCCACTGTTAATAGTGGTGGATCCATAAAGGATGCCAGTGGTTCTACCCATAATGGAGATAATATTTGATCAAAGAAACCACAAACACCACTAACTGTATATATTGTTTATTTATGTACCATGCTCATACACTATCTGTCCCCCATTGGGACAAAAAGTAAACCAGCACAATCTTTTACTTTTACTTTTATTTTATTCTTTTCACAGCACAGAGCTACCTTCAAAAAATATATACAGTTAGTGGTGTTTGTGGTTTCTTTGATCAAATAATAGATACTGTGTGAGTGTTTGTGACCATGGAACTGCTGCTGATGTTGCTGTTGTTCCTGTCATTGTTTATTTCATTATTATTTTATTAATACAGTGATGTCCCGCGGCCCTGGTCATAGGCCATTGACCTATTCAAATTTAAAATGTCCTATTATGTTCTCCCCTGTCAGGACAAATGTCTGATTAAATTTTTAACACTTGCACGCTTTGTCTTATTGGTTTCTGCAAGAGCCAGGACATGTCATTGTCCTATTGATTTATGTCGTCTCAGGACAGTTTGTCCTGTCACTTTTCGATCCTCGGTACATCACTGCAATGTTTTGTTTTATTTATTTTATTTCATTCCATTATATCCTATTTACTTAGTTTATTTATTTGCCTGTCTATATATTTATCATTCATTGATTTATTTGTTCATTTATTCATTTATGGTATTTATTTATTTATTCTATTTCTGGTGAATGATATAGAGGAGGGTATGTATGAACGGTGGATAATGAGTATGCTGTTTGAGATATATACGTATGTTTGGTGCAGTGTGGGTGTAAGTGCATACTGTGTTTTGTTTTGTCAGTTGATTTTATTTCTGAGTTTTTACTTTGTTTACATGGTGGAAAACATTCTTCCATGTACTTACGTATTATGGACTAATAAAAAACAATCTTATGTCTTAATCTTATGTCTGTTAACTCTTTCTCTTCCTCCTCTTCACAATCCTTGGTATTTACTGTGTACAGTTTTTGCTTAGTGCGGTACTTTAATTTCCCCCGCTCAGCCAAGATGAATTTTTAAAAAAGTGGGCCTGAGAACAGTCCATACTTCATCACGCTTTGCAATGCGAAACTGCTAGACTGGAGTTGGATGTCTATTTCGGAAGTTGACCCCTCATTTTGTGCAGCCAATGACTGCTCTAAAATTTAAGGTTAGTCCTACAGTAACGCATTAATTACTGGCCCTTTATTTCGGAAGTCAGCCCCTCATTTTGTGCAGCCAATGACTGCTCTAAAATTTTAGTCCTACAGTAACGCATTAATTACTGGCCCTTTATTTCGGAAGTTGACCCCTCATTTTGTGCAGCCAATGTCTGCTGTAAAATTTAAGGTTAGTCCTACAGTAACGCATTAATTACTGGCCCTTTATTTCGGAAGTTGACCCCTCATTTTGTGCAGCCAATGTCTGCTGTAAAATTTAAGGTTAGTCCTACAGTAACGCATTAATTACTGGCCCTTTATTTCGGAAGTTGACCCCTCATTTTGTGCAGCCAATGTCTGCTCTAAAATTTAAGGTTAGTCCTACAGTAACGCATTAATTACTGGCCCTTTATTTCAGAAGTCAGCCCCTCATTTGTGCAGCCAGGGGTCATGTGACCCATGAAGCTTGATGAAATTGTGAATCTGTGCACAGGGAATGTGTGTCCAAAACTGCATGGTGTTAGCTGTGGTGCGTTGCAGATGCCAGACTGTGGGGGGTTCCTGCATCGGGTGGATTGTGCCATCAGACAGCTGGGGGGGACTGTCTTCCCCAAGCTCAACTGGAGCTCCCCTCAGGTACCATTCACATCCACATGTTACCAGGGACCCCCATTTGGGGGTTACATTACCAAAAATGTCACCCCGCTGCGTTCAGCCCACGCATTCCAATTTCGGAGGAGCTCAAAGCAGAAAAATTATTTGAACGATTTTCTTGTTTTAACCCTTTCATGGCCACTGTCGCCTCTTGGCACCACAATGACTTGACACCCATGTCACTAAAAGGCATCAAACGAGGGTCTGCTGACCAATGACCCTATGTTCTTAATTTTGGGAGGTAAGGACAGGTCCTATTTTATGCATCTCAAAGAAAGAGGAATCCCCAATATTGCAGACAAAATCTTTTCTCTGCCCGGGTAAGTTTAATGGTAAATTTTGGCTGATGAATGGCTAGCGTTGAAAGGGTTAAAAAAAAAAAAAAGACAGGAGAACGCGCCAATAAGTCAGAAGAATAGTAGATGATAGTAAAAAATGGAAAAGACAGAGTCAAAGAGAGTGATAGATTAGAGGAAGTTGCTAGCACAGAACTTCCAGAAGGTGGGGGAACTACTTGTAGTGAAAGACCCCCCCCCCCCAGTATCTCCACGTGGAGAGGGAGGGGTCATCCAGCTCCCCATGAGGCATCCGCCCACTGCCCCGTTTCTTCTTTTCAAGATACGCATGCTAGTATATTGCCATGAGGAGAACAGTCTTACCAAAGTGAATACACATTTGTATTGTTAAAAATTCAGGACTTTCCTGGTGTTGCACTGCCTCTGGGCATTACCTCCAGGATCATTCCCACTATCTTTATATCTACTAATGTCCCATATGTGTCTGTTCCAGACCGGAGGACGTTAAACAGAATTTCACCATCTTACCACAGTGCAATTTGAGCTCGATACAAATGGCTATCCGATTTTGCGGAAGTGATGCTGACATCAAGTCCAACTACTGGCGAGCGTGGTGATAGTAGGGCCTATCATTGTTGATGTAGCCTGCGTTGTAGGCCTAGAACCTGACATCATGTCCAACTACTGGCGAGCGTGGTGATAGTAGGGCCTATCATTGTTGATGTAGCCTGCGTTGTAGGCCTAGAACCTGACATCAAGTCAAACTACTGGCGAGCGTGGTGATAGTAGGGCCTATCATTGTTGATGTAGCCTGCGTTGTAGGCCTAGAACCTGACATCAAGTCAAACTACTGGCGAGCGTGGTGATAGTAGGGCCTATCATTGTTGATGTAGCCTGCGTTGTAGGCCTAGAACCTGACATCAAGTCAAACTACTGGCGAGCGTGGTGATAGTAGGGCCTATCATTGTTGATGTAGCCTGCGTTGTAGGCCTAGAACCTGACATCATGTCAAACTACTGGCGAGCGTGGTGATAGTAGGGCCTATCATTGTTGATGTAGCCTGCGTTGTAGGCCTAGAACCTGACATCAAGTCAAACTACTGGCGAGCGTGGTGATAGTAGGGCCTATCATTGTTGATGTAGCCTGCGTTGTAGGCCTAGAACCTGACATCAAGTCAAACTACTGGCGAGCGTGGTGATAGTAGGGCCTATCATTGTTGATGTAGCCTGCGTTGTAGGCCTAGAACCTGACATCAAGTCAAACTACTGGCGAGCGTGGTGATAGTAGGGCCTATCATTGTTGATGTAGCCTGCGTTGTAGGCCTAGAACCTGACATCAAGTCAAACTACTGGCGAGCGTGGTGATAGTAGGGCCTATCATTGTTGATGTAGCCTGCGTTGTAGGCCTAGAACCTGACATCAAGTCAAACTACTGGCGAGCGTGGTGATAGTAGGGCCTATCATTGTTGATGTAGCCTGCGTTGTAGGCCTAGAACCTGACATCAAGTCAAACTACTGGCGAGCGTAGTGATAGTAGGGCCTATCATTGTTGATGTAGCCTGCGTTGTAGGCCTAGAACCTGACATCAAGTCAAACTACTGGCGAGCGTGGTGATAGTAGGGCCTATCATTGTTGATGTAGCCTGCGTTGTAGGCCTAGAACCTGACATCAAGTCAAACTACTGGCGAGCGTGGTGTTAGTAGGGCCTATCATTGTTGATGTAGCCTGCGTTGTAGGCCTAGAACCTGACTTGCGTTTTTTACAACGGACAAATAAACTGGGTGAGATTTTTTTTCTAAGCACTTGCACTTGTAGCGGGCAGGTTGTCGAGTTCGCCTAGAACCTGACACAAGTCAAACTACCTGCCCCGGGCAGTCGGGCAGCCGTTACTGTCCGACCCTGTAGACGATTTTCAGAAAAAAATAGGGGAGGGCATTTCGTTCAAAATTAGAGTTGTTTACCTCCATTAGTTGGCATTTTAGGTCAAATACCATAGCAACAATACAACAATGGCGTCTACTTGAAACCGCAGGATGATAGTCAGCGACTTGCAAACATTTTTTTTTAAAATAAGGGGTGGCCAGTTGCTACAAAGTGATAGAACTTGCAAACTGTGACGTAAAAATATAAATTACATCAAATTTTAGAATGACGCACTGCGTTCTACATGATGCTGTGTGTCTCCTCAAACACACGAAGCGAGGGCTGGGGAGCGTACCTGATAGTAGAGTAACTTCCCCTGTTGATGATTGAATTAGGCGAGATCACTCCCACACACCATGAAATTACTCCCCTTAATTATTTCCGAACAATTCCTATTCAGTGAAGGCTTTGATTTAGAGGTCACGCAGCTACGGGCACAACATGCGGGCAAAAGTGTAGCCAGTCTAGTCTACAGTACGACCGCTCATGGCAAATGCCCTATTCATTGTGATATAAAGTGCATGGGTAAGGGACAAAAATGGTAGAATGGGGAAACTCACCAGGGTTTGGGTTTGGTGATCAAGGTAGACAAAGGGAAGAAGCAAGCTTTCTGCATATTTAAGATTTGAAAAAAATAACTTGCTTGTTATTTATAACATTTGGCATGCATTATGCTCATGAAGATCTGCGTGTGCAGGATGCCAGCTGGGTTTCCCTGAACAACTCTCTACAGTGCTGTCAGTCCAGTGACATATGTCTGCTGATGAAGAGCTCCAATTTCGTGGCTCACGATTTGACTCAGCCGTGAGTAAATTATCAATTATCGTCATTGTCATCGTCATTGTCATCATCATTGTTATCGTCATCATCATTGTCATCATTATCATCATCGTTGTCATCGTCATTGTCATTGTCATCGTTGTCATCGTCATCATCATTATCATCATCATCATTGTCATCATCGTCATCATCATTGTCGTCATCATCAAACAACTCTCTACAGTGCTGTCAGTCCAGTGATGTCTGTCTGCTGATGAAGAGCTCCAATTTTGTGGCTCACGATTTGACTCAGCCGTGAGTAAATTATTAATTATCATTTATTATCATCATTGTCATCATCATCGTCGTCATCATCATCATCATCATCATTATCATCATCATTGTCATCATCATTGTCATCATCATCATCATCATCGTCATCATCATTGTCATCATCATCAAACAACTCTCTACAGTGCTGTCAGTCCAGTGATGTCTGTCTGCTGATGAAGAGCTCCAATTTTGTGGCTCACGATTTGACTCAGCCGTGAGTAAATGATTAATTATCATTTATTATCATCATTGTCATCATCATCGTCATCATCATCATCATCATGATCATCATCATTGTCATCATCATCATCATCATTGTCATCGTCATCATCATTGTCATCATCATCAAACAACTCTCTACAGTGCTGTCAGTCCAGTGATGTCTGTCTGCTGATGAAGAGCTCCAATTTTGTGCCTCACGATTTGACTCTGCCGTGAGTAAATTATTCATTATCATCATCATTATTGTCATCGTCATGCGGGCATCATCGTGTATCAGTCTCATCGTTGTCAGTACATCATCATCATGGCAAATGCCCTCATTCATTGTGATATAAAGTCATCATCATTGTCATCAGGGACAAACAACTCTCTACAGTGCTGTCAGTCCAGTGATGTCTGTCTGCTGATGAAGAGCTCCAATTTGGTGGCTCACGATTTGACTCAGCCGTGAGTAAATGATTAAAAAAAAATTTATTATCATCTTGTCATCATCATTATAATCATCATCATGCATCATTATCATGAAGATCTCATCGTGTCATCATCATCAGGATCATCCATCATCATTGTCATCATCATCAAACAACTCTCTACAGTGCTGTCAGTCCAGTGATGTCTGTCTGCTGATGAAGAGCTCCAATTTTGTGGCTCACGATTTGACTCTGCCGTGAGTAAATTATTAATTATCATCATCATCATTATTGTCATCGTCATTGTCATCATCATCGTCATCATCATTATCATCATCGTTGTCATCGTCATCATCATTATCATCATCATCGTCATCATCATTGTCATCATCGTCATCATCATTGTCATCATCATCAAACAACTCTCTACAGTGCTGTCAGTCCAGTGACGTCTGTCTGCTGATGAAGAGCTCCAATTTTGTGGCTCACGATTTGACTCAGCCGTGAGTAAATTATTAATTATCATCCTCCTCCTCGTCATCATTATCATCATTGTCATCATCATCAAACAACTTTCTACAATGTTGTCAGTCCAATGACATATGTTTACTGATGAAGAGCTCCAACTTTGTGGCTCATGATTTGACTCAAACGTGAGTTGTTTACTGTTAGAATCATCATTGTCATCATTATTATCATCATTATCATCATCATCATCATCAGTATCATCATCAGTATCATCATCATCATCATATCATTATTATCACTGCTACTAATAACCATTTTCTGGCTTATGATTTCATCCAGTCATGAGCATAATAATGTTTCAACTGTTTTTTCCTCAATTTCACCCATACCTCTTTTCTTCCCAAATCATTTAGTCAGTGACATTGGGTACCATGCAACAAAATAGTCTGTTTATGTGTGTGTGGGGGCGCATTCATGTTTGTGTGGCTGTATATGTGAGGATGTACTTATAAAGTTTTAGTGCTCTTGTTTAGTAATGTTCTTAAATCTCTTTGTCTCCCTCTCTCTCTCTGTCTGTCCATCTCTGTCTCTGTTTCTCTGTATGTCTGTATATATGTGCATTTGTGTGTGAGTGTGTGCGTGCACGCTTGCATGCCCTGTTTGTATTTAGCTTTTAACCCTTTCTCTGTCCAGTCCTGTGTCTACTAAGGTATGAGTGATGTCATATAACTGTTGATGTCATAGCCCTGGAATTATGCTTTTTGGTCTAGACAAGTCAGGAAAGATATTGTATCTCTAGTCCATTTTCTCAGATTGAGTCTAACAGGTCTGTTTTAAATTTTCTAATAAGAAAATCGATAATTTCTTAGTTTTCCTCTGGCAGTGAAAGGGTTAAAGCACTATTTGGCTATACCTAGATGTTCACTCGATGTTATGATGTTCTGCTTCACTTTACCCTCCCCTCTTTTAGTTTTGATGTGATGAATTATGTTATGATGTTCTGCTTCACTTTACCCTCCCCTCTTTTAGTTTTGATGTGATGAATTATGTTATGATGTTCTGCTTCACTTTACCCTCCCCTCTTTTAGTTTTGATGTGATGAATTATGTTATGAGATGTACTGATGCACTATTTTAGTCAATATTGCCATTTTACATTCTACATAGAGTTTTATGCGTTGGCTTCTGTAATTATGTCCGTAAAATGTATGTGTTTTTATGCCATGCCACAAAATAATTTCTCTATGTTTTAGATGATAAAGTAGTTCTAAATCTGAGTCTGAGCATGTGTGCTAGTTTGCATATTGCGAAGATGCAGAGACAGCCTCCTAAGACACAAGTAGTGAAGTATGACCAGCGTGTATCTGTCTGTCTCTCTGTATGCCTGTCTATCCCTGGTTCTGTGTACAGGTTGGCTCTGTGTGAAGATACAGACATGGCCTCCAAAGACACCAGTAGTGAAGTATGACCAGGTGTTAAGGACATGCGTGTATCTGTCTGTCTCTCTGTATGCCTGTCTATCCCTGATTCTGTGTACAGGTTGGCTCTGTGTGAAGATGCAGACATGGCCTCCTAAGACACCAGTAGTGAAGTATGACCAGGTGTTAAGGACATGTTGCGTGTATCTGTCTGTCTCTCTGTATGCCTGTCTATCCCTGATTCTGTGTACAGGTTTGCTCTGTGTGAAGATGCAGACATGGCCTCCTAAGACACAAGTAGTGAAGTATGACCAGGTGTTAAGGACATGCGTGTATCTGTCTGTCTCTCTGTATGCCTGTCTATCCCTGGTTCTGTGTACAGGTTTGCTCTGTGTGAAGATGCAGACACGTCCTCCAAAGACGTAGATCTGAAATATGACCTGGTGTTACGACAGTGGACCGACATCAACTCCAGTCACGAGTTCCGATGTTTTGTGCGACAGGGAAAACTGATTGGTATGTTCTGTCTGTGTGTGTGTGTGTGTGCGTGCGCGCGTGTGCATGTGGGTACCACTCAATTGCACTTACTTGAAAATTGCTCAGTTGCGTCTGTCGGGGTATGTACATTTGCGACTAATTTCTGCAATGGATGTATCGTAGAAGTTAAACTTCAGATGACTATATAATCAAAGCTGGAAAAGCTATTTCAATTCTGTTTTCTGTGCGTTTATAAAGAATGTTAGCACTATCTTCTGAAACAAAATTATGCCAAATTCTATTATGTCTACCGGTAGTTCTCTCATGAACCATTTCAACTATATTCAACGGTTCAATTGATGACTACAACAGGCACAATTGACTACAGGGGTAATTAAAATAGGTCGCAGTTTAGATGCATCGGTGCTTGCATGCATGCGTGCATGTTGTCTAAATAAAAAAGAGGGAGAGGGGGGGGGGGGGGGGTGTTAGTGGGTTTCGGTCCTGTAACTTACACTGTAAGGTTGTTGTGTAATCTTGGAGTTTTCTTGGGGTTTTGGGTTGGGGGTTTTTTTGGGGGGTGCTTTTTCATTTTTAGTGACTTTGATTATCAAATTTATGACTAGTCGTTAATTGTACAGTGATTGGTGTGTTAACCAAGGGAGACCAATCGTTAAAATCTTACTAACGAGAGCAGGTTTGTCCCCCTTTAAACAGAAGTTTGTCTATTTGTTGTTATGTTGGTGGTGGTGGTTTTCTGGGGGGAGTGTATTCTTCTTGTTGTTTGTATGTTTGGGTTTTGTTTGTTTGTTTATTAGTTTTGTTTGTTTGGTTTTTAATCATCAGGAAGTTTGTTATTTTTGTATATTGTGAAGAGTAAAATTGTCGTGTCTTGCAAGGCAGAGGTTGTTGTTTGGTTTTCGATGTGTCAGAGGTTTCAAGTTTGTGTATGTTACTGATGTGGTTTTGTTATACTAGCGTGGTGATTTACAGGGATCTGCCCGAGGAATCACTCCAAGTTCTTCCAGCACATCCTGGAGTGCAGAGCAGAGATCCAGCAAGACATTGAGGAGTTCTTTGAGGAGGTGGTCGACGGGAACTTTGCTACGGAGACTGCAGATTGTGGGTTGATGAGGGAGAGAGAGAGGAAAAGGGAGGGAGAGAAAGAGAGAGTGTGTGATTTGAGAAGTCAGTCGACGGGAACTTTGCTACGGAGAATGCAGATTGTAGATTGATGAGAGAGAGAGAGTGTGTGTGTATGTGTGTGTGACTGTCTGTGTGTGTGTGTGTGTGCGTGTGCGTGTGATTTGAGGATGTGATCAATGGGAACTTTGCTATGGAGACTGCAAATTGTAGGTTAATTAGAGAGAGAGAAGAGAGGTGTGTGTGTTGTGTGTGTGCGCATGCATGTGTGTGTGAGTGTGCATGCATCTATGTGTGTGTGACTGTGTGTGTGTGATTTGATGAGTTGGTTGACAGGAACTTTGCTACAGAGACTGCAAATTGTAGGTTGATGAGAGAGAGAATGTGTGTGTGTGTGTGTGTGTGTGTGAGTGTGTGTGTCTGTCTGTAAGCTAAGTGTATCTGTGCTAAATACTGTTATGTATTTTGTGGGGGTTTTTTCTTAAAACTCTAATCTCTCCATTCTTTTCAAATCTGTTTACAGGTATCATTTCACTTCTCTTTTTTTTTTAAATCAATGACAAATTTCTTGTATTTCAAAACTAAAAAATAGAATGAATCATCAGAATACAAATTCTGAAACATATCTTTACATCAATAGGTTTGGGGGGTTTGTGTGTGTATTTATGGCACATGAACTGTTACCCACCACATGGTTTTCAGTGTTTACGGCAATTCTATTCCTCTTTCAGTCCTCAAAGGTGTGTTCTTCTTGCATCATTTACCCTACTTCCAAAATGTAACTGTTTTGAATTCATCAACGCCGGAGACACTTTCTTCGATTTGGTTCACATCGATTTGATTTTGTGGTTGGAGAAAAAAAAGTTCTAGTGTTTGTTAATACTATTATCTCTATTGTAAAGAAATCAGGACTTTCCTGGTGTTGCACTGCCTCCGGGCATTGCCTCCAGGATCGTTCCAACCATCTTTATATCTGTTTGTGTCCCTTATGTGTCTGTTCCAGACCAGAGGACGTTAAGCAGAGTTTCATTCATTCAAGTTCTTTTTGCTGTGAACAAAAATATTTTAGGGCATGAATATGAGCCTGTCTAATAGTTCTCTCTAATAACAAATACACATATATAAAATGTGTTTATTTTGTTTTTGTTTTTCAGATACCTTTGATGTTTGGAGGAAGAAAAAGGTGAATGTGTGTCTGTGTGTGTGTGTGTGAGTGTGTGTGTCTGTGTGTGTGTGTGTGTTCAAATCTAACCTCAAAACCCACCTGTTCCCCCGTCATTGAGGCTCCACTCTCTTTCTCTTCTTCTCTCTTTTGCCTTTAGGTCTGTTTCTGCTGTATACCATTTATGTTGAACGTGTGTGTTCGCTTTCTATTGCATTTTTGTTTGAATGCGTTATGGATGCTAACGTGTGTGTGCGCTTTGATTTGATTTCTATCAAGATTCAGCGCCGTATAAATACTGTATGTTGTTGTTGCTGTTTGTTGTTGTTGTTGTTGTTGTGTGTGCCTTTAGTTCTGGGACCAAAAAAAAGAAAATAGGAAATAAACAAAGAAACTGTTTTCAAAACACAGCAATCTTTCATTGTGTGTAAAACAAAATTGAAAATCCTAAAATAACAAAAGGTACTTTTTTTAAGATACATTTTTTTCTGTGGTGGTTGGAGTCAAGTCAAGTCAGGTCAAAATTATCTTTAATGATGATAAAAGAGTAAGCTACAAGCTTTTTTTCATCCTGTCGTCATGAAAAGAAAAAACATACTGGAGTGTGTGTCTGTCTGTCTGTCTGTCTATCTGTCTGTGTATTTTGTGTGTGTCTGTGTGTGAGCTCTTCAGAGAATGACCGCAAGAAAATGTCCAATACTGTTGTCATTATGCTTTGTAAAACATTCTCATAATGGAATCAGCATAGAAGCCATTAAAGCCGTGAAAACTATTTTCAACGTCACATCAAGTGTTTCTTTTTCTTCCTCGTTGATCACTCAGGCAGTTTCCTGTCAACTAAGAGCGTAGATGCTTCATGCTGCCGCTATGCGCCTAACTAAGAAATAGTGTCCCAGCGTGTCCATCTTTGGCTGGAGAAAATGTTTGTAAGAGTTTCTTTAAAAAAAGGCAGGAGAATGGATGGACCGGTAAGGCAGAAAGATAGCAGGTGACAGTAAGCAAAAGGAAAAGGCAGGAGAATGGATGGACCGGTAAGGCAGAAAGATAGGTGACAGTAAGAAAAAGGAAATGGCAGGAGAATGGATGGACCGGTAAGGCAGAAAGATAGCAGGTGACAGTAAGCAAAAGGAAAAGGCAGGAGAATGGATGGACCGGTAAGGCAGAAAGATAGCAGGTGACAGTAAGCAAAGGGAAAAGGCAGGAGAATGGATGGACCGGTAAGGCAGAAAGATAGCAGGTGACAGTAAGCAAAAGGAAAAGGCAGGAGAATGGATGGACCGGTAAGGCAGATAGATAGCAGGTGACAGTAAGCAAAGGGAAAAGGCAGGAGAATGGATGGACCGGTAAGGCAGAAAGATAGCAGGTGACAGTAAGCAAAAGGAAAAGGCAGAATCAAAGACAATGACAGACCAGAGGAAGGTACAAGCACAGAACTTCCAGAACATAGGGGAACTATTTGTACAAAAGATCCCCCGGTATCCCCATGGGGGGATTACCCATATTTTTCTAACTATAATGCGCACCCACCAAAGTTTACACAAAATTCAGATTCTGTTATTATATTTTCTTACTATTTTATGAGTCACGTTATAAGGCGCAGGGGTCTCAGTCTGGGGGAAAGATATCGCCTTATTGTCCGTAAAATACGGTAAGTGTTTGACTTATACAATTTTGGTGTTTATATTTTGCAGAACGCGGTGTTGCTGGTCGACTTTAACCCTTTCGGTCCTGTCACGGACAGTTTGCTCTTTGACTGGAACGAACTGACTCAGTGCAGTGAGACCCAGGTGGGTTAATGCTTGAGGCGATTACACTGTATCTATGACTAATTTCGGACTATAAGGCGCACCTCAATATAAGATGCACCCCCCAAATTTGACACCCAAATCAGATTTTGCTATAGTACGTTCTTACTATGTTATTCATTTGGTCAAAATTTACCCCACACAAACCTGTGACAAGAGAAGCCAATCCTATGTCAGAAATTCTTAATCTGTCAATCCTCTGTGAGAAATTCTTAATCTGTCAATCCTCTGTCAGAAATTCTTAATCTGTCAATCCTCTGTCAGAAATTCTTAATCTGCCAATCCTATGTCAGAAATTCTTAATCTGTCAATCCTCTGTCAGAAATTCTTAATCTGTCAATCCTCTGTGAGAAATTCTTAATCTGTCAATCCTCTGTCAGAAATTCTTAATCTGTCAATCCTCTGTCAGAAATTCTTAATCTGTCAATCCTCTGTCAGAAATTCTTAATCTGTCAATCCTCTGTGAGAAATTCTTAATCTGTCAATCCTCTGTGAGAAATTCTTAATCTGTCAATCCTCTGTGAGAAATTCTTAATCTGTCAATCCTCTGTGAGAAATTCTTAATCTGTCAATCCTCTGTCAGAAATTCTTAATCTGTCAATCCTCTGTCAGAAATTCTTAATCTGTCAATCCTCTGTCAGAAATTCTTAATCTGTCAATCCTCTGTCAGAAATTCTTAATCTGTCAATCCTCTGTCAGAAATTCTTAACCCCTTCACCGCCAGCCATATTTCAGCCCAAAATGTCCATTATATTTACCTGGGTAGAGAACAACATCCATCTGTAGTATTGGGGATTCTTCTGTGAAATATATAAAATAAGGTCTAACCTTACTTCCCAAAACTAAGACAATAGGGTCTTTGGATAATAGACCCCAATTTGATGCCTTTTAGTGACATAGGTGTTAAATCAATGTGGTGCTAAAATGCGACTTTGGCGGTGAAAGGGTTAATCTGTCAAGCCTCTGTCATAAATTCTTAATCTGTCAATCCTCTGTCATAAATTCTTAATCTGTCAGAAACTTGCAGATCCTCTGACAATTCTGATGCCTGACAGTATTTCAAAGCTTGCTTGCAAGAAACGCCTATCTGCCTTCTTCATTCTTGTTGAGATAGGTCGTTCTTGTAGGCAACCTCTGATTTGAAGGCATTTCATCTTGCAATAATAAACTATAATGTGATCACATGTGATCTGTATATTGTATCCAGATGTTTGTGTCTGCATCTGTGCATACATGTCTCTTTGTGCACCGGCGTACAGATAAATCATACATGTCTCTTTGTGCACCGGCGTACAGATAAATCATACATGTCTCTTTGTGCACCGGCGTACAGATAAATCATACATGTCTCTTTGTGCACCGGCGTACAGATAAATCATACATGTCTCTTTGTGCACCGGCGTACAGATAAATCATACATGTCTCTTTGTGCACCGGCGTACAGATAAATCATACATGTCTCTTTGTGCACCGGCGTACAGATAAATCATACATGTCTCTTTGTGCACCGGCGTACAGATAAATCATACATGTCTCTTTGTGCACCGGCGTACAGATAAATCATACATGTCTCTTTGTGCACCGGCGTACAGATAAATCATACATGTCTCTTTGTGCACCGGCGTACAGATAAATCATACATGTCTCTTTGTGCACCGGCGTACAGATAAATCATACATGTCTCTTTGTGCACCGGCGTACAGATAAATCATACATGTCTCTTTGTGCACCGGCGTACAGATAAATCATACATGTCTCTTTGTGCACCGGCGTACAGATAAATCATACATGTCTCTTTGTGCACCGGCGTACAGATAAATCATACATGTCTCTTTGTGCACCGGCGTACAGATAAATCATACATGTCTCTTTGTGCACCGGCGTACAGATAAATCATACATGTCTCTTTGTGCACCGGCGTACAGATAAATCATACATGTCTCTTTGTGCACCGGCGTACAGATAAATCATACATGTCTCTTCGTGCACCGGCGTACAGATAAATCATACATGTCTCTTTGTGCACCGGCGTACAGATAAATCATACATGTCTCTTTGTGCACCGGCGTACAGATAAATCGTACATGAACCGTCGACATTAAACACTAAAAGAAGTACCATATTTGTTGGACTTTAAGGTGATACTTTTTTTTTCCCCGTCGTTGCCGCTGGGTTTTACATGTGCTAAGTGCATGGGCACACATCATCTCATCCGAAAGACCATAAGGCCTAGTGCTGATTGAGAGGGAAAATCCCTTGTACCAGGTTCAAACCCGGTTTATTGTATGCGAGGCGAACGCATTACCTCTGTGCCACTCTACACCTGTAAGGGAATTAATTTGCTGACAGAAAAGACCAAAACACTTAGCTTTTACCGCCAATAGGTTGTCTGCTCTTTCGGGCGAAAACGTGAATTCGCCCAATGATGTTTCGCTGTATATGATTATCGTATTTTACTGACTACAAGGCAATAATTTTTTCCTCAACTAAGACCCCTACGCCTTAAAATGTGTTGTGCCTAGTGTATAACTTAACCCTTTCACCGCCAGCCATATTTTAGCCAAAAAGTTCCATTAAATTTACCTGGGTAGAAAACAATTTCCATCTGCAGCATTGGGGATTCTTCTGTGACATATATAAAATAAGGTCTGTCCTTACTTCCCAAAACTAAGACAATAGATTATATGGATAATAGACCCCAATTTTATGCCTTTTAATAACATAGGTCTTAAATCACTGTGGTGCTTAAATGCGACTTTGGTGGTGAAAGGGTTAAATCTGATTAAAAAAAGTTGTGAATTCCATTCATATCGTACCTATTGAGATTGATTATCGGGCCGAAACCGTGTATGAAGCATTCAAAGTAAAAAGAGGTGGGGGGAAAGGGTTGAAGCAGGATATGACATCACAGCCTCAGTTTCGACAGCAAAAGTCATAGCAATCATGGCGGAAAAGTATGTCGCTGCTCAAGGCGAGCAAAACTCATTGTAGAAATCTACTCCGTGTTTTTTTAAATTCCGACTTCTTGGGTATTTACGAAATAAAAAGTAAAAGTGCTTCAACATACTTCTGTCGTTCTGAAGATTGTTTCGACAGAACTAGGCAAAATACTGCCTCCTTTGTTTGAGTTGATCTCATGTTTTTTATCTTTTTTTTGTTGCCTTTGTCCGATCATTGTGCTTGCGCCTTAAAATACGTTGTGCCTTATGTATATTTAAATTCACGTTTTTAGTTAAAATCAGGGGGTGCGCCCTATAATTAGAAGCGACTTGTACTAGATAATTAGAGAAAAGCAGGAAATACAGGGGGGGGGGGGAACAATTAATATTCTGTTTAATCAGACAAGAAAGAAAAGCGGTTGTTACTCTTAGAAAAAAAGTTATTATTTTATGTACCCAAATTTAGGATCAGTTCACATGGCTTTGATTTTTTTTTAAAGGGAGAGAACAGTGTATCTGTTTTGTGCAGAAGTAAAGTAAGAGAGAACAATGTATTGTGTTTTGTGTAGAAGTAAAGTAAGAGAGAACAATGTATTGTGTTTTGTGTAGAAGTAAAGTAAGAGAGAACAATGTATTGTGTTTTGTGTAGAAGTAAAGTAAGAGAGAACAATGTATTGTGTTTTGTGTAGAAGTAAAGTAAGAGAGAACAGTGTATTGTGTTTTGTGTAGAAGTAAAGTAAGAGAGAACAATGTATTGTGTTTTATGTAGAAGTAAAGTAAGAGAGAACAATGTATTGTGTTTTGTGTAGAAGTAAAGTAAGAGAGAACAATGTATTGTGTTTTGTGTAGAAGTAAAGTAAGAGAGAACAATGTATTGTGTTTTGTGTAGAAGTAAAGTAAGAGAGAACAATGTATTGTGTTTTGTGTAGAAGTAAAGTGAGAGAGAACAATGTATTGTGTTTTGTGTAGAAGTAAAGTAAGAGAGAACAATGTATTGTGTTTTATGTAGAAGTAAAGTAAGAGAGAACAATGTATTGTGTTTTGTGTAGAAGTAAAGTAAGAGAGAACAATGTATTGTGTTTTGTGTAGAAGTAAAGTGAGAGAGAACAATGTATTGTGTTTTGTGTAGAAGAAAGTAAGAGAGAACAATGTATTGTGTTTTGTGTAGAAGTAAAGTAAGAGAGAACAATGTATTGTGTTTTATGTAGAAGTAAAGTAAGAGAGAACAATGTATTGTGTTTTGTGTAGAAGTAAAGTAAGAGAGAACAATGTATTGTGTTTTGTGTAGAAGTAAAGTAAGAGAGAACAATGTATTGTGTTTTGTGTAGAAGTAAAGTAAGAGAGAACAATGTATTGTGTTTTATGTAGAAGTAAAGTAAGAGAGAACAATGTATTGTGTTTTGTGTAGAAGTAAAGTAAGAGAGAACAATGTATTGTGTTTTGTGTAGAAGTAAAGTAAGAGAGAACAGTGTTTTGTGTTTTGTGTAGAAGTAAAGTAAGAGAGAACAATGTATTGTGTTTTGTGTAGAAGTAAAGTAAGAGAGAACAGTGTATTGTGTTTTGTGTAGAAGTAAAGTAAGAGAGAACAATGTATTGTGTTTTATGTAGAAGTAAAGTAAGAGAGAACAATGTATTGTGTTTTGTGTAGAAGTAAAGTGAGAGAGAACAATGTATTGTGTTTTGTGTAGAAGTAAAGTAAGAGAGAACAATGTATTGTGTTTTGTGTAGAAGTAAAGTAAGAGAGAACAGTGTATTGTGTTTTGTGTAGAAGTAAAGTAAGAGAGAACAATGTATTGTGTTTTGTGTAGAAGTAAAGTAAGAGAGAACAATGTATTGTGTTTTGTGTAGAAGTAAAGTAAGAGAGAACAGTGTATTGTGTTTTATGTAGAAGTAAAGTAAGAGAGAACAGTGTATTGTGTTTTGTGTAGAAGTAAAGTAAGAGAGAACAATGTATTGTGTTTTGTGTAGAAGTAAAGTAAGAGAGAACAGTGTATTGTGTTTTGTGTAGAAGTAAAGTAAGAGAGAACAATGTTTTGTGTTTTGTGTAGAAGTAAAGTAAGAGAGAACAATGTATTGTGTTTTATGTAGAAGTAAAGTAAGAGAGAACAATGTTTTGTGTTTTATGTAGAAGTAAAGTAAGAGAGAACAATGTTTTGTGTTTTATGTAGAAGTAAAGTAAGAGAGAACAATGTTTTGTGTTTTATGTAGAAGTAAAGTAAGAGAGAACAGTGTATTGTGTTTTATGTAGAAGTAAAGTAAGAGAGAACAGTGTATTGTGTTTTGTGTAGAAGTAAAGTAAGAGAGAACAATGTATTGTGTTTTGTGTAGAAGTAAAGTAAGAGAGAACAGTGTATTGTGTTTTGTGTAGAAGTAAAGTAAGAGAGAACAATGTTTTGTGTTTTATGTAGAAGTAAAGTAAGAGAGAACAATGTATTGTGTTTTATGTAGAAGTAAAGTAAGAGAGAACAATGTTTTGTGTTTTATGTAGAAGTAAAGTAAGAGAGAACAATGTTTTGTGTTTTATGTAGAAGTAAAGTAAGAGAGAACAATGTATTGTGTTTTTATGTAGAAGTAAAGTAAGAGAGAACAATGTATTGTGTTTTATGTAGAAGTAAAGTAAGAGAGAACAATGTTTTGTGTTTTATGTAGAAGTAAAGTAAGAGAGAACAATGTTTTGTGTTTTGTGTAGAAGTAAAGTAAGAGAGAACAATGTTTTGTGTTTTATGTAGAAGTAAAGTAAGAGAGAACAATGTATTGTGTTTTATGTAGAAGTAAAGTAAGAGAGAACAATGTTTTGTGTTTTATGTAGAAGTAAAGTAAGAGAGAACAATGTATTGTGTTTTGTGTAGAAGTAAAGTAAGAGAGAACAGTGTATTGTGTTTTGTGTAGAAGTAAAGTAAGAGAGAACAATGTATTGTGTTTTATGTAGAAGTAAAGTAAGAGAGAACAATGTATTGTGTTTTGTGTAGAAGTAAAGTAAGAGAGAACAATGTATTGTGTTTTATGTAGAAGTAAAGTAAGAGAGAACAATGTATTGTGTTTTGTGTAGAAGTAAAGTAAGAGAGAACAATGTATTGTGTTTTGTGTAGAAGTAAAGTAAGAGAGAACAATGTATTGTGTTTTATGTAGAAGTAAAGTAAGAGAGAACAATGTTTTGTGTTTTATGTAGAAGTAAAGTAAGAGAGAACAATGTATTGTGTTTTGTGTAGAAGTAAAGTAAGAGAGAACAATGTATTGTGTTTTGTGTAGAAGTAAAGTAAGAGAGAACAATGTATTGTGTTTTGTGTAGAAGTAAAGTAAGAGAGAACAATGTATTGTGTTTTATGTAGAAGTAAAGTAAGAGAGAACAATGTATTGTGTTTTATGTAGAAGTAAAGTAAGAGAGAACAATGTATTGTGTTTTATGTAGAAGTAAAGTGAGAGAGAACAATGTATTGTGTTTTGTGTAGAAGTAAAGTAAGAGAGAACAATGTATTGTGTTTTGTGTAGAAGTAAAGTAAGAGAGAACAATGTATTGTGTTTTATGTAGAAGTAAAGTAAGAGAGAACAATGTATTGTGTTTTATGTAGAAGTAAAGTAAGAGAGAACAATGTATTGTGTTTTATGTAGAAGTAAAGTAAGAGAGAACAATGTATTGTGTTTTGTGTAGAAGTAAAGTAAGAGAGAACAATGTATTGTGTTTTGTGTAGAAGTAAAGTAAGAGAGAACAATGTATTGTGTTTTGTGTAGAAGTAAAGTAAGAGAGAACAGTGTATTGTGTTTTGTGTAGAAGTAAAGTAAGAGAGAACAATGTATTGTGTTTTGTGTAGAAGTAAAGTAAGAGAGAACAATGTATTGTGTTTTGTGTAGAAGTAAAGTAAGAGAGAACAATGTATTGTGTTTTATGTAGAAGTAAAGTAAGAGAGAACAATGTATTGTGTTTTATGTAGAAGTAAAGTAAGAGAGAACAATGTATTGTGTTTTATGTAGAAGTAAAGTGAGAGAGAACAATGTATTGTGTTTTGTGTAGAAGTAAAGTAAGAGAGAACAATGTATTGTGTTTTGTGTAGAAGTAAAGTAAGAGAGAACAATGTATTGTGTTTTGTGTAGAAGTAAAGTAAGAGAGAACAATGTATTGTGTTTTGTGTAGAAGTAAAGTAAGAGAGAACAATGTATTGTGTTTTGTGTAGAAGTAAAGTAAGAGAGAACAATGTATTGTGTTTTGTGTAGAAGTAAAGTGAGAGAGAACAATGTATTGTGTTTTGTGTAGAAGTAAAGTAAGAGAGAACAATGTATTGTGTTTTGTGTAGAAGTAAAGTGAGAGAGAACAATGTATTGTGTTTTGTGTAGAAGTAAAGTAAGAGAGAACAAAACAAAAAACAACAAAAACAAGAAGCGCCTTGTAGTCCGTAACATACAGTAATCAGTGAGAGGGTGACTAAGTTTGGGGGACATCTCGCTATCGCTATGTCTCGATAACACTACCAAGATAAATCAGTACGGCTATCACTACATATATCGATAACACTACCAAGATAAATCAGTACGGCTATCACTACGTATCGATAACACTACCAAGATAAACCAGTACGGCTATCACTACATATATCGATAACACTACCAAGATAAATCAGTACGGCTATCACTACATATTGATAACACTACCAAGATAAATCAGTACGGCTATCACTACATATATCGATAACACTACCAAGATAAATCAGTACGGCTATCACTACATATATCAATAACACTACCAAGATAAATCAGTAGGGCTATCACTACATATATCGATAACACTACCAAGATAAATCAGTAGGGCTATCACTACATATATCGATAACACTACCAAGATAAATCAGTAGGGCTATCACTACATATATCGATAACACTACCAAGATAAATCAGTAGGGCTATCACTACATATATCAATAACACTACCAAGATAAATCAGTACGGCTATCACTACATATATCAATAACACTACCAAGATAAATCAGTAGGGCTATCACTACATATATCGATAACACTACCAAGATAAATCAGTAGGGCTATCACTACATATATCGATAACACTACCAAGATAAATCAGTAGGGCTATCACTACATATATCAATAACACTACCAAGATAAATCAGTACGGCTATCACTATATATCGATAACACTACCAAGATAAATCAGTACGGCTATCACTACATATATCAATAACACTACCAAGATAAATCAGTACGGCTATCACTACAGTATCGATAACACTACCAAGATAAATCAGTACGGCTATCACTACATATATCAATAACACTACCAAGATAAATCAGTACGGCTATCACTACGTATCCATAACACTACTGGGCTAAATCACTATGGCAACTTAGGGTTAGGGTTAAACTTAGGTAAGGAATAGGGTTTAGAAAAGGGTTCGGGTTAGGAATAGGGTTAGGGTTAGTCTGTCGGAATTCAATCTGACAGATTGGCACAGTCATCGTCAATTATTCTCTGTGGGTCGTAGTGGTAGCAACGGGTAGTTCTTTCTATACGGTACATGGATGCTACTCTTTCATTTTTCCACTGATTTCAATATTTTTAATTTTACCAGAAACTGAACTTGTTTTTGTTTTTTAATTCATCAAAAAACATTTTTGGACCACAAGCGATTTGGGGCGTTTGAACTTAGTCTAGTTCTATCTAGGAAGTTTACAAAGGCAATGTAATAATTTTACAAGGCTTATTAGACTCAAACTGTCTCTGTCTATCATTCTAACTGTCTGTCTGTCTCGTTATCTCTCTCTCTCTCTTAAGTTGCCGCACTGAATCGTCCGACGGGGCTCTGCCCCTGTACCCTGCCGGGGTCTGCCGGGCCTTTCATGTGGGGGGAGTTGCACCCATGTATACGTAATGAAAGCGCTACGCACCCAATGTTTTTACTGTTGTTGTTTTTCTCTGTCTGATGATTTCAGGAAGCACTGTTCCGCTGTGTGGAGAGTGAGAGAGGGGTTCAACCCAGGGGCCTGTCTCGCTTTGGGATGCCCACAGACTTTGTGGATCTGGCCACTGGGCAGGATCCCTTTAAACTGATGGACCTCATTAAGCTGGTAAAGAACTTACGTTGTCACCATCATCATCATTGTCATCACTATCATCATCATTGTCGTCACCATCATCATCATTGTCATCACTATCATCATCATCATCATTGTCCAGGGATGCATCTAGAGCGCGGCATTGCCGCAAAATTGTTGATGTTCCCGCAAAAATTAAAATATGCTGCGGGAAAATCCCCCAAAATTTTGTGAAATCCCGCAAACGAAAAAATCGTTTGAAAATAACTTGTTGGGCACTAGGTAGGCCTAGATTGCGTGGCTGCGTGGGCTGTACCGAGTCTGCATTTCCTTTCGACAGTAAAGAACGAGCATTTTGATTGGGTCTTAAAAATAGCATAGCCAATCAACGGCTTTCTCTTTCATTTACTATTTCCGGGCGCAGTGTAAGCGAGCCCGCTCAAAAATGGCATCGCTTCTGGATTATTTTACTGTGACTTCTAAAAAGAAAGAAAACAGTCGCAGTGGAGTGCAACATTGATCAACAACCTTGTTGTTCCTCATCAGCAGTTAGTGATGACAACGGGGAAATTTAATCGAATGACGAAGCATCGGATCAGGACTGTGATGTCACCGACGATCCCATTGCTAGTAGTGTCGCTCCACCACCTTTCAAAAAGCGAAAGCATGAGTTCATGGAAAGTTGGAAAAAAAGCAGACCTTGGCTAGAATTTGACAGCGAATCAAAAGCAATGTTTTGTGACTGGTGCTTACCAAGCAAAAAGAACAATGCGTTCACCACAGGTTTTAAACATTTCCGCACTACATCCCTTGATCAACACGTTGTTCTACCTAGTAGTCACAAAGACACAGTGCAAGACGTTTCACTCAGAAAAGAGTTTGAGGCATCACGGAAAACTGCTTTTGAAAAAAAGTCTGATTCGCTAACAAGAGCGATTCACAATGTGTACTGTTCAAGTATAAAACAAACTGGCATTGATTTACCCCCGCCCCCCTAACTATTTCCAGATCCCCCCAAATTTCCACACCAAGGGGGGCAATGCCCCCCAGTTTAGAAATTTCTAGATGCATCCCTGATTGTCATCGTCATCGTCATTACTATCACTATCATCATCATCACTATCATCATCATCATTATCATCATCATCATCATCATCATCATCATCATCATTGTCATCACTATCATCATCATCATCATCATCATCATCGTCATCATCATCATCATCACTATCATCATCATCATCACTATCATTATCACTATCATCACCATCACTATCATCATCATCATCACTATCATCATCATCACTATCATCATCATCACTATCATCACTATCATCATCATCATCATCCCTATCATCACTGTCACCATCACTATCATCACCATCACTATCATCATCATCATCATCACTATCATCATCGTCATCATCATCACAATCACAATATTTGTGACCCAGCACCTCGAAAGGGACATTAAGTCGCTGGGCTAGTTTCTCACAACAGGCTTGGAAAGTCAAAAATCTCTTTTTTGGTCAATTCTGACTTATGGGTAATTTCTTGTTCTCTAACATCTTATCTTTCATATTGATAAAGGACAATCTTTAACATGGTCTCTAAATGGTCTTATAAGTGCTTTCTTCTTCTTCTTCTGCATTCCGAGGCAATATGGCCATAATGGGTAAGGTACGTATGTGTCCGGTTTTGAATTTTCACTGGTCTCCCCCCCGCTGCTTACAATTTCGGAGGAGCTCAAAAGAGAAAACGTATTTGGAAGATTGTTTTTAAAAAGGCCGGAGAATAGGCCAATAAGTCAGAACGATAGTACCGGTAGATGATAGAAAGTAAAGGGAAAAGGCAGAGTCAAAGAGAGCGGCAGATTAAGGGAAGTTTCAAGTACAGAACTTCCTATGGAAATCTTCTTACTAAATAAATAAATGTCCCTTTTGTGGTGCTGGGTCACAATTGCTATTGGCATTACTTTTATAGTCCTCCTCTCGGTGGAATTCGGGTTGCTCCCACCTGGAGAGCGCGTCATGACTTGTGTGGTGCCACCCCTTTTTGTTTGGGCATGTGGGTGTTTGACGAATAAATGACAACTTTTTCGTTGCCACTGGGGTTTTTTTAACGTGCGCAAAGTGCATGGGCACATGGGATCTCAGGTTTCTTTTCGTCTCTTCTGAAAGACTTAGCGCTCAGAACGTAAGGTCCCCTGGAGAGTGAGTGGAAAAGCTCCACTGCGGCCATTCTTTAAGCTATACATTGCAATTGTGATGTTTAGAGGCCTTTAGGCCTGACTTAATGAGTTTGCATATCCCTCTCTGTCTCTCTCCCTCTCTCTCTCTCTCTCCCCCTCCCTCCCCACAGATTTTGCAGAGTTTATGAAAATAAGAAATAAGTAAATCTTTCTTTTTTAATAAAGAATCGTTTTGAATGCAAATGTACATGTATACAACTCTAAGGTAGTTGTTAAGTTTGGGTGGTCGACCAATATCACACTTCTTTCAAAAGATCGTACTCCTCTTCTCTTTATTATAAAACACAGAGGAGGAAATCCTCGAAACAAGAGATTAGATGTTTATTTTCATTTGATGTTTGGCCACGCGGAAATGGAACGATGTGAGCATTGAATAATGTGTTTTGTTCTTTCCTTCTACCTTATTTTTTTAATGGATTTAATTGTTTTGATGTTGACAATGTCATAAGACCTATGTTGGTAATGACAATAACTATGAGTGTAGAGTGGCACAGTGGTAGCGCGTTCGCTTCGTGTCAAGTAAACCCGAGTTCGAACCTGGGTACAGGGGATTTTTCCTCTCATTTTTCACTAGGCCTTATGGTCTTTCGGATGAGACGATAAACCGAGGTCCTGTGTGCCCATGCACTTAGCATACATTAAACCCAGTGGCAACAAAAAAGTTGTCATGTGGTCAAAATTGTCTTTACACAGTGTATATCTGTACACTTTCTGTACACTGTGTATATCTGTACACTTTCTGTACACAGTGTATATCTGTACACTTTCTGTACACTGTGTATATCTGTACACTTTCTGTACACTGTGTATATTTGTACACTTTCTGTACACAGTGTATATCTGTACACTTTCTGTACACTGTGTATATATGTACACTTTCTGTACACTGTGTATATCTGTACACTTTCTGTACACAGTGTATATCTGTACACAATGTATATCTGTACACGTTCTTTGCACAGTGTATATCTGTACACTTTCTGTACACAGTGTATATCTGTACACTTTCTGTACACAGTGTATATCTGTACACTTTCTGTACACAGTGTATATCTGTACACTTTCTGTACACTGTGTATATTTGTACACTTTCTGTACACAGTGTATATCTGTACACTTTCTGTACACAGTGTATATCTGTACAGTATTTGTACACTTTCTTTACACAATGTATATTTGTACACTTTCTTTACACAGTGTATATCTGTACATGTTCTTTACACAATGTATATCTGTACACTTTCTGTACACAGTGTATATTTGCACACTTTCTTTACACAATGTATATCTGTACACTTTCTGTACACTGTGTATATTTGTACACTTTCTTTACACATAAACAGAATGTTACACTTTTCTTTGGCAGGGGCAGAATCAGGGGCAAGGCGGTTCATCATCCGAGGATGAAGACGAAGAGGACAGAGATGAAGGCGCACCAGCACTGGACTACCCAGCAGAGAGATGAAACAGCAAGAAATTGTTGGGGGGGGGGGGGGGGGGGATGTTTTGGTCGCATACAGGCTAGGAGCCGCTGTAGCTCAGTTGGTAAGTCCGAGTCGCTAGCTCGTAATCCGTCAGGTTTGCGAATGCGCGGGTTCGAGCCCAGCTCGGTTCACAGTGGTGTGTCCTTGGGCAAGGCACTTTACTCTTAATTTTCCTCACTCCACCCAGGTGTAAATGGGTAACTGACGTCAGTTGGGGAAAAAGTCCTTTGGAAGAGACTTTTTAAAAACCGAGGTCCCGTGTGCGAACGCATGCACAAGATCTTGCACACACGTTAAAACCCATCCCACTATTCGGTACGAGTAGGCCGTGTGTGCCGGTGGGATGGACGACACGAATTGACATAGCACGCATCCTGTGCACTATTAATGGTCTGAATGAAGACTGGTGAGCACGGGGCAGGATAAACATCCCCAACTGGAAGAAGAATAAGCATGGGTGCAACTCTTTCAGTTTCACACTAATTCCAGTACAGAAACTGAACTTCAGTTGTTGGTGTTTTTTTAATTCATCCAAACAAATTGACCACAATTTGGTTGTTCAATCCCGGAAATCTCTCTGTGTGAGAATCTTGAAAACAGCATGGTGACGCCATATTGTTTTCAAAGGCAATGTCAACATTTTACAAGACTTAACAGACTGGCTCTGTCCCATCATTATACATCCATATAAAAGACACACACACGTAACAAAAAAGACTAACACTAGTACAACTCATGAAGCATCAAGTTAAAACAAACATTGTTGTTTTGTGTTTTTTAAGTACCAGGCCTAGTATACTTAGGCCTGGTAGCTGAAACAATAGATGGTAAAAGGTCATTGACTGAATGAACTGTGATGCAACATTATCCTGAACATTAATTGTGTGGGGGTGAAAAATAAAAGTTTTTTTTTTTTAACAATGGATCATTGAAAAAGCAACAAATATAGCTTGATTTTTGGAGTATATGTATGTGTGTGTGTGTTGTGAGAGGAGACCGTAATATTATGTGTACATAAAAATGAATACCCGTATTAAACTTGAAATGATAAAAGAAATTCAGATGTAAACATTGTACCTTTTTTTTAAACAGTTTCATGTTATTGCTTGAAAATATGAAGACCAGAATAAAGGCTTGCTTCTTTGTGAAATTATCTTTTGCTGTTCACGGACATTTTTGTGCTCCTAGTTCGAACAGCACAGGAGTACAATGGGATGGAAGTCTTGTAATGGGAAGTCTTTCAAGGCAATGTCTCGGAGAAGTAGGTCTTAATAGAGAGGGAGTCTTATAATGGAAGTCTTATAAAGGAGGTAATTTTAATACTTACAAAGAAAGGCAATGTCTTAGAGAAGTAGGTCTTAATAGAGAGGGAGTCTTATAATGGAAGTCTTATAAAGGAGGTAATTTTAATACTTACAAAGAAAGGCAATGTCTTAGAGAAGTAGGTCTTAAAAGAGAGGGAGTCTTATAATGGAAGTCTTATAAAGGAGGTAATTTTAATAATAAAGAAGGGCAATGACTCAGAGAAGTAGGTCTTCTCTGGGAGGGAGTCTTATAATGGGAGGTCTTATAAGGGAGGTAATTTTAATACGTTCAAAGAAGGGCAATGTCTCACAGAAGTAGGTCTTCTGTGGGAGGGAGTCTTATAAGGGAGATTCCACTGTATAAAGTGTAGAGTGGCACAGTGGTAATGCGTTCGCATTGTGTCAAGTAAACCCAATTTGCCCTTCCCCCCTTTCCTTCCTCATCAGTCACACAAAAATCGCATGCCAAAAATTATACATAAAAATTGGGTGGCACGCCTCTGGCTGCGACGGGCTCTCCAAGTGGGAGCAACCCGAATTTCACAGAGACGCCTCTGTGACTATAAAGTACCTAATACGTAAAGAAGGCTGATCAATACTACCTTCTGACTTTCTCTGTGAAGAGTGATGCCACCTCGGGGCATGCACCTCTCCGTCTATTATGCCTTTTTTTCCTATCTTTTTTAAGTTGCGTGTGCCTGTGCGATATCTTGTGAACTGCTACACAGAGTCACTTCAAATGTTAAAAATAAATTGTTTATTATTATTATTATTGCATGAAGATGATGTGTCTTGTTGAGTAAATGTCAAGTAAGGAAGGTCTTCCTGCTGTACGTTTTAGTCACCTTTAGGTTGTGTGTGTTACTGTTAGTGTCTTTCTGTCTCTGTCTTTCTTTCTGTCTCTGTCTGTCCCTCTGTGTCTTTCTGTCTGTCTCTTTGTGTCTTTCTGTCTGTCTCTCTCTGTGTCTTTCTGTCTGTCTCTCTGTGTCTGTATCTTTCTGTCTGTCTTTCTGTCTGTCTCTCTGTGTCTTTCTGTCTCTCTCTGTGTCTTTCTGTCTGTCTCTCTGTGTCTTTCTGTCTGTCTCTCTGTGTGTCTTTCTGTCTGTCTCTCTGTGTCTTTATAGTTAATCCCCTACATACACACACACACACGCACACACAGAGAGAGAGAGAGTCATACACACTCACACACGCACATGCGCGCATTAATAGTTAACCCCCCAACACAAGCGCGTGCACACACGCACACACGCACGCACTCATCACACACGCAGACCCCCACCATCGATACCATAACCATAACACACGAACAATAACAATTACACCAATTTTCTGGGCTCTATTAGGCATTGCCTCCAGGATCGTTCCCACCATCTTTATATAATATACTGATATCCTATATGTCTGTTCCAGACAGGAGGACGTTAAACAGATTTTCACACCGCTCCCACTCCCCCTTCTTCCTCATTCACACCCACCCACCACTCTATCCTGCTTGATTGTCCCTCATGAACTAGATTTGACCGTGACATCTTCATGTGACTAAAGCATCTATGCAGATCTATCACGCGCACGCACGGATACCTGAAAAGCGTACACGCGCGCAGACTGATACAAATCTTATCTTGACATCAATACGCTTACACGTGCTCTCTCTCTCTCTCTCTCTCTCTCTCTCTCTCTCTCTCTCTCTCTCTCCTTGAATATTTAATATCTTTATCGATTATAAACTCGGGACTTTCCGGGTATTGCAGTACCTCCAGGATCGTCCCACCATCTTTATATCTATTAATGTCCCACATGTGCCTGTTGCAGGCCGGAGGACGTTAATTGGATCCTCTCTCTCTCTCTCTCTCTCTCTCTCTCTCTTTCTTCTTCTTCTTCTTCTTCCGATTGGGGATGCTTATCCCAAAATCTTCGTTTAAACTGCAATTTCCCGTTAGGCTGCCAACTTCGGCACGTTGCAGATTCTGCTGCACTTTAAGGGGTACATGTAGTACAAAGGAAAGGAACGGAGAATATCACAAAGATACAAATGATACCATGAGATCGACTCGTAGACCGTTATTATAATACTTGTGTTGCACTCTCTCTCTCTCTCTCTCTCTCTCTCTCTCTCTCTCTTTCTTTCTTTCCAACACATACACTGTCACACACACACACACACACACACACACACACATCAATCCGATCAACAACAACAAAAGCGGAAGTATAGGGGAGGCAAAGCCAGCAAGGGAGAGAGGTGGGAGAAAAACGGGGGGGGTGGAGAGAGAGAAAGAGAAAAACAAAGAGAGAGAGAGAGAAAACTAACGAACGAACGAATCTTTTATTGATGGAAAATGATAAGCACAAAACTTTTTGTCATCTTGCCATCAGAAGAGAGAGACAGAGAGGACAGTTGTGAAAATAATGTTAGTAAAACAGATGATAGACAGGGAGTACAACACCCATCATTATTATTCACTGACCTTTCTCTTGCTAAGTGGTCAGTTTCACCATTCTGCAATAAAACTAACGGGTCTTGTGAGGTGTTAGTGGTCATGATAATCTTTATATTAAAAGGCAAGTGTCCGTGTGTCTGAAGCACAAAACGGGCCTTATAACTCCGCCGTTTTTCGACCGAATCGCTTCAAATTTGCTATGAGCCCTAACGGGGCGATGGCAACGGCAACCGAGGCGGCCGTGTCATTTGCGCGGTTTGGCAAATGCGCGAAACGCGTATCCGCCGGCCTCTCGCGCCCGTATCTCCGGTATTTCTGGGCGGATTTCCTTCGAATGTGGAAGGTAGATGACCGGGGACAATGACTATCTATGTGCCAAACCGGAAGCGAATCGATTCAGAAACGCGCGCGATATACGCCGCTTCACCTTTTCACAAGTAACTCCGCCGTTTCTTAACCGAATCGCTTCACATTTGCTGTCAGGCTTGCTGTGGCCGTTGATTTATTGTTGCATTAATACAGCGCAATATTATTGTTCAGTTCATTAATATAATCAAACATAATAATGTTGTAGGATAACAGATTTTGCCAGTGTTAGGAGTACATTGTTATTATTTAACGGATGATTTGTTTTATGTAACTATGTATCTGCATGCGTGGCGGGGTAATGAAAAACGGTCATGATCACACACGTTATGTTCTCATCCCTTGTATAGCGTGTGCCATTTGTACCGTAGTGTTCAATTGCTTCGGCTATTGGGATGATCCCTGGAGTCTTTAAGCCAGGGAACAAAAACAAGCAATCAACCATTGCCTGTTTGCTGATTGCAGTTAGGTTCTATGTGACCCAGCACCACGAAAGGGACATTAAGTCGCTGAGTTAATTTCGGTAAAGGTCAAGATGTGCCCCCCCCCCCCCCCCCCTACATTTCTCGGTTAATAGTATTTTTCCCTATTTGCCTTTCTTACCATACATAAAGCTGTATTTTATGAACCTTTTTAGCTAATAACTACATAGTGGGGGTAGGTTTAGGGTTAGGGTTAGGGTTAGCTTGATATTTATAAAGGATAGTATTGAATATGGTCTCTAAATGGTCTTATAAGTGTTTTAAAACAAGTAGGTTCATGCATTTTCTTCAGCTAGGCTAGACTTCAGACAGTGTTTTCTCAAAATGGCCGATGCTCACCCTACTAACTGTAACTGCTTATAACTCTGGAACGGAGAAAGATACAAGAATGATTCTTGTAACATTGGAAAGATAATTATCTGAAGTTTCCAAATATATAATTTTCCCTGAATGGTCAGTTTGACACTTAAAAGTGGACCCTGACGGATGAGTTTTTGCAAGAAACACGTCGAGATCACCAGAAAGACAGCCTTTTCAAGGATCAGAACACTCACTTTGCTCTGCTTTCCTAGAAATTAAACCGTCAAAACGGCGATTCTTCCTTGGCGGAGATGCCGGAGAGAGTAGCCATTTTGGATGGGGTGGGTGAAGGTCACTCATTGTGGTTGGAGCGTGTTTTTTTTTGTTGTGCAGTAAAAAAAAAATGGAGCTGTTTCCTTTGTTGTGAGCAAAACTCCTTTAGATAATCTGTATTATATAAAACAAAGTGAAGAAAAAGGCTTGCATGGTGAAAAATTCGTGCAAACGATTTGGTCTAAACGCAGGCGGCCATTAGAAAAGAGACGGCACAGACCTTCTCTTTGGGTGAAAGAATTTGACTTCCAGCACCTCCGCCAAGGAGGAATCGCCGATTTGACGGTTTGATTTCTAGGAAACCAGAGCAAAGTGAGTGTTGCAATCTCTGTAAAGGGTGTTTTCCTGATGGTCTGGACGTGTTTCTTACAAAAACTCATCCGTCAGGGTGGTCCTTTAATGTCCCTTTCGTGGTGCTGGGTCGACGATGTTCCCCAGTCGACGTGTATATAATAGTACCTATCTCTATGTGTCGTCAGCACGTTCGTCTCCATGAGTCCCCGTCTCATTGTGTCTCCCTTCTATGATGTCCCCGTGCCCGTGTGTCCCCGTCAGAATCCCCCCGTCTCTGTGTGTCTTCTAACCTCGTCCAAACCCTAACGGGACAGACACGCTGCATACGGTTTGATCCCAAAGCGATCCGATTGTGACGATGTCTGTGAGTCGAGATTCACGTGAAATACTTCCGTCTAAAAAAATAATGCTCCTTCTTTCGCTCACTATATACTGAAGTAGATCCCAATACACAACTCAAATATAATGTCTGATACAAAAATACAGATATTTTATCATAAATTATTTTTTATTCGTGTACGGGTGACTACATATATAGTGGAGGTATATCGTCGGCTAATGGGTGGCAAAGGGTCGGCTTCAGGGTGAATGGACGTGGGCATGCCGCCAGGAAATATCCCATGGTCGGCTAATGACGTCGGGCCGGCGCGTCGGCTCGACGTTGAACCGATGGGCAAAAACTGCGCCTAGCCGACGTCGGACATCCGATTATTTACCGACGTCGGCATTTGAGCGGTGTGCTATCTGGGTAACTATTTGGATTTCATCAGATTTATTTAGGCAGTAGATTTCTACATGTATCATGCCTCACAAATGTCAAAATCGGAAATTTGTCTCACAAATGTCAACATTCTCAGAAATCTTAAATTAAACATTTATCGCACAAAAAGTCAGGTTCTGCTCAATACAAAACTTGCGCAACAAAAATGTGGTCACGTTGCCAAGGATTACTAATCTCTTGTTTATTTTCCCTTTCAGAAACAACTACGACTGCACGGGGAGGCATCAGCCAAAATGTCTTTGAACGGCAAGTCTCTCTGTGTTGCCGCTTTCCGGCGACGCTACAGATGGCTGGCATTCCCGCTTGTCCTTTGCATCTTCGTCCCTGTCCTCCTCTCCACCACTCTCAAGGCCCACCGACATCTCAGCACGCCACGTTCTAGCCATCTGACACCCGTGTTATCGATCTTGGAACTTGGAAAGAAGATCCACCACTTCCCAGCGACACGCCTCCAGAGTCTGCGGGAAAGATTGGTCTGTCGACGCCCCAGAGAGTCATCAACCCGCATCCCTTCAAGCACCTGAAGAACCCTGAGCAGGCTTGCCTCACGGGGCGTGGACACCATGCACACATACTGCTGTACGTGCACTCGACGCCTGCCAATTTCCACAAACGCACGGTCATCCGTAGGACGTGGGGGGCGAGAGACGTCCTCGGAAAGTACAACGCCTCTCTGGTGTTCATCATGGGTAAGGTGTTCAACTCCTCCGTTATGGATCAGGCGGAGAAGGAGAGTCGAGTCTTAAAGGACATCGTCCAGGAGGATTTCTACCACTCCTACCACAACCTGACCTACAAGGCTCTCTTCGCGGAGGAGGAACGCTTAATCGTGTGCAACGTGTGGACGAACCAGGCACCCCACCACGAAAAGGGCTTCAAGTGGTTCGTCTCGGAGGTGCAGTGGAACAGGACCGTGTTCCCCCCGTTCTGTCAAGGCATGGCCTACATGATGACAGGAGACCTGCACCCCTTGCTGTATGGGGCTTCCCTGACCACGCCCTTTCTCTGGCTGGACGACGTGTACATCACGGGGGTGCTGGCCGAGCAGGTGTCTGTGCGCCATAGAGCCATCAACCACCGCTACTCCTGTCACGGGGTCAATGTGGACAACCACCCTTTCTTTCTCCATCCGCTGTAGAAACTGCAGGGATTCGCGGGGGTGAACATTTGAAAGCCTAGCCACAGTGCATACGATTCGATTCACTACGATTTTATTTATTTATTTATTACGTACATTTCTATAGCGCTTATTCATCAAAGCTCTAAGCGCTTTACAATTTTTACTAAAGAATATAATATTAAAAACTTATATGAACAAACACTGATTCCTATCCCTCACCGTCACCCACCCACCCCAATGCTCCATCTCTCATTATCGAACACAGCCACACAAAAAGATAAAAACATGAACACACACACACACACACACACACACACACACACACACACACGCACACACGCACACACACACACACACACACACACACACACACACACACACAGAGAGGGGGGGGGGGGGGAGGGGGGAGAGGGGGAGAGAAAGAGAGAGAGAGAGAGAGACTAATTTTAGTAAAGCAAATTCATAATCCTTGGCAACACTATTTACAAACATTACATACTTGTTATATTAAACATTCATCTTCTAAAATATAGAAACCCGCACTTGTTCACACAAACATACACACACGCGTACAATTAAATGACAGTTAAGTAAACACATTTTATAAACATGACATATCAGACATCTAAACAGGCAGTCAGGCAGACAGACAGACATAGGGGAAGACGGGGTAAAAAGCGCATGGGCGGGTAACAAGCCACCCCAATTATCTTGAAATGAAGCAAACTTCAGTCTCATTTTGCCCATGAGACGAGCGTTAATGTCTAGCATTGTCTCATGGGCAAATTTGACTGAAATTTTCTTATTTCATGAGATAATTGGGGTGGGCTTCTTACCCGCCCATGCGCTTTTTACCCCGTCTTCTCCTATAAACATATACATGCGCGATCTGATTTTAACATTTGTGAGGCAATGATCGATTGACAGGAAATTCTACATAAATCTGATCTCTCCCCCCACCTTCTGGAAGTTCTGTGCTTGTAACTTCCTCATCTACTATCTTTCTGCCTTACCGATCCATTCTCATGCCTTTTTTCAAGAAACGCTTTCAAAACGATTTCCTGCAGCCAAAGTCGGACTTGCTGAGCCTAACTATTTCTTAGTTAGGCGCATAACGGCAGCATGACGCTTCTGCGCTCATAATTGACAGGAAACTGAGCGATCGAAGAAGACGAAATCTGATGAAATCCTACTAGTACTACGTTGTAGTGATGCATATGTGAAGTCTCTCGTACACGAATCTGATGAAATCCTACTAGTACTACGTTGTAGTGATGCATATGTGAAGTCTCTCGTACACGAATCTGATGAAATATTTTGTATCAGACATTTTATTTGATTTGTGTATTGCGGTCTACACCAGTACACATCTGTCGCGCGCGAGTGTGTGTGTGTGTGTGTGTGTGTGTGTGTGTGTGTGTGTGTGTGTCTTTAAAACATATAACTGTACAATATTGGTAAGGCGATTCTGAATAGCTAAATATTTTACACACACTCAAAAAAGATCAAAACACACACAAAACCAACACAAGGATCAGTTCATAAAAAGCACATTGTTTTATTATTGTCACCGTTATTCGACTCATTATGAGCTATTGCACAGTTATAACAAGACAAGTAAGAAAGACGTCTTATTTCCATGATAATTCTAGTCTCAAGATAATGCTTATTATCCGAACAAACTACATACTCACATATACCAACACATGAGCTGCCTTCAATGCCTCCAAAGTGAAAGGAAATACATTACATATTACAAATTTGTTTAAATGCCAATTTCTGTTTCATGTTTTGATTAATATTTATTTTTATGTCTTCGATTTCGCTCGATGGAAGACAATTTTCCATGTGCATTTATACGATAGACAATAAAGAAACTTATGACCTATTATGCTTTACATGTAGGGGAAGACGGGGTAAAAAGCGCATGGGCGGGTAAGAAGCCCACCCCAATTATCTCATGAAATAAAGAAAATTTCAGTCAAATTTGCCCATGAGACGAATGCTAGACATTAACGCTCGTCTCATGGGCAAAATGAGACTGAAATTTGCTTCATTTTATGAGATAATTGGGGTGGGCTTCTTACCCGCCCATGCGCTTTTTACCCCGTCTTCCCCTAGCTGTCTTGATAATCAGCACTCTCTCCCTCCCTCCCTCAGTCTCTTGCTAGTTCATATGCACACACGTGCGCGCGTGCGTGCATACACACACAAACACACACACACACACACACACACACACACACACACACACACACACACACACACACACGCGCGCGCGCGCGCACACGCACACGCACACACGCACGCACACACACACACACACACACACACACACACACACACACATCACAGTCCAAATAAATATCTCAGCCCTCTCAAACGGGAACGTTTCTTCATCCCCTCTCTGTCTCACCACACCCACCACTCACCCTCTCTCCACCAACCCCACACCCAGACACCTCAACACTCTCATAAACACCCTCCCCATTCCCCACCCTAAGCATGTACGCCTCCAGAAAACGAACCACAACCTCGTTGTCTCCCACAGAGGTCGCTTCTTGCAACAAGTTGACCAAGTGGTCTCCCTTGGGTCGAAGGTTGTAGGAAAAGAGAAGACGCAGCATTTGGGCTCGCCTCTTTTGCACGACTTTGCTGAAGATTTCGTTGACGTTGCGCGTTCCTAGCATCCAAGAGAGGTCTTTGTCGCTGTTGAGAGTCACTGGCACTGAAGAGTCTGTCGTAGTAGGATGAGTTTTCTTGCAGGTCTGAGAGGTGATGGTGTGGTAAAAAGTTCCGCTGGCTTCTTGCAGGAGATATGATGCCACTGCCACCTAGAAATAGATCAACGTAATTGTTGTTTTCAGTCACGAAGAGTATTTTGTATCGGGCTCATTTGCCGTATTCTACTGCATAATTCAACCAAAAAACAACAACTAGAAATGCACTGACAATGACAGTAAAAAAAACACGCCAAAGCTTAGTATGGTTACAATCAACTAACTAATCAAGCAGGCTACTACACATGTATACATATACATACAAATTCGGGACTTTACTGGTGGTGCACATTGCCTCCGGGCATTGCCTCCAGGATCGTTCCCACCATCTTTATATCTGCTAGTGTCCCATACGTGTCTGTTCCGGACCGGAGGACGTTAAGCAGATTTTCATACATTCATTCACTACTCATTATTTTATTTCCGAAGAAGAATATGTCCAAATATTATACGGCTTTTAACCCTTTTGCCCCCAGCCATTTTTCAGCACAAAAACCCCCATTAAACTTAACTGGGTAGAGAAAAAATAGTCTGCAATATCGGGAATTCCTCTGTGACATGCATAACATTAGGCCTATCGATCCATACCTCCCAAAATTAAGAAAATAGGGTCTTTGGATAGCAGGCCCTTATTTGATGCCCTTTAGTGACATGGGTCAAAGTTAGAGAGAGAAAGCTCTTTGAAACAAGCGAGTTTTCATTTCGGTTTTGAAAGCGGGAAGTGCTGAATTGTGACGGAGGTGAACAGGCAAGGAGTTCCAAACAGTGGGGGCGCAAAACCTAAATGATGTATGCCTGTTATGTACATGTACTGGATATTTGGGCTTTGCCAATGCCTGTTCTCTCACCTGGTTGTGGTCAACGGCCTTGGTCAGTGCGGTGTTGCCCTGCCGGGTCAGGTCGGTGAGGTCAGCCCCGCTGGCCATCAGGAACCGGACCACTGCCAGCTCTCCGTTGAATGCCGCGGTGTGCAGCAGGACGTAGCCCTGCCTGTTGACCTCGTCCGCCTCGCAGAGCGAGACCAGGCGAAGGAACGTGTACCACCGGGAGCAACTGTTGGGGGATGATGATAGTGTTAGCTTCATTGTCAGCATCTTCATCGTCATCTTCATCGTCATCATTAGCAGCAGCAGCATCATCTCATTATCATCATCATCAGCAGCAGCAGCAGCAGCAGCATCGTCGTCATCATAACAGTCATTACTATCGTCATTATCATCATCATCGTCCTCATCATCATCATCACCGTCAAAATCATCGTTGTTCTCAGCATCGGCAGCATCATCGTTGTCATCACCATCGTCGTCGTCGTCATCATCATCATATCACTATCATCATCATCATCATCATTACCATTATTATCATCATTATGATCATCACCGTCCACATCATCATCATCACCACCACCATCATCATCACCATCGTCATCGTCATTATCATCATCATCATCAACACTGTCGTCAGCATTCAGCATAATCATCATCATTCACATCATCATCATCATCATCATCAAAACCAAGCAAACAATGCACAGTGACATCATGCGAAGGAGCGAGTACCACCATCATCATCATCATCATCATCATCATCACCATCATCATCATCATCATCATGCGAAGGAGCGAGTACCATCAAGAACAACTTTTTGGAAAATATGAAAATGTAAGATTCCGTTTCAAACAACCTTTAAAAAAAACACTTTTTCATCGCCACTGTCACCTCTTGGCACCACAATGATTTAACACCCATGTCACTAAAAAGGCATCAAATGAGGGTCTGCTAACCAATGACCTTATGTTCTGAATTATGGGAGGTAAGGATAGGTCCTATTTTATGCATGTCACAGAGGAATCCCCAGACGAAATATGTTCTCTACCAGGGTAAGTTTAAGGTAAATTTTAGCTGAGGAATGGCTAGCGTTGAAAGGGTTAAATCATTTTCAGAAACATATTTCTTTGAAGTATAGGCCTAAATTCCAATTTCCTTGTATATAAAACACGGTTTTCTTTTAAGTTTAATGTCTAATTAAAACATATTTCTTTGAAATGTGGGCCTAAATTCAAATGTCCTTGTATTTAAAACGCGGTTTTCTTTTCACAGTTTAACGTCTAATTAAACAGGCCTGAATAAACCAAAAAAAAGGACGGTTCCCTACTCTGTTGCTGTCACGTTATGATCGTGATGGCCTGATGCTCTCCAAGTACAAACAAACATACACCACTACTACCACTACCAACAAGCACCGTGAAAATACTATCGAAAGTGAATAGCACTGACTTACTTGGGTCGCACGATGATCTTGCCCTCCTCTTCATTCACACACATCTTGACAATGCTGGAAGGAAGAGGGTTCCCTGGCTGAAGCTGTCGTTCCGCTGTAGAGTATGTCAGGGTGCCAGTCTGGGCAGAAACTAAGGTAGAAACCGTGCGACTGACTCCCTCCGCGTGTCCACCTGCATCGGTCTCGTCCTGGGAATACTCAGAACTCCTCCACGATCCACCGCCATATTTGTCTACGTCATTCTCCGCAATGACGTACATATTAGGATCCTGTGTTGTGTGATCCCGTTGCAGCGTTCCCGGGACTTTGTGGATCAAGGAGATGTAAGTACCTGATGATGAGGAATCGGTTGACAGAGTCGACGTGACTTGAGAATAATGTGACGCTTTTAAGAGCCTGCTTAACGGTGGTGGTTTCTGACGCCTGTTGCTGGGGTTGTGGTTGACAGCGGCATCAGTTGTGGACGGTGTTTCAGAGAGTCTGGAAAGGTGGTTTTCACCTTGGGGGACTTCATCGGGTACGTTCATGTATTCCGGTTCGCTGGGCCATACCCCGGCTTCCTCCTCCGTTCCGTTTTCACTGACGTCATCTAAGGCTGGGGTTGGTAAAGTGTCTGAAGGGAATGGCTGAGGCGACATGTAGGACCCTGAGGAGGAGGAGGAGGAGGAAGAGAACACTGAATGGTGGGAGACTTCAAAGACCGGTGTGAGGGGCAATTTCTGCAAGATGTCCTCACAAAACACACTGTCATAGGAGGATAACTTCCCAGGTGGTTTCACGGGAGGAGTCCTGACGCTGGAAGAAGTTCGTGAAGATGCTGAATCACCCTCGTTCACTCTCTGAGGACAGACATTGTGGACTTCACTCGACGTTTTGGCATTGTGGGTAAGGGTGACGTGTTCCGACAGACCACACGTGAAGGTGACTTGCTGGTCCATCACTCTCTGACTCCTCGCCTTCACCTCTTCACTCACACTGTCCCACACAGCCGGCACAGGCAGGGCCACGTCACACACTTCGTCCCTCAGGTTTTCTTTGTTGTCACACAGCCAGTCAAACATGCGGCTCATCCTGGGAGAGTTCACCTTCTCTCCTAACAAACTGCACAGCAGGAAGGTCCTCCGCACCACCCGCTCATCATCCTTCAGCGGGAAGTGCTTCAGACACCAGCAGGTCAACGACCCGCAGGAGGTCCACGCTGACCAGTACAGCAGAGGCATCTGGTGCTGAGCATCCACCGTGGACACGACAGCTTTCAAACACCGCTTCTCGGTCAGGAACACCTCAAACTCTTGCAGGAATCGATCGTTATGGAAAGCCGAGAGCTGGCTCATCTGCGCCATGTTACCGTTGAGAATCTCTTGGCAAATCCTCTGGAGCAGGTTGGCGAAGAATGGAGAAGTGCTGTCGATGACGATGTCCGTTCTTTTAGAGGTGGGTTCAAAATGGACGTGCTTGATCAGGAATTCAATGTTGCAGGCAGTTAGGAACAACTCTGTGGAGTAATTGTTGAAGAGAGCTAAGGCAAAACCTTCACTCAGCTCCCTGTTTCTGAACCGCTTCATGTCAGAGCTAAGCACAGACCCTCTGAGGAGGGTGGACCATTTCTTCAACTCTCCCAGCTCCACGTCCATAGTGACGAACCCCAACATCCTCAGTTTCATTTCCAAGTTCTGCTCTTTGCTCTGAAATAGGAACCCACTTTGGTTCAGAGCCAAAATCAGCACAGGTACCAGGTCTTTCCAGTTCTCCCCTTCCTTCAAGACTTTGGAGAAAAACTCCACGTAGATGAGCCCAGGGGTGGCGAAGACCTCGTCATCGTACCTGAGGTTGATGTACTGGTCGTGGGCAAAGTCTTCTACGAATCTCCTGCAGCACAGAGAGAAGAGGGGCTCGCTGGTGGAGTGACTGAGGATGCTGTGCAGTGCCCGGGTGTCCAGCTGCATCTTGTGGCGCCTCAGCTGCTTGTTCAGAATCTCCTCCTTTTCCTGGGGAGTGAGGGGGAGAAGGTCCACGTCTACTGTGGGGAAGGTGAGGAGGGAGCTGGGTGTGTGGTGGTTTGGGGTCAAGCTGGAACAACAAGGGGAAACTAGGATTAGGCAGGAAAGAAAGGTGTTAGAGCTATTCACAGAACTCATAAAAAATATATGCACGTGTCGTCCCATGTATCTCATCTTTACTACAATCTTTTGTAATCTTCCTAATCCATTCTCCATATATTTGTGAGTCTGTTGCCTGTCTGTCCATCTGAGTCCATTCTCCATTCTCCATGTCTTTGTGAGTCTGTTGCCTGTCTGTCCATCTGAGTCCCTTCCCCATTCTCCATGTCTTTGTGAGTCTGTTGCCTGTCTGTCCATCTGAGTCCCTTCTCCATTCTCCATATCTTTGTGAGTCTGTTGCCTGTCTGTCCATCTGAGTCCCTTCCCCATTCTCCATATCTTTGTGAGTCTGTTGCCTGTCTGTCCATCTGAGTCCCTTCTCCATTCTCCATGTCTTTGTGAGTCTGTTGCCTGTCTGTCCATCTGAGTCCCTTCTCCATTCTCCATATCTTTGTGAGTCTGTTGCCTGTCTGTCCATCTGAGTCCCTTCTCCATTCTCCATATCTTTGTGAGTCTGTTGCCTGTCTGTCCATCTGAGTCCCTTCTCCTCTCTTTCTCCTACGTTCCCATTCACCCTTACCCCCATTTTTGTTTGTGAGTTCTGGATGTCTGCCTCTCTCTCTCTCTCTCTCTCTCTCTCTCTCTCTCTCTCTCTCTCTCTCTCTCTAGGTGTGTGTTTGTTAATATGCATAGCATATCGTTTTATGACCGTAGATGACTTCATCTCAAGAGTAAACAAACAGTCAATACAGGATTCATCAATAACTATCAACATTTCACCTGGTTAAAGCGAAAGTGTGGCCTTAAATTCTTTGACTACCAGAGAAATATTAAGAAAAGAATAAAACTCCAATCATAAAAAACACACCAGAGAACTGGTATAAACAATCTCATAAAATTATTTCGAGAACACCACCTTTGGTAGTTTATGAAAAAAGAAAAAAAGAAAGTCAGCATCCTAGATTATCCCCCCTGTCGTCTGATCATTGTGACATTGTCAATGACGTCATCAAGCTCGCGCGTGGCACATCACGTGGTGATGAAGGGCACGTTCGTGACGAAGCCACAGGACCAACGGTGAACTGACCTGGTCAGCTGCTCCATGATGTGGGAGTGAAGGGAGATGACCAGCCGACAGTGGGGTAGGCCGTTCAGCACAGAGGTCAGTTCAGAGAGGATGGGCAGCCACTCAATGCGCCTGGTCTCCTCCACTCTCACCTGCCCACATACAACGGTAGCCTAAAGGGTGCTGATCAGTTCAGTGAGGATGGGCAGCCACTCAATGCGCCTGATCTCCTCCACTCTCACCTGCCCACATACAACGGTAGCCTAAAGGGTGCTGATCAGTTCAGAGAGGATTGGCAGCCACTCAATGCGCCTGATCTCCTCCACTCTCACCTGCCCACATACAACGGTAGCCTAAAGGGTGCGGATCTTCAGGATTGGTCCAGAATTCCGGCCCAAATTTGTGGCTTGATCTCCTGGGAGTCTCACCTGCCCACATACAACGGTAGCCTAAAGGGTGCTGATCAGTTCACTGAGGATGGGCAGCTACTACAATGCGCCTATCTCCTACTACTCTCACCTGCCCACATACAACGGTAGCCGAAAGGGTGCTGATCAGTTCAGTGAGGATGGGCAGCTACTCAATGCGCCTGATCTCCTCCACTCTACTACCTGCCCACATACAACGGTAGCCTAAAGGGTGCTGATCAGTACAGTGACTACTACTACCACTCAATGCGCCTACTACTACTCCACTCTCACTACTACTACCCACATACAACGGTAGCCTAAACTACTGCGGATCTTCAGGACTACTACAGAATTCCGGCCCTAATACTACTGGCTTCCTACTTTGGGAGTACTACTACTACTTGTGGCTTCTACTACTACTAGTGACTAAAACTTGTGGCTTCCGGTACTTACTAGTACTAACTACTACTTGTGGCTTCCGGTGTTTGGAGTATTAAAAACTTGTGGCTTCCGGTGTTACTAGTACTAAAAACTTGTGGCTTACGGTGTTTGGAGTACTAAAAAACTACTGGCTTCCGGTGTTTGGAGTACTAAAAAACTACTGTGGCTTCCTACTGTTTGGAGTGTTACTAACTACTACTACTACTACTACTACTACTACTACTACTACTACTACTACTACTACTACTACTACTACTACTACTACTACTACTACTACTACTACTACTACTACTACTACTACTACTACTACTACTACTACTACTACTACTACTACTACTACTACTACTACTACTACTACTACTACTACTACTACTACTTTTACAAAAAAAAAGATATTACTACTCTACCTACTACCACTACCACTACTACTACTACTACCAAAACTACCATATACTACTCACCTACTCCAACCACTACTACTACTACTACTACTACTACTACTACTACTACTACTACTACTACTACTACTACTACTACTACTACTACTACTACTACTACTACTACTACCACCACTACTACTACCACTACTACTACTACTACTACTACTACTACTACTACTACCACTACTACTACTACTACTACTACTACTACGACTACTACTACTACTTTTACAACTACTATTAAAAAAGGAAAAGATATTTCGCTCACCTCTCCAACCACTACCACTACTACTACTACTACTACTACTACTACTACTACTACTACTACTACTACTACTACCACTACTACTACTACCACCACTACTACTACCACTACTACTACTACTACTACTACTACCACTACCACTACTACTACTACTACTACTACTACTACTACTACTACTACTACTACTACTACTACTACTACTACTACTACTACTACTACTTTTACAACTACTATTAAAAAAGGAAAAGATATTTCGCTCACCTCTCCAAACACGCAGTCCAGCAGTATACACTGCTTTCGGTCAGGTTTCACGTGACTTCTCCAGTCCTGAGGGCTGTGAAGCACCAAAGGGGCGTAACCTTTGGTGGAGAAATGACGTAACAGCGACAGACCAATGGCCGTCTTTCCGGCGGCCGGAGATCCCCGAAGAATGACGATGTTGTGCGAAGTGAGAAGCTCTTCCGCTTTGTGGTAGGATCCGGTGGGCACGAAGACATCTTTGTCTTGGTTCACTATGGCAAAACTGCGTCCTGGGAAGAGAATAATCACCCGTGAAAGAGACGCATTTACAACATTGAAATCCATTTTTAAACTAAATTCTTATTTACCCAAAAATTTTGGTTAATCCTCCTAGTCCATTGCAGGTCTGATCTTTTGTTCGTCCGGGTGATGGTTTTAATCAATAAGTAAACAAAGAGTAAAATGTTTATAATCTCCAAAATGATGTCATGTTTTGGTCACTGTTGGTTAATCTGTCTGCCTGCTGTCTGTCCACCTGCATGTGTGTGTGTGTGTGTGCGTGTGTGCGTGCGTGCGTGTGCGTGTATGCGTGTGTTTCTGTCTGGAATTTCCTTTAAAGTTATCAACTGAAGTGAACCCTTTCATCGCCACTGTCGCCTCTTGGCACCACAATGATTTAACACCCATGTGACTAAAAGGCATCAAATGAGGGTCTGCTGACCAGTGACCTTATGTTCTTAATTTTATGCATGTCACAGAGGAATCCCCAATATTGCAGACGAAATCTTTTCTCTACCCGGGTAAGTTTAATGGTAAATTTTAGCTGAGGAATGGCTAGCGTTGAAAGGGTTTCAAAATTGGTGGATTTGGGTAATCTGATTCGAAGAAAAGATCAATTAAGACTAAAAGAAAAGAAAGAACGAGGCCAAGGCGACTGACAAACAGACAGACAAACAGACAGAACAAATAAGGTCTCCGTGCTGCACTTACGTCTGATCTGCTTATAAGCCTCGTGCGACTTGCGGTCCAAAAAGATGTCGGTAGAAGATCTGGGAAAGGGACTTGGACAGGGGTTTGAACTCTGCAACCCTATAGGTGATCTCAATGTGATGTAACCATTGCTCCCATCTGTACCATCTGTATTGTAAAAAACAGAGAAAACAAAAAAGTAATCTCAGGACAAGTATTTTTCGGACTATAAGGCGAACCTGATTATAAGGCGCACCCCCAAAATGTTACACAAAGTTCAGATTCTGTTATTATATTTTCTTACTATTTTATTAGTCCTGTTATAAGGCGCAGGGGTCTGAGTCTGGGGAAAAAAACTATCGCCGTATAGTCCAAAACATACGGTATTAGACAAATTAGGCTAAACAGCCAATCGTTTTGGGAATTTAGTCTCATTTACTTACTATTCTCTGTGTTGACTGTCTAAGACGCACTCGTGATTACAGGCCCAGGATAGCAGGCCTACCTGGGGGGTTTCTTCTTTTTTTTTTTTTTTTTTTTTTTTTGAACCCTCCACTGTCCCCGCCTTTGTTTCATCTTTATTCTTTCTTTCTTTCTTTTTTCTTTTTTTTTGGGGGGGCGGCTTTCTTTTTTTTTCTTTTTTTTTTTTTCTCTTTCTTTTTTTCCCAACATGTTTTCCTTCTCTCACACTTACTCGCATTTACATGTGGGTTTGTATGAATTACTACAATGTACAATTGTTACTAACGTTTAATGTTTTTCATGGTACACAAGTGTCTGGGGTTTTGTCGGACCTAGTGTGTAATGCATTATGACTCGTTCGTCCCATGCGTGCGACTGCGCGGAGTAGAATATTAAAAAAAGAAAAAAAAGTATGGGACACAAACTTATACATTCTTCCCAACGGTCACCACCCCGTTCGCTGTCCCCTGCTCCAAAAACGAAAAATTAAAGCGAGAGGGAACAAGGGAAGCAGAGGGCGTGACGGAAAGGGAGACAATCATGTTGCATTGAGAATGCGCTTGTATGTTTGTGTGTGTCTGCGTGTTAGAACCTTTATGTGTGCGTGCCTGTCCGTGTAGGTGCTTGTGTGTGTATATGTGTACATGTCTGTGTGCTAGAATAGTTTTGTCGTCTGTGCATTTAACATGATAATCTTATACTACTTTGGACATTTAACAATTATACAAAGATCTTATTCTAATATTGTTATCAAATATTTCCCTTATAGGCAGCTTCGAATTAGTCTTTTTAAATATGCTTATACTCATTTTACCGATAAGCAGAATATGATTAACCTGTTTAACTTTAGTTTGCTTTACACTAGGGTTAGTAACCCCAAACAAAACAATCTTTGTATCTAGTTTTATGCGAAAGTCCAAGTATGTAAAAATATAACTTTCAATATAGTTCCAAAACCCAGTGACTTTTGGGCACTCGTAAAAGAAATGCTCAATAACATCCAGTACATCTGTACAGTAACTACAGTTACTGTCATCCCTAATTTTCATTTTGTGTAACAAAATATTAGTGGCATATATGTTATGCATGATCTTCCAATGTAAGACTTGAAGTCGGATCTCCTTCGTTGAAAGTTTAGCTAACGACCAAACGTCTGAGGTTATATCAATATTAAACTTATGTTTCCAGAAAGCAACACAACATGGCTGCACACATTTTTTTTCCATTAGCTGCTTTCTAAATTCTTTAACTGTGGTTACTCTTTTACCACAAAACCAAGGTGTATCCATGCTATGACTATCTATTGCATTTTCGTACTGATAAGCAGATAGATAGGCATTAACAGCTGAGCATACTACATTGTATTCTAACTGACGGCTGGGGGAATCTCCCACCTTAGTGCATATTTCATTAAAAGATAAACATACACCGTGGTCATTTAATACGTCCTGAACAACACGTATATCAGCCTTAACCCAATTAAGGAAGAACAATGCATTTCCCCGATAAGTTATGGACTTGTTATTCCACAGACAATTAGAAAATTGCTCTGCCGGCAACACATTGTTATCTAACCAAGAAGCCAGCACAAAATACCAAAACTTTGATTTTACTGTCTCCAAACCTTTAAATAGCTTACGAGAGATAGCAGCGTCAAAGCAAACGCATTGTTCACCAAAATAAGTAAAGAAGCGCCTTGCAATAAATGACCATTTTTTATCTGTATTCCTACGTATTTCAACTACCCAATGTAGCAAACATGCAGTTTGCAGATTTTTAAGGTCTATCATTTTTAGGCCTCCCTTCTCTGTATCACAGCACATCACTACTCTTTTGACCTTTTCAAAGGCTTTGCGGTTGCTGTCCCGTTTTCTCCATATAAACCGATAAAATAGCCTATTTACCTCACTAACAACCTGTTCAGGAACATGTATTGCTTTCATAATATAAGTCCACTGTGATATTAAGAATGTTTTCACAATGCATATCTTGCCCATTATGCTAAGATTTCTTCTTTCCCATGACGAAATAATTCGTTTACACGTTTCGATTCTACTCAACCAGTTTTCTTCAAGAATTGATGCACATTTATCATTACTAAATATTACCCCCAAAAGTTTTAGCTTATTAGTCCACTTAAAATCAAAATATTTGTCCTGCCGATATTGAAAGCACCCAAGCCACATTGCCTCAGATTTATGTTTGTTCACCATTAATCCTGATATAGTTGCAAATTCTTCCAAAATGTTTAAGCAGCTAAGCATATCATTTTCATCTGACAGAAAAAGTGTCATGTCATCCGCATACAGTGCAATTACTAATTTAATAAAGTTATCCGTTCTGTTGTCTTTTATGAGTATACCTTTAATGTTTGAACAATGTCTTAATCGAATCGCTAGCAATTCTAAAGACAAGGCAAAAGCCAAAGGAGAGAAGGGGCACCCCTGTCGAATTCCAGCCTCCACAGCAAAATACTCTGAAAGCCAGCCACAGTAGCCCACACAGCTTACATTGTCAGTCATCAACACAGTAACCCATTTTAAGAATTCTTCTCCGAATCCAAACAGTTTAAAAACCTGCAGCATGTAATCTTTAGAAATACAGTCAAAGGCATGGAAAAAATCCACGGCAAACAGAAGACCTGGTGTGTTTGATTGATTACAATAATCAGTGACGTCATCAATCATGCGTAGTAAGGTAGACGCCCTTCTACCTTTAATATAACCAAACTGATCCTCAGAGATCAAATTATCAATTACACCATTAAGACGCGTGGCTAGACATTTTGCTAACAGTTTGTAATCTGTATTAGTTAAACTAATAGGCCTCCAGTTTTTCATTTCATTCCTGGGCAATTCTTTCCCTTTGTGTATTAATGTGATAACAGCTTTGCGCTGTGACAGTGACATGTTTCCACACTCAAAAGCTGAATTTAAGGAAGCTATTACATGTTTGTTAATAGATTTCCAAAAAAACTTATAAAACTCAATGGTAAGCCCATCGCAACCAGGACTTGAACCGTTTTTCATAGATTTTAGTATGTTCAGAACTTCTGATTCTGTCAACATGCCTTCACACTCCTCCTTTTGTTGTTCATTTAAACTAGGTATATTTGCTGTACTTGCAAAATGTTGGATTTTCCTTAACATTTCATTCTCTTTTTCATGGACTTTCTTTCTATACAAATTCTTAAAGTAATCTTTTTGAACCGTTAAAATATCTTGTTGATTAGTAACTACTTCACCATTTTGATTTTTAATACTAGTCATAATTTTTGCGTTTGCTCTGGCTCTTTCTAAGCCTAAGAAGAATTTGGTATTCTTCTCCCCCTGTTCCACCCACTGCGCTCTTGCACGGACCTGAGCGGCCCGAGCCTTGTTCTGTTCTAACAGCTCCAGCTGGAGCTTTACTTTGTCCCTATCTTTCAGTAACGTAACGTTATTAGGATCGTGGCTCAGCTGTGTGTCCAGCTGATTCAGTTCAGCATATAAATGAATAGTGCTATTTCTAAAAACAATAGCTTTCTGTTTACTGTAATTTGAACAAAATTCTCTTATTTTAATTTTCAAAAGTTCCCAGGCAATTTGACTGTCATTTGTATTTATTTCTATATTGTTAATAAAACTATTCATTTGCGTCACAAAATTCATGTCAGTTAACAACGAATTATTAAATTTCCAATACCCCTTCCCACGTTCAATATTTGAAAATGTTATCGTGGCTAAACAGGCCCTGTGATCCGAAATCGGAACGCTAAGCAGTTGACACTGAGTCACTTTGTCAAATAAATCAGAATCCGTCAACAAGTAGTCCAAGCGTCTGGCCACAAATGGCTTGTTCCGTGACCATGTAAATTCTTTTATGTTTGAGTTAAATAGTCGCCATGTGTCATACATATTCATTTCTGTAAGCAATTTATTAAATCGGGAAACAACTCTTTGAGCATGAGGTTCCCCTGAAATGATGTCTTTAGAATTATCCAATACCGTATTGAAATCTCCACATACTATAATGTTATCATACCTTATATTTGATAATGCATTTTGCAACTCATCCAAAAAAGTCATCTTTTCTCTATCATAGTTAGGGGCATAAACGTTTACTATCAAAACGTTATGCTCTTTAATATTTACGTAAATGGCTAGTATTCTATCAGTAGAATACTCCGTTTTTATGTTCTTTGCAAGCCCTTTTTGTAACAAGATAACCTGCCCCCTTCCCTGTAAAATATTTTCTCCAAAAACTAAATCACCACCCCATTCTTTCTCCCATTGCTCACTTAAGTCTTTTGTGATATGTGTTTCCTGTAAACATACTATTTCAAATTTATTACTTCGTAAATATCTAAACAACGCTTTTCTTTTTGTTTTCATTCGTAAACCTCGCACATTTAGTGTGAGTAGCGAGAATCCGTCCATAGCCATCAGAAAAGTCCGTTAAACATAGCAGATCAAAGTGCATGCAACACGCAAAGCAAAGCTTCAAAGCTTTAAACACCTCCTCGACTGTCAGCGCTATGTATGGGTGAAAGGCGGGCTGACTTCTCTTTCACGGCACAGCTTGGAGAAACCCGGTCATCATCGTGCTGCCTCTGACGTTTACTGGGCGTAGCAGAGCGGGACCGGACTGTAAAGTCAGCGAGACTGGTCTGACGGGATTTGACGACCTCCTTCATCATCCCCTCTCTCTCCCCCTCCCTCTCCTTTCCATTTTTTTTCGTTCCTGTTTTCTTCTTTTTCTTCTTTTTCCTTTCAGTCTGCTTGCGAGCCCCTTTCCTCTCAGTCTGGTGTGCCCCCTCCTCCTTGTTGTCGTCTGGCTGTTGTCCGCTATCTGTCTCGCTCACCTCTCCCTCTTCCCCTCCTGACTCTAAATCCGCCCCAGCCTCTGCGTCATTGGCACTATCCTGCTTGTCCACAATCGCAGGTGCATCTCGGCCTTGGTCGACAGATTTGCAGACAGGATCCCCTCTCTGGGGGGTTTCTATCTGTCTACGACTAATACGACGTTAAACCAACAATCTCATCATCATCGACATCATAGTATTTCTGTCTGAGCTGAGGTATTAGCATGTTAAGAAATAAGCATACAGCAATTATATCTGACCTGCTGTCTAACTGCTTATCATATTATTATTATCATAAATCTCTCTCTCTCTCTCTCTCTCTCTCTCTCTCTCTCTCTCTCTCTCTCTCTCTCTCTCTCTCTCTCTCTCTCTCTCTCTCTCTCTCTCTCTCTCTGATATTCATCAATTCTTATTTGACTAAAAATAGTGAGTTTGCTTGGATGTGTTTTGTTATTGCAAAAGAAAACAAAACTTTAAGATAAGAACATAGTTCATAGCCAAAGAGACAATCATTTTCATATGAATGCAATTTAAGATGTCACCTTGTTTTTAAACTCTGTCTCTCTCCCCACTAACCCCCAGTCTGATGAAAGCTCTACGAAGCTTGCTTCTCCCATTTTCTTCCTTGATCACCAAATCCAAACCCTGGTGCGTTTTCCCCATTCTACCATTTTTTCCTTTTTGTCCCAATTTAAGACGACTAACCAAGATAATATGTTAACAAAAATCGCGGATACATGAAAGACTTCTGTGCACTTTTATAGGGGTGGGGTGAGAGGAGGGGGGGATACATCATATTTTTCATCTTCCTTCGGATGAGACTTAAATAAACCGAGGGCCCGTGTGCGAACGCACGCACAAGATCTTGCGCACACGTTAAACCCATTCCACTATTCGGTAGATGTAGGCCGTGTTGTGCCGGTGGAATGGATGACACGAACTCACATAGCATGGCAAAAATGGGTAGCACTGCACTAGCAGTGACACTCTCTCCAGGTGGGAGCAACCCGAATTTCACAGAGACGAGTTTCTGTGACAAGAAAATACCAAAAATACCAAAATAGATTGGTTCTGTGACAAAAATACCAAATAGGCCTATCTTCTCTTTGGTGTGACTAGAAAATACCAAAAATACAAACATACCAAATAGGCCTACCTTCTCTTTGGTTATAGCACTAGAAAATACCAAAAATACCAACATACCAAATAGGCCTACCTTCTCCAAATTGGTTCTTTGGTGACTAGAAAATACCAAATAAACTAGAAAATACCAACATACCATAATAGGCTGTGACTAGAAAATACCAACATACCAAATAGGCCTACCTTCTCTTTGGTTCTGTGACTAGAAAATACCAAAACATACCAACATACCAAATAGGCCTACCTTCTCTTTGGTTCTGTGACTAGAAAATACCAAAATACCAAATAGGCCTACCTTCTCTTTGGTTCTAGGACTAGAAAATACCAAAAATACCAACATACCAAATAGGCCTACCTTCTCTTTGGTTCTGTGACTAGAAAATACCACAATACCAAATAGGCCTACCTTCTCTTTGGTTCTGTGACTAGAAAATACCAAAATACCAAATAGGCCTACCTTCTCTTTGGTTCTGTGACTAGAAAATACCATACCAACATACCAAATAGGCCTACCTTCTCTTTGGTTCTGTGACTATAAAATACCACCAAATAGGCCTACCTTCTCTTTGGTTCTAGGACTAGAAAATACCCAAAATACCAACATACCAAATAGGCCTACCTTCTCTTTGGTTCTGTGACTAGAAAATATACCAAATAGGCCTACCTTCTCTTTGGTTCTTATAGAAAATCAACATACCAAATAGGCCTACCTTCTCTTTGGTTCTGACTAGAAAATATCGCATACCAACATACCAACCTAGGCCTATACTACCTTCTCTTTGGTTCTGTGACTATAAAATACCAAAATACCAAATAGGCCTACCTTCTCTTTGGTTCTAGGACTAGAAAATACCCAAAATACCAACATACCAAATAGGCCTACCTTCTCTTTGGTTCTGTGACTAGAAAATACCAACATACCAAATAGGCCTACCTTCTCTTTGGTTCTGTGACTAGAAAATACCAACATACCAAATAGGCCTACCTTCTCTCTGGTTCTGTGACTAGAAAACACCAAACATTTTATAGATTTTATTTTTATTAGGTACTTTATAGTCACAGAGGCATCTCTGTGAAAATCGGGTTGCTCCCACCTGGAGAGGACGTCGCAGCCAGAGGCGCGCCACCCAGTTTTTTTAATTTTTTTGCATGCGATTTTTTGTGACTGATGAAGTGGGAAAGGGGGGGGGTAAAGTTTGACCAAATGACAACTTTTTCGTTGCCACTGGGTTTAACGTCTGCTAAGTGCATGGGCACACGGGACCTCGGTTTGTCGTCTCATCCGAAAGACTCCACAATCAGACCGTAAGGCCTAGTGCAAAGTGAGGGAAAAAATCCCCTGTACCCAGGTTCGAACTCGGGTTTACTTGACACGAAGCGAACGCGCTACCACTGTGCCACTCTACACATACCAACATAGCAAACAGGCCTACCTTCTCTTTGGTGTGACTGGCGTGGAGGTGTGCTGTGGATGGTCTCAATGTCTCTGGCTAAATACGAGGGGTTGTTCACACTGCTTGATGATGTTCTTCCCACCACCTTCTTCGCTGCCTCAGGGCTGGACACTTTCTTCTTCATCTTCTACTAGCAGATCGTCATGATGTACCTCATTGCTTTTGATCTGCAAAAGAATGAATCCAAATCTGTTTAACGTCCTCCGGTCTGGAACAGACACATATGGGACATTAGTAGATATTACTACTGCCTCAACTACTACTACTACTACTACTACTGCTGCTACTACTACTATTACAACTGCTACTACTACTGCGTCTACTACTACTACTACTACTACTACTACTACTACTACTACTACTACTACTACTACTACCACCACCAGAGAGTTTATATAATTTATAAAGCGTCTGTGCTGCTGCTACTACTACTACTACAGTAATTCACTGGCGTAGGAACGGGAGGGGGGCAGGGGGGCAGCTGCCCCCCCCCCCCCCCCCCCCCTGGCTTCGAGGAGGGGGGGCAGACGTATCTCTCTGCCCCCCCCCCCCCCCCCCCAAAATTTATAACGGAAAAACAACAACAAAAACAGAAAGGACACAAGGAAACGAAAGAGTTAATAGTCTCAGCCCATTCACTACACATTGCTGTCATGGTTACCCTATATGCCTAACACCTGAACAGGAAGAATATGATGTTTTAAGTTGTTTTGTTGGTGCTGTTTATGCCTTGTTTGCATATGTGAGATTTTCTTTCTAGAACAGTATAAAAAACCCACTATAATTATGAGTGTCACTTAAAGATGTCAAAGAGATTTTCCTTCTCTATTTTCGTTCTTAAACTTTTTTGTTTGGTTTGTTATACATCAAACATATACATGCCTCCTTAGGCATTCTGTAGATTGCGGGTTTTTTGTGAAGTGCAAATATATACACAGAGACACAGAGAGAGAGAGAGAGAGAGAGAGAGAGAGAGAGAGAGAGAGAGAGAGAGAGAGAGAGAGAGAGAGAGAGAGAGAGAGAGAGAGAGAGAGATGAACAGACATAGAGAGGACAGACAGAGACACAGAGAGAGAGAGAGAGAGAGAGAGAGAGAGAGAGTAAACTGTCAAAGTAAGAACATTTTCCATTGCTAAGCCAGTAGCCCATTACAGTTACAATATAAACGTACTTTTTTTATATAACATCTTGTGTTCTCAATTCCTTTTACTGCTAACATTTTGTGTATACACGTGGATACTTGAGAGAGAGAGAGAGAGAGAGAGAGAGAGAGAGAGAGAGAGAGAGAGAGAGAGAGAGAGAGAGAGAGAGAGAGAGAGAGAGAGAGAGAGAGAGAGAGAGAGAGAGATGTCACAGAAGAATCCCCAATACTGCAGATGGATTTTGTTCCCTACCCAGGTAAACTGAATGGAAAGTTTTGGCTGAAATATGGCTGGCGGTGAAAGGGGATTAAGGTGAGGTTGTTTTAAAACTGCATTAAAGGTAAATGATCTGAAAGTGATGTTACGGTGAGGTTGTTTTAAAACTGCATTAAATGTGAAAGTAAATGACGACCTGAAAATGGTCTCAAGGTTTCAAAACTGCATTAAGGGTAGGCCTAAAAGACGACCTGAAAATTATCTTAAGGTCAGATTGTTTCAAAACTACATTAAGGGTAAATTATTTGAAAGTGATCTTAAGGTGAGGCTGTTTTAGAAACAACAAGATTGAATATTTTATTATCATGCTCCTTGTTTTGTTTTATGAATTTAACAAAGATTGAATTATTGCTTTAACTGCTTTCTACAGGTCAAAAGCAGTGTTAGTGGATTTTTTAAGTTTCCCATGTAAAATATGCAATATAAAGTTTATGCATGTTTCCTTCTTTCTGTATGAAACTATGAATTGTATCTTTGTGTGTGTGTGTGCTCTGTGTGTGCATGCATTTACCTTCATCTCTGCTCTGCATGTGCTCTATATTGCAGGTGCTGTGTACATCTACGGGAGCTGAAGCTGTTGCGCAGTTGTAATTTTAACCAGGCAGGAAAACTCTCTGATACCAGCATGTGATATACGGGCAAAAACTCGAATCCCTGCTGTTAACCTACAACCGAAATATTACTGTAAGCGGCCTAACTAGTCTGGTGGTTCAGTCCCACACCCTGACTGAAGTTTGTTATGCTGTGTTCCCAGAGAAAATTAATCGTGAAGCTGAAGAGGTGAAAAACATGGCCATCACACTGAACTGTGTTTGATCAAGACCAAAGCTGGCCAAGCACTGGGGCGATAAGAGAAAGCAGGTGGAAAGTATATTCCCGTGTGAAGACTTCCTGTGCTTTTTGGAACATGGGTCAAGTTCCAAGTGTCCAGGATGAGAGGGTCTGACATTGAAGTCAGATGCGACTTCCTAGGAAAGTGGGTCAAGTTCCAAGTGTTCAGGAAGAGAGGGTCTGACATTGAAGTCAGATGCTTGATACTTTGATTTTATTATCTTATTATGTACTAGCCGGTTACTACACGCTTCGCGGATAAAAGCCTTGTCAACTGTATTAAGAATCCACTGTATTTGCGTGTTGGGTTGATTAAAACAAAATTTGAATGTCCGGAGAAGTTCTTTTTAAGCGTAGTCGACTCTATTAGGAAAACACTGGTGAAGTGCAAATTCAAGGGGATTTGCTGTGGTGCAGCTGGCGTTGTAATGCTCTTTTTAGTGTAAGTTTTAATAGTATGAAGTCTATTAAGTGATTTTCTAATATTATGCTTCACGTCCTCCATATGAAGGGATCCAGCGGGATCGAGTTTTAAACGGTCCGGGCTTGGCAAAACATGCATTTATTTTAAAATAAAACTAAATCAAAACTAATAAAGTGGACGCTTTGAAACTTTTGCAGTTGTTAGTACTGTATATTGTGTACCTATTGCCAAAATGGCACGGTTGTATCTGTTAGGTCTACCATTATTTAGAAAATAATGTTTTGGATTGAAAATAATGTTTTGGTAACCTATATAACCCAAAAATAGAACGGAAGCAACTGGCCAGCTTTCAAATTGACTTTGACTAATTACAGAGCGTGTTGCAAAATGTAATGTACCCTAACCTTCAGCATGGGTCATCCCTCTGGATACTGTGAAAGTTTGGCGGCGCTAAAACCACGCTAAATACGGTTGCATAGGACACAAAGTACACACACACACACACACACACACACACACACACAGAGGTCGGTTATATATTAAGATGACTGTGTTTTGCATGCTCTTTACGCAAAGGTAAAGATGTGCCACCCCCCATGCATTTCTCGGTTAATTGTATTTTTCCGTTTTTGCCTTTCTTACCATACATAAAGCTGTATTTTAGGAACATTTTTAGCTAATTACCTTTTTGGAATACTAACCCTAACCCTAACCCTACCCCTAAACCTAACCCTACCCCCCACTTCACTACTTTATAGACTTAAGCTAAATGCTTTAAAAACTAAATTCATTTTAAAAAATCTTCAGTGTGTATGCGGTGCTATTGATAATTGTTCAACAACACACATTCTATATTATTGCCCTTATTTTGAATCGACCCTATCAGAATTCAGAAAAGATGAATCCAAATGTATATTCGAGAGTAGGTACAAGAAAGATGCCGTATCTCTTTTGAATTTTGTACAAACTTTAATGTTAAGTCCAATTGGCTCGTTTCTATGATTGCTGGTTTTTTTAGAATGTTTGCATTTTGATTTTATACTAGTTCAATTCTGGAGTGTTTTTGTGTTGTTGTTGTTTCAAACTGTTTTAATTCAGCATATATATCCCCTAATGTTAATTAAGCACACAGATACACATGCACATATCCGCGCGCGCACACATATATCCCCTAATGTTAATTAAGCACACAGATACACATGCACATATCCGCGCGCGCACACATATATCCCCTAATGTTAATTAAGCACACATATACACATGCACATATCCGCGCGCGCACACTCACACACACACACACTTTCATGTCTAATATCACTTTTAAGTGAAAAGACGTTATATTAAAGAACAACAACAACAACAACAACAACAACAACAACACCACACACACAACACACACACACACACACACACACACACACACAGAGTACAACTATTTTGAGGAGAGACAGACAGAGTATGTCGGGGGTGGGGGGAATAACAATTAACCCTTTCGCCGCCGATGTCGCGTTTCTGCACCACAATGATTTAACACCCATGTCACTGAAAAGGCATGTTTCAGGGTCTCTTATCCAAAGACCCTATTTTCTTTATTTTGGGAGGTAATGATAGGCCTTACTTAACGCATGTCACAGGCATGAATCCCCAGTATTGCAGACTTTTTTTTTCTACCCAGGTAAGTTGATTGGATTTTTTGCGTGCTGAAAAATGTCTGGCGGTGAAAGGGTTAAAATGTATATAGGCCACTTTACATTTCGTTGTGTAAGCCAACCACAGATTGAGTGTCGGTTAAAGTGGTAATCAAGACAATGACAGAAGGGTCAAATGATTCAGTAATGTAGTCTAGGTAGAATAATAGATTTTGTCTGTCTGTCTGCCTCTCTCTCTCTCTCTCTCTCTCTCTCTCTCTCTCTCTCTCTCTCTCCTCTCTCTCTCGTCTCTCTCTCTCTCTCTCTCTCTCTCTCTCTCTCTCTCTCTCTCTCTCTCTCTCTCTCTCTCTCTCTCTCTCTCTCTCTCTCTCTCTCTCTCTCTATCTAACTCTCTCTCTCTCTTTGCTTATAAACTATAACTATTGTGTGTTGTCCTTGTAGTATATTGAATCTGCTATGTATTATGCCCCTTCAAATGGGACAATGGACTTATTTAATAATTTAATTTATCTATCTCACACACACACACACACACACACACACACACACACACACACACACACACACACACACACACACACACACACACACACACACACACACACACACACACGAGCGCGCGCTTACGCGCTTACTCTTTTCGAACATTACACATTAATAAACAAACCGTTCGTTCTCTCTCTCTCTCTCTCTCTCTCTCTCTCTCTCTCTCTCTCTCTCTCTCTCTCTCTCTCTCTCTCTCTCTCTCTCTCTCTCTCTCTCTCTCTCTCTCTCTCTCTCTCTCTCTCTCTCTCTCTCTCTCTCTCTCATAGTAGGCTAATTCAACGTTAGCACATCGTTCCAGTCTGTGTTTAGATCCTTTTAGGCTGAGCATGTTCCAAGAGACAGGGAAACAAACGGACAGGCAGAGATGTAGTTATAGGGCGTCCGGTAGAAAGCGCGCACTGCTATAAAGCGCGCAGAAAAAACCGCTATAAAACGCGCACTTTGATGCCATAAAGCGTTTTGAGAATTCTGATCGCTTCTCGGCCTTTTGGCTAAGACAGTGATTCAGGAACATAATTTTTTGTTTATACCCTGGTTGGTTTGTTCAGCCCATCGTACATGGCGAAAGCCGATACGCGACGTTAAACTGAACTTCCATCCATAAAGCGCGCACGGACACAGTGCACGCTATGATACGCGCACTTGCACTAGCATAGATTTCTATGAGAGATTGTTTCATTTTATTTTATTTTTTATTTCAAATAAATATGAGTGATAAATGTTCGAATGTTTTATTTTAAATAAATATGAGTGATAAATGTTCAAATTCCACGGTGGAGAGAGAGAGAGAGAGAGAGAGAGAGAGAGAGAGAGAGAGAGAGAGAGAGAGAGAGAGAGAGAGAGAGAGAGAGAGAGAGAGAGAGAGAGAGAGAGAGAGAGAGAGAAATGTTATTTATTCAGGGTAATGAGATAAGCTAATTAGCTACAGCTTTTTTTTTACTCAGCCCTGAGAAAGAAAGCAACAAACAGAGAGAGAGAGAGAGAGAGAGAGAGAGAGAGAGAGAGAGAGAGAGAGAGAGAGGCGCGCTTTCCAGACATTCGAAGTGCGCGTTTTATGGCATTAAACAACCTGAAATCGCGCGCTAACTGACAGTGCGCGTTTTATAGCTATTGCAAAGTGCGCGCTAAACGGACACAGCCAGATACAGACAGACAACCACTGGATATGCATACCGTAGTCTTAGTCACGCATAACGAAGTCATGCGTCCATCGCTAACTGATCTTTACGAACAATTATAGGTCTTTGTGTCTATAGGCTGTGATTACTATCATCAAAGTAAACGTCACGCTCTGTGACGACGCGTTTTGAAATAACAACGCGTTTTGAAATAATTATTTCAAAACGCGTTGAGTTTATTTCAAAACGCGTTGGTGTGTGTCGACACGTTTTGAAATAAAACCGCGATTTGAAATAAATTCACCGAAGTCTTTTGTAGTCAGGACCCATTCAGGACAAAAACTACCCACTGCAGGACAAAAGCCCACACAAAACACCATGAAGGACAAAAACCCACTGGACAAAACACTACCCATGCAGGACAAAAGCCCACTGGACAAAACACCACCCATGAAGGACAAAAACCCACTGAACAAAACACTACCCATGAAGGACAAAAGCCCACCGGACAAAACAAGCCCACCGGACAAAAACCAAAAAGGCCCACCAGACAAAACACCACCCATAAAGGACAAAAGCCCACTGGACAGAATCTCACCCATGTAGGACAAAAACCCACCGGACAGAATACCACCCGTGTAGGACAAAAGCCCATCGGACAGAACACCAACCATTTAGGACAAAAGCCCACCAGACAGAATACCACTCATATAGGACAAAAGCACACTGGATAGAATACCACATATATATGTAGGACAAAAGCCCATCGGGCAGAATACCACTCATATAGGACAAAAGCCAACCGGATAGAATACCCCTCATCTGTCTGTGGTGTAAAGAAAACTATCTGGACCTCAATGTGCTCAAAACAAAAGAAATGTTAATAGACTTTAGGAAAGATCTACCCCCTGTGCCAAAGGTAGAAATTGATGGTGAAACAGTGGAAAGAGTTTCAGAATACAAATACTTAGGTACCATTTTGGACGACAAACTGACTTTCGACAAGAACACACAGAACATACATAAGAAATGTCAATCAAGATTGTTTATTTTGCACAGACTGAGAAACATTGGTGTTAACTCAAACATTTTGCATACGTACTATAGTAGCTGCATTGAGTCTGTGCTTACTGTTTCCTTTATGTGTTGGTTTGGAAGTCTGTGTTTGAAGAACAAGCGTGTGTTGGAT